>VYXH01010352.1:1153603-1201561 GCA_013397275.1 Burhinus bistriatus
CCCTTCCCTTCCCTTCCCTTCCCTTCCCTTCCCTTCCTCTGAAGAAAAACAATATTTTGGACAATTACCAATGCTGAAGTATCTGGAAATTATTATGGAATTACATGTTATTTTACATTCTCACTAAAAACAAAGGAGTTCACCATGATTACTCCAAGTATATTGAATACTAAAAGATTTAATAATTGATAAACTGTTGTTATTCACTGGCAATACTTTTTTAGTAGTAAACAATTACTAATTCCTATATTATTCACTGAGAAGCATCATGTTGAATTTAAGTTATCATGGACGTAGACAGAATAAGTAATTCCACTTCAGTGTCTTTGTAAAGTGGTTAGACATGTATTACTATCCATGTTAACTTCCTTTTCCTTTCTTTTGATTAAAATAAACTGAGCTGATGGCAAGTCTGGATGCGCATATGTGTGGTGGTGTGTGTGGGTGCGGGAATACACCAGAATTTGGAAAAGGAATGGGTTGAGGATGGAGTTTGCTCGTGCTTGTATATGCCTGTATGTGTGGCCTGGAGAAAATGGGTATGCATGAGGACATGAATAAAGGAAGGGAATATAAGTAAAGACTATGTGTGTGCAGGAGGTCAAAAAGGATGGAATATGAGGTAAAAAATAAAGATTGCAGGATCTGATTATGCCAATTTGTTTTTATATAAACTCAAAAGGACATTGTCCTTGACAAATTCTTTAACCTTCCTAATTGCTTCCTCCAACTAGGAATTATGCATTAGCAGCAACACACAAGGAAGTCCTGAGACTGTGCTAAATTGTCTAGATCAGAAATGGTTCGAATAAAAGTGCTAATATTCCTGTTCTGCCCCAGCTGCATCTGTCTCTGCTAGGTAGAGTAAAAGATCAGTTCCATATATGTATGTGAGTATATGAAGAACACACATTGCTACCTGATGTGTTCTTCAAGAATGTTAGTAGCATGATGATCAGAAATTAATAACATATGCTCCTTTTGATTAATATATTTGGTACTACTTTTATGAAACGGGTGCTTGCTTTAATAAAAGTACTAGAAACTCTTAGAGGCAAACTGTGGTCCTAAAATTCGATAGAATTTTTTTTTTTTTTTTTGTTAGACTCAGAAACTTATACCTTGCTTGAAAAATTAAACTATTCTTCAAGTAGCAAATAGATTCTAAAAATAAAATGAGATTTTGAAATGCCTGTAGAACGAAATGTTCTGAACAAATTTAATTTATTACTTAACTGAGTAATAATAAACATAAAAAAATAATGACTTTTGGGTTATATCCACTTTTTTTCAAAGGAAATTGTTACATACATCATTGCTTTTTATTTCACCTACATGTTAAAAGACTTTTTTTCAGCTGAAATCATTTATACACATGGCTGTTTGTTTCTTTGAAGGATAGGTGAATTTAAACTTGAGCAGCATAATAGGATCTCAAAGCAACAGAGGAGGAGTCTTAAGATAGTTTTAGTATGTAAAGCAACCATATCTAAAGTTCACAAATTTATTTATTCTTATCATTTTACTTATTCATGGGTGTCTCTACAGAGCTTGTTAACATAGTATGAGTAACCAATGCACTTCATTTTATTTTCAGACATTCCTGTGGAGACAATATGAGGATTAATTAGGCAGGTCTAGTGACTCCATGCTACACACTTTTTGAAAATGGGAAACAGATTCATGAATATTACAGAGCAAAGGAGGTTTTGATGTCTGAAGTCTTGACTGATGCACATGGAAATGGCATTGCAGAGAATCTTGTACTGCTGCTACCTTTGCTATTTCTATTCTGCATTTACTGAAAAAGATCTTTTGAGCAAAAGAAAATCCAAAACAGAATAGAAAACAGTTGCTACTTAACATTTCAGTCATTGCTTTCTTATAAGCTTCTCCCTCGTTTCTTCCCATTGGTCTGTTGTTAATAACAGGCTTTGATTTACCAAGGTGTCATCCTTTTCTAAGCTATGCTGACAACCCAGTTTGCTGAATAGAATACTGAAAAGCATTTCTAATACCTATTTGACATTTTCAGTGTGAAACAAACATTGTGCTAAAGGCCATTGTTTTAAAATCACTTCACTGTCAGAAACCATTGAGTCTTAAAGGATTCTCAATCAAAAGCAAAAATTTGCCATCCTTAGGATTTTGAAGATTTTTGGTGGCTTAACTTAAATAAATGTGTTATTCCATTGTCCTTGAAATTGTGCAGCATCAATATTGTCCCGCCAAAAACGCATGCACCTGTGAAATCTGTGAAATGAGCAATATCACAGAATCCCAGAACAGCTAAGAGTGGAACGAATACCTTGAGATCATCTGGTCTAATGCCCCTGCACAAAGCAAGTACAACTAGAGTGGATTGCTCAGAGCTATGTGTAGTTAGGTTTTAAATATCTCCAGTATGGAGACTCCACAACCTCTCTGGTGAATATACTGCAGTTGCAATTTGTATTCATATTAGAGGATAGTTTTACCACATGGCAGTAGCTCTTAGAACTGATGAATCTACGAGTGTAAGTTTGTTCTTGTGCTTCCACTTACAGGAACTGTGACTAGGTAAAGTCGAAATTAAAGCTCTTGACAGGGAGATCTGCCTTGGCGTAAAACAGGCAGAATCAGGTCTGCCACCATCTAGAGCTCACTGTCCGCTCAGTTCGCACTGTCAAGAGGAGAGCTTTTCAGAAGAGGAAGAAACAGCAACAAGACTGAAGAGGTGCTTCAAACATTTACTACACTGGTAACAGTTAGGAGATACCGAATTTCTTTATAATCCTGTGTGAAGAAGTCAGAGATGTGACAACCCCTGTCTTGCAAAATGCAGAAAGAAAAAAGATAAAAGTTGCAGGCTGAGAAGAGAAAATGAAAATTTTGTTTATCCTTCATATGGCATATTAAATTTTTCAACAAAGCAATGTTGAAAGCCTGGAATGACATGGGACAACAATTTCATCCTCCTGGAATGTGTTGTTAAAAAAAAAGTTAGCAGCTATGGAGGGCTTAAAATTTGTATGTTCGCATAAATTTGCAAGTCACTTGGTGTTTATTTTACATTCTCTCCCATGATATTCTGTTCTTTTCAAAAGACAATACTATACTGAGTTGGTATTATTTAATAATAAAAACACATAGACTCTATGTTTTTATCTAATTTTGTATAACTCATGATTCTGCAGAAGTGAAATAGCTATCTTCTGAGATGAAGTAATATCATGAGTGTATTTCCAGTACTTCTTGTTCCTCCTCAGAGCAGAAATATTCTATTACTGTGCTTTTTTACAGCTGAAAATGCAAAAAGAAGGTACACAGAGTACCAACAATATTTTTTGAGTAGTCTTTGTTTTGCTGTTAACATACTTAAAAAAGCCTTTTTTTGTTATCCACCACAATAATGACCAGCTTGAATTCCAATTGAGCTTTGGCCGTATGAATTTTCTCCCTACAGTGGCGAACGGCATCTCTGTAGTCCTCCTGTGTAGCCTGACTTTGCTTCTGAAGTCCACATGCTTTCCTTTTCCACCTAAGTTCCAGAAGGAGATTCTTGTTCAGCCAAGCTGTCCTCTGCCCTCCCGCTTGACTTATGACAGGCTGGAACTGCCTGCTCCTGCACTCTTAAAAGATGGCTCTAAAAAAGTGACCGACATTTATGGACACTAATACCCTCAAAAGCAGATTCCCAGGGGACCTTCTTAACTAGATCTTTGAGCAGCCTAAAGTCTGCTCTCCCAAAATCCAGTGTAGTAGCTCTGCTGGCAGCTTTCTCATATCACCAAAGATTTTAAAATCAACCATTTCATGATCACTGTGATCAAGACAACCTCCAATTTCACTTCACTGATGAGACCATCTCTATTTACAAACAATATATCCAGGAGGGCGCCTTTCCTAGTTACCTCACTTAGTACCTGTATCAAAAAGTTATCTCCAACACACTTCAGGAATTTCCTGGACCTGCTGGTGCCTGCTGTATCATAGTTCCATTTAACATCTGGAAGTTGAAGTCACCCGTAATGACAAGGGCAACTGTTTTAAACATTTCCCTTAATTCCTTACAGAATAATACATAGGTGTCATCATCCTGGCTGGGTGATCTATAGTAGACTTCCACAAAAACATCTGCTTTATTAGCTTTTCCCCTAATCCTCACCCAGGAGCTCTCAACCATGTTGTCCCCAACTGCAAGTGCTGTGCAATCCAGCCCCTCCTTTAAATAAAGCACTACCTGTCCATCTCGCCTGCCCTGCTCCTTTCTCCTGAAGACCCTGTAACCTTCCATCACAGCACTCCTGTCCCAGGACTCTTCCCACCAAGTCTCACTTATGCCAATGATGCCATAGCCAAAGCTTCTAGTTCCTCTTGTTTATTCCTCATAGTGTGTGCAGTAGTGCACGAACATTTCAAATGCAATCCAGCGTACTCAGGACACCATGGGGCAGAGTAAAAGCCCTTCAAGAGCACATCATTCCTCAAACATTGTCGTGCCATCCCATATCTTATCACTAGTGTGCCTAATTTTATCCCTTTCCCCCTTTGAACCTAGTTTAAAGCTATTTAAATGTGCACTTTCACATAATTTCTTGTAGCTTTTTGTTAATTGGCACAATCTACAAAATACTGATCCCTGATATTTTGATTTGTTTTCCTTTTTATACTTGCTTCTGAGGTCCTGAAAAGATTCAGCAAAACTCTTCCCTTTTAGCAACATGCATTAAAAACATTTAATATGATATTCACAAGTATCACATCTATAAGTAGAAAACATTAAAAATTATATAGACTTTTTTAAACAAAGAAAGAAGCTTATTAAAAGCTAAAAATGAAGACAATGATTTTGCTTATCACCTGAAAGTTGAACTGCTTTCTTTTCTGCCATTAAAAATCTAACTTCTTTGATATTGACAGGTTTTTATCTACATTGCAAATTTCTCTTTTCCTTTCATATGTTAAAATGAAGTCAAGAAACTAATGCGTTTTTGCAGGAAAAGAGCCAATTAAAGTGTTTACAAGGCTAGAAGGTGAAGGGTCTCTGTGTAATGGGAAGGGATGACATTTCTGTCTCATGAATACAATGATTTAATTCGTTGACCTACTGTTGGCAAGAGCTGGTGTATGGTGAACGCTTTCAGGTCTGACACGTTCGTTAAAATAAAACAACTCCCAAACCCCTCTCTTGGCAAAAGCCAAAGAGAAAGTTGAATGTTTAACATATGTGAGATTCCCCTCCCCTCAGATGATCTACAATGTGACTTTGAATGTTGACTTAACTAAATAAAAGGTAAGAGAAGGAGAATCTCTTTGCTTACCTTCCCTGTCTCACAGAGGCCATTCAAAATAACAAGATAAGGAAAATATTTTGAAAGGATTATAATGTAAACATGGGCAGCTGTTTTAGACTCTGACACATGTGCACAGTCAAAGACACATCAGAAAATCCATGCTGAAATTCATTCCTGTGGCCCTGGAAGAAAGGTCAGAAGGTTTAGATGTTAAAAGTAAGTTAACTCTTTGCGTATTTGACCATTAAACTGTCAGCATGAAGCTATGTTTTAAACTTATGATGGTCTGAAATCTTAGTGGTAAATGAAGTCTGAAGACCTATTAACCTGCCCAAGACGTGAACCAGAGGCTGGTTCAGGTTCATCACTAACTGCACAAGGGCAAAGGAATGGATAGTAAGAGGTGAGAAAAACATTTGAATCTTATCTTTGCTTGGCAAAATTACGTGGCATAAATAATTGTCAGTGTTAAACTTGAATGAATAATGTAAATTTACTGACATTACTATGAGGCTAAGTTGATTTCCCATGTTTAAATACCAAATGCTTGCAATTTTCTTTCTATGGGCTCATACTTAGTGTAAGTTGTAGGCATTTGAGTAGTTACCTCAGTTCAACCTATCTGCTTTGGAAAATAATTTCAAATTTCACTGTCAGTTTATACCACTATAACTTCAGTTGCAGGTATTAATTGATGAAATAACAACTCTGCTGATTAAAAATGTTACTGAAGAGTTTGGGTTTAAAGGTTTTTTCCAGCGTTTCATCTAGTATTGAAACAAATTATTTAGACGTAATAAAGGCCACGAAAAACCAAAGCAAAACTCACTTGTAATACAGCTATCTTACATAGTGTTGTATCTGACTTTCTCAGTGGTATGTGTTAAGTTCTAGAACATCATTTGTTTGCTTTGCTATTTAAAAAACTAGATGTAACATAGCTATTAGAAACAAAGTACAACTGCATGTAGTATCTTCTTCCAATTACTTAGGTTCTTAATCAGAAAGCCATAGCAAGATTATAAACACAAAAATACAATAAACATCAAAACACAGTCAAATAAAAAACAAGTACAATGATCTATAATTACTCTCTGTGTGTAAAAAGATGGAAACAGATTATTTTTTTAAAGGCATAAGATAAGATACAATTATGATAAATAAACCAAGCTCACATCAAGAAAATCTGCATCATCTTCTTTATATACAGGAGCTTCTGAAATCCCCTCTTAAAGACATAATTGCCATGTTCAGTTGCTTTTGTCATTTCCTTAAGTTCCTTTGGTTACAGCATAGATAGTTTGTCAGCTTGCCCTGAAGAATAGTCTATACTGCGCATTAAGTCTTTACTGTCATTAGCGGGACAAGGGCTCAGACGTGCTGACTGAGTCTCACATAGCAGCATTTGCACAGCATTGGACTGCCAGCCAGGTTGTACTCCTGGTTTAAACTGTGTAATCTCGAGTGGCTTCATTGCCTTCAGGAGCTCAGCATGGATGTATAGCAGGATGACACAGAAAGGAACCTTATCCCTCGTAATCATCGTCATCCAACTTTAGTCTATGGCTGCGTAATTATTTCTGTGGTTTGGGTATTTTTTTTTTTTTTTATTCTTTCTTAAGTACTCTAAAGGGCATTAAACTGACAGAAGTCACTACTTGCCATGAAAAAAAATAAATTGTTTTCTTTAGGAAATGTCAGGAATGAAAGGAATGAGAGGCTCTTTAAATAATGTAACTTACTTTTCAGCTAAATATTCATTGTCCTCATTTGACAAAACCCGCAGGGGTTTATGTGGGTTGTGGGTTGAGTGTGAAACATGTCATTCTTAGCAGTCATGGTGATCAAGCATTTGTTTTCATGTGACGTGTACCGCTTCCAAGTACTGAATGAAATTAACCCTGGGACTCAGGAAGCACAAAAACTTCCTGCTGCCTCATAATAGCTCAGCTTTTTTCGATATAGAGCTGGTTTCCTGTTAAGATGTTCTCTCTTTCAAACTCAAAAGTAAAACTGTGCTATAAAGCAACTTATACAGATTGCACCATCCTCAGAAACTTCCCAAGTAGAGTGACAAGTTGAACTCTGTTTTAATTCATAAATTACATATGTCTGAGACTATACAGTAGCACTGGTGTCAGTCCTCACAGACAGGCAAACATCCATTTCATAAAGGTCTCTTCCCTGCAAAACATGAAACTACCTGCTGGGAATAGTCAGTCCCTGACCCATACTAACCCTTGAGCTGTGCCTAGGAACTGTTTTGCATCAAAGCTTGGTATGGGCTAAAACTGATTTAGGAACTGTTTTAGCAATTTAATAGCGATGACAGTCAAGTTTCAGAGCCCGGGACATTCTCTGACACTGCTTAACTTACTGGTATTGCCATTGCCTTCAGGATTGGTGCCTATAGCACTTCAGTTTTCTGTAGGCATTGGCTATATCTGTACTAATTAAAATCATGATGATGATAATAATAATAAAAAAATGTTGGAGCTTACTCTGGAAGAAGCTAAGTACACATACGGTCTCTGAGTTCCTAAACCAGAGTGTCTGTAACCAAGACAGCCTTTGGACTGACACATATTATCCTCCCAAATGTGCATAGGCACAACGGTGATTGCGCATCAGTCTATAACTCTTTGGGAAATTGCTCAAGTAATTTAATGTTGTGGATGATTGCTTATCAGTATAGGTATTTATATTAGTAAATTAAAGAGGGCCAGGGAATAGTTCTGGACCATTCCTAACGGACAGTATAAGTGTGGCCACTCCTTTTTGGAGGAGACAAGGGCCAAAGAATAGTCCTGGGCTCATTTTATTTGGTAGTGTAGCTGCACCTGTGCTGTCTATGTGGTAATGTCTCTAAGTGGTTAAAGGACAGATTTTCTTTCAGAATAAGGCTCAAGTACTCCCAACTGTGGCCTGGCTCTGTTATCATCCTGCGGTTAACCTGCCTTAGCAGCAGCCTACCTACTGCTTACAGGAGCAAGATCTCGCTCACTGGACCTCCAACTGAACCCCATGTGCTGAAGCAGTTCTTCATGAAGTTGCGAGGTGTCTTTGCTTCCAGGGCCTACTGAATTCAGAAGAGATCTTGCCTCAGGAACTAGGCTGCTCCTGTACCTGCTAGCTTCTTATGGCAGAGGAAGCTGAAAGGCTGTCTCTCTAATACGTGCGTTTCACACGTCTGCAAGAAGGACCTGCCATTGGGATCACTAGCTCCTACTCAGAAGAAGCTTGAAAGCCTTCCTCACATGAAGAAAGATTTTTCCTCTTTTCAAGATAAGAGTTTCTGGTTTTCAGCTCCCAGTGAGTTCAGAATTTCCTGAAATTCCTTGCCTCTTTCAGGTCAAAATCTTAGGAAAAATTTAAAACTTAGCTCCTCTAAGCTCCCACTTCAGGGGAAACCAAAAATGGTGCCAATTATGAAAGCAAGACAGCCTGATGACAATCACAAACTCATAATTTAATCCATCTTTCCTCATGAAGAAAATCAGGAAAATTAGTGAATTTTGTTTTGGAGTAGTACCATAGTTACGCCATGCAGCATGAGTATTTTAGCTCTGGTTCACTCTCTGTTAGCTTCCACCCTGGAACCTCAGGTGGGTTAAACTCTTTTCCATGTTGAAACAAGGCACGTTAGGGGTACTTAGGCTGTCTGTGCATACATACCTGATACAATCAGTAATTTCTGGAGACATATTAGCCTTTATGGGTTTGGTGATAACACCTCCTTTTCTCAGTTTAAAAATATGGCTTTTATTGATTATTTTTAACCACCTGAATTAATGTAACTTTAATTAAATCTTAGATAAATTAATTAACAAATGATTAATGTTTTTATTTCTCTGCTGTCATTTTTTTTTTCCCCGCTTGCCCACAGTTTTTCCTTAAGTGAAACGCATACACCATAAACATCTCTTTTCTGGACAGTGTTCGACAGTAAGCGCAAATGCAGCAGTTGAATGTTAGAATTGTTTCTAAGTATTACAAATGAAGTCTTGCTTCTTCAGGTGACAGGGAAATGCTATGAAAGAAATACCTAAAAAAACCTAATTCTATGCAAATATTCTTTACCTTTCAGCTGTATTTATCTTGCTTTATATTAATAGAATATCCAATAAACAAATAGAAATTGACACCAGTAAAAACCATACAATTTTTGAAAATTAAATAAGTAAGTAAGTAAATAAATAAATAACACCTCAATTTCCTATCCTGAATATACAATTTGGCAATTTTTTATTCATTACAATTCACCAACATTGACTACTACCATATGGAATAACGTTGTTACAGTATTAAAAGAACTTAGTGTTCCCAGATATACTCTATTGATCTCTGCTTTACTTGAACCCAAAATACAGTGATTTGACTTTATTTGGTTTTCTTTTGATACTTGACTATGCTAAAGTAAATTAAACATTTCATTTGAAAAATAAACTCTTTTGAAACTTTTTACATCTTTAAATAAACATCGAAAATGGACTAAAAGCTTTTAGAACATTCAGTCTTTCTGAAAATGTGACCCCAAAACTAACATAATAGATCTTTAGAAGACTGTTCTGCTTTCTGTGCTGTTGATACAATACCTCAAGGCCCTGTTTGCACACTATTCTCTATTTTCACTTAATCCAGATCTGTTTTATTTCAGAGTGTAATCCTACAAAAAGGTAGCTCATAGCAACAGGGCTGTCATTGAGTCCTAAAGTAATTGCCACACTGTAAAAAGAAAGGTTTATACGCTACACACAGAGACTTTGTATAGGAAGGAGATAAAAATGAAATGTGTAATGAAATCTGTTTACAAAAGATGTAAAACCAGCTTACGTTTTGGTGACTAGTTCAGAAAATTAGTGAAGTTTTAGTCAGGACAAAAATGCATTCATACTAAAACTTAGAATTTCTACCATGAAACAGGAGAAATGTGTATGCATCATTACTACAGAATTATTTACTTATATTTTCTTATATTAACTTTTTTCCAGGAATTTATGTTTTTCTTCACTGCAAAAACTTTATAACCATCCTAGAAATAGTGACTTTTCTCATCCTTCAAGAGTGAAATAGAGAGTTCGTTCTGTGTGATGGGAGAGTCTTTTTAGAGCACACTATTTTTTTCTTACTATCTTTCGCATTTTAAGTTAGTGCATTTTGGTGTTTAGATGGAAGCAAGACCCATAACATTTTTTTTTCCTTTCTTCTGTAATATAAAAATCCAGTTGATATCTGGACATAAAGAAATTTTCTCAACATAATTTAGCAGAGTTCCTGGAAAGTGTTTTGATAATTGAAATAACCTTCAGTTTTATAGAAAAAGTTGAAATATCCTTCAATTCTAAGGAAAGGGAATTGTTTAATAGACGTGTATTGACATCATAATTCTATGTTGTCAAGGTGGAAGACTCACTTCCTCTCTAATACTTTTTAATGAGTCCTGTCTTGGTGGATCCTGCAACAGAAATACAGAAGTCTCAAAATTGGATTCACAAGTTTTCCTTTAACTGGAAGACCTTTAATCTACCCTGTGTGGTATCAGGACAAACATTTGCAATTGAGAAAGGTATTATCTGAATATTGTGGGTTTAGTTATGATTTAATACTAGTAGGTTATGAAAACTTGAATTTGTATGGCAGCTTGCTAGACTCAACATTTTCATGTCGGTGTTCACATTTTGTCTCTTACACCTCTCTTCATAGGCTTTGTGAGTCCACTTTCATAAACATTTAAATCAATGTGCTGTTTAATCTAAGCGGTGTTGTTAATATACTTAGGAAATGTACTTGACATTAAACAAATAAGAAAGTGACAAATAAAGATACTGATTTTAGGCATACATATTTTGTACTTAGACTGATAAAAGACACTAAAAATGTTCCCAAAGCACTCTTTGCAATCTGCTTGCTATCTCTCAGTATAAGAATTTTGAAAAATACATAACAGCTTTTAAAATTCCTTTGGTGAAATAAAATCTTACCCAAGGTAGGCATTAGAAATAAGTTGAAATTTTCAGAATGACTGCAATGGTGGAATTTAGGATCCTAAAGTCTATTTTCTTTCAATAACTTTAAATAACTTTAAAATGCTACCCAGAAACACTATTATATCCTTTATAACTGTACTATATACTTCTTTTTTCCGAGCATGCTTTTGATAGTCTTAAAGATTCAGGTTTACAAATCTTGGATATTGTATTTATCTTAATCTGCTTATTGTTCTACTGCATTTTGGAAATTAAATGACTGGGGTTTGGGTTGGTTTTTTTTGGTTTGGTCCCTCCCCCCAAAAAGTAAGAGAATACAATCTTTTGTTTATGTTGCATACTTCACAATACTAATGTTCAGCTCACTTAAGCTATTTTTTTAATCCTTTCTTTCAAGACAATTCTTACCCTTCCAGTAAAAATTCTAATCTTTAGGGTTATTTTCCTTTGTTACACCTTTCTTTGTCATAACATATACTTCTGCCTATCTTATCATTCTTCACTGAATTTTTTTTCTGTCACTGTACAAAGAGAAGGAAACGAGAGATTAGTCGATGAATCCATCAGCTAGGCAGAGTAACTGGCCATGACTCCCATATATACCCTGAATGGTCATTCACTCTCTTGTAGCTGCTACAAAAAATTCTTTAAGCCAAAATTCTGTTATCAGATGCTTGCATAGAAATTCCATTGACTTTATGGGAGGTTTGAGCACAAATGAAAGAGTGAACTTGGCTCATTTAACACAATATTTAGAACACTTCTGACGAAAATTAGCTGCTGAATATGCAGCAAACTTTGCAAAGTTTAATATCTCATCCATATTGTGTATTGCTTTGCTGCCAAATCTTATTCTTTAACTAGAATGAAACTACCAAAGTACCATCTGTAGATCTAAATATTTGGATACCTCTCAAGCACATTTTGGATTCAGTGTTGCCAACGGCAGTGATCATTTTGACAAAACTGGCACTTAACTAATAAGCGTACTGGAACTGGAGCACGATTCCACAGATAAGAGCAATACAATCACAGTCAGAGAGTTTTCATAAATTTTCTAAAACTGCATCCCACCATGGGTGCCAAAGTTTTAACCATCTTGAAATTTTTGCCAAGGGTATTTATCAAATTCACAGAATGGGTAGGCTTTGCTAGGGAAAAGTATTGCAATATTCACCTTATCTACAAAGTTATTTGTTCTTGAGATGCAAACTTTGTTGGAAAAGATAAGGTCTTTTATTGGACAAGATAATGTAGTGGAAAAAGGTAAGATTTCACTCTCTGAAGGCCTTATTTAGGTCTTCTGACTTCTTGTTTGTTCTAGTCACTTTGTGTAATAGTATCAAGTTATTTAAAAATACCTTGCAGTATTTACAGATAGATTTCATTTGGTTTTCTTTTAATCAGATTAGTATTTCACTCTTTTAATGACAGTATATTATAACTAAGCCCAGAAAATAGAAGTGACAAATGCTGTTATTTCAAACACTCTCTCATTAAATAGTCTCTTTCTTATCTTCTACTTCTCTACAGTGTATAATCTGCTCTACAGACATTTTGGTATGGTCTAATTTGTTAAGGCATGTTTATCATATGTATATCTTATAACTATTGGAGACAGTGGAAAAAAGTACTCTGTACAGTAAGTGATTTTTTCTGGTTATCTAGTTATATCTCACTGTTTCGCTAAATTGTAGTTTCATACTTTCTGGCAATAACAATGCATAATATCCTGCAGAATGTAAAATTAAATCTCAAAAGGCATGAACCAAGGAAACCATTTTGGAATATATATAAAAGAGAAGAAGGGTCTTGGAAGTGGTCAGCATGGATTATGAAGGGGAAATCATGTTTAACCGAACTGATTGCCTTACGGTAAGATGACTGGCTCAGTGGATGAAGGAAGAGCAGTGGATATTATTTACCTTGACTTTGGTAAGGCTTTTGACCTGAGTCCCATAACTTCCCCACTGAAAATCTGAAGTATGTACTGGGCACTGGGGCATCATGGAGAGTGAGGTGGATTGAAAGCCCGCTGAACTGAACATAAGAAAAATCTTTTTTATGGTGAGGGTGATCAAACACTGTTAACAGGCTGCCCAGAGAGGTTGAGGAGTCTCCATACTGGAGATATTTAAAACCTGACTGGACACAGCTCTGACCAATCTGTTCTAGCTGCTCCTGCTTTCACAGGGGCATTGGACTAGATGATTGCCAGGTGTCCCTTCCAACCTCAGCTATTCTCTGAGACTGTGACTGTGCAAAGGACTTTTTTCCCCATATGTTACCTACCTATTCTTGAATATAGAAATTGGTATAGTCATTTTTATTATTCTTACTGAACTTGCTGTTTTGTTGTCAGTAGTAATATTTAAAGCATAAACATTTGCTATACTGCCTGGCTGAAGTGCTTCCAAAGGTTGTGTACAAGATGGTCAGGAGAGGCTGGTGCAGGTTTTCATCAGAGTATCATGACAGAGCAAAGGGACATTAAATTACAGGCAACAATATTTTCCACATTTGTCTAGGATCAGAAGAAAACACATGTTTCTGTGACTTTATACCATTGTCATGTAATTTATATAATGTGATTTTGCTTCTGTTTCCTCACTGGTTGAGTGCACAAATGATTCTGGCATGAATACTTTGCATGTACTTTTAAAATTGCATTCCCAAACATCCACAGCTCTGAAAATTGCTTTTCTCCAATTGTTGAGCTAACAAGTTTGATGACAAGACTGCTCAAGGAAAGTAAATATAAAGGTTTGTAGGTATATCTGAAATGCATTAACTTTGAGTGAATTTTGGCATACAGCTCTCCATTCTTCATTCCTCTCTAATAGACTTGATAATCATAATTATATATTGTGCATAATTACTTCTCTGCTTCATACCTTGACCCTGAATATTTTTACTGAATCCTCTTGCAGATAAAACTGTCTATGCAGGATGTTTACTGACACAGATTCCAGGAGACTTTAAAGTCTGACTTCAGATTCTCACAGTTCTTACCATAGGACTTTCCAGCATATATTGGATAGTGGGTTTGGAGATACATTGATTTAAATTTAAAAAGCCCAACCAAGTAAACAGATCTGTGTTGCCATAACTTAAGCTTCTTGATACAGAATATTTTGCTAATGGCAGAGATTATTCATTTTGACCTAGTCTGAAAAATCTGTATGGCCTGAGTGTGCTTCATCACTAGAGCTATGCTGAACAGCTGAGGTTTGTGCCCCAAAATGTTAGCTTCTTTGTGCTCTTTTTGACAAATGCAATGACAAGTGAATTTAAGCTTTGATCTTGCAGATATGACACTCTATTCTTCTGCTAAAAAAAGCCAGATGTGTACCTAAGTAAAAACTGAAAGATCACTCCCATTTGTAACACTACTTGTAAATAAAGCCATTAGATTCACTGAGTATCTATTGTCTGGAAATTTGGGTAGACATTTGATGATTTTGGAACATCTACCCCAATGAAAATAAAACTTTTCATTTAGATTTTACAAGTATACCAAAAGCTATGGCACTTGTAATGATGTCCCCAAATCAACGTTATTCAATGAGCAAAACTTGTGCAAATGTGAGAAGAGAAATACAAACCAGCTTGTGCTTTTCATATTATTTTTGCTTATGAAAGGTTATATAGCACTGCCCTTTTCAAGTATTTTTTTTTGTTATATATTTTTCCCAAGTACATAAGAATTATCTTATGACCTCAGTTTTAGTCAGCTCTGTAGAATGAAGTAGATTCTCCTAAATGACTGCAGTGAGAATAAACTGTTTAAAGTTGGGAGCTCACATAGTTTAGACTACCAGAATTACATTTACCAGATCTTTCATTTACTTCTGAACATGAACTACAGTTGCCAGTCACTAAACCTGCTGAAGGAAATTCACTTGACCCATCTCCTATGCAAACTGTTTGTTTTCTGATATTGCCAACACAGAGAATAACTTTGTTTTGCAGTGAATCTTCAGATGTGTTATATGATCCTCCCAATCATTATAAAGAGGAAAAGGAACAGCTATTTATTGTATAAAGGCATGCAAAAATACTGTATGTAAAGCCTGACTTCCGTTACCATATTTTTCAAATTAACTCAATGAAGGAATGATACATATTCATTTTCTCCTTTCCCTCTGGCACCAAAATGTAAATACAGCTAATTATGGCCTTCTAAATGCAATTATTAATCAGTTTTGTAGCAACATGTTATTTATACCCAGATGTATGCAAATGTTCAGGTTTGTTTCCCAGATGGGTTTCATTAAGTTACAACAATCACACAAGTTGAACAAAGCACTGAACCGTGCTCTGTTATCAATATACAAATACACAAACTTCCCAACAAAAAAAGCAAACAAGCAAAGAAAAAACACAAACACACATGCACATAAGTGTATAGACACACATATATGAAATACCCAATCAACTTGTATTAAAATAATATCCAAGACCTGGTATAGACCAGCCAGACCAATAATGCTGTAGGAGATTTTATTTACATCTTCTGTGAAAATATTATCTGTGGTATATTCTAAGGAATTTGTGACAAGAAGAATTGCAAGAGCAAGACCATTATGGAGCACACATGTAATGCATGACTTAGGGTTTCCTCACCACCTGCCAAGGGAATCTTCAGGGACTTTGCAATTTTCATGCTAGGCCCTGGCTTCTTAAGGCATGGAAGAAGCCCCAGCTTTGCCTCGGTAAGAACATCACTGTTCTAATTCGAATCTTGTGAACATTAATTTCAGCAGTGAATTCTGAAGTTTTGGAGAAATCTGTTTTAATACATCTGTTCCTTTGGCTTTCCTTTTCCCTTCCTTATGACTGTAATGACAGGCAGATGGAATCTTGTCAGATTTTAGATGGTTCTGCACAAGTTTGACCTACTGTACAAATTACTTTTTAAATGTTTGTGGGTTTTTTTCACCTCTACAAGAGTCAATGTTTATCAATATAGTTAACTGAGTGGTAGTAACTAGATGTCCTTTCTTTCATTAAGGCATTACATTTTTCAAATTAAAGGAAATAAATTGAAATTCTAGTGGATAGCAGGTCAAATTGTATTTTTTCAACTAAACAAAGTACATATTCTGTTAAACCTGAACATAGCTTTCCATTATATCATACTATGCTTCTATTGTTTAAAGAAACCAAATTATTCAATATAAAATAGAATATTTCATTGTATGCTGTATTTTTTGTTATACCTCTTTGAAGCCTTTGACAGGCTCTTATTTAGGCAGAACAATACCCAAGTATATATACCTTATATACTAGTCATTTATCATAAGCCTTTTTACCAACATTCCTTATTGAGTCTCTCAAGATGATAGTGACAGATTTCTAATGGAGTTTGTAGGGATTTTTTCTTTTCTTGATTTTACAGTTCTGTTCATGGTAATTTGAGGGGTTACCTAAGTTCTGTGAGTATTCTTTCCATTCAATGATAGACACTGTATTTTTATCTTGAGCCTTAATACCATACACTGTTTTAAAAATTTAATTAAATATAGGAAAATCTTAATTCCTCATGCAATCATGGTAAAGATACTACCCTGCCAGACATGGATATTTATGAACTGTTAGGTTGTTGATACTTTATGATAGATTTCATAAATCGCAGATGCTTTTCTTATATTGAGACTATTAACTCAGTTTCAATATTTTTTCTGTTATTCAATGAATCACATAAAACAGCTGTTAGGTAAAACTGTAATGCCTTTGATAATGACCAGCAAGTAGAGCTCATCTTCCAAAGCCCCGTTTATTGTGACAAGTATAGAATTAAGGGACCTAACTGGAGGCTTCACGGTAAAGATTATGAGAGTAAGGTCCAGTTAAATATAGCTATTTGGAAGTACAAAGCTGAAAATCTGGGACCCATCACAGAGAAGAAGGCTCATAATCTTAAAGAAAACAAATTTACCTTTAAGGAAAACTTGAAGTTTTTCAGTAAATTTCCTTTTTAGGGGGGAGGTGGTGTCTTTAGAGATTGTCATAAGTGTTCCAACTTATTCTTCATGGACTATTTAGATAAGAATCCATGTTGTCATAAAATACTTTAAAATAATGTTCTATATTAAAATAATACACTTCCACCACACAATCAAGAAAACCCTCGGTGCAGGTCAAATGAATTATGGTGTATTCAACACAGAACTTCTCCAAACTCACCTAAGATGTTTTATACCCATGAAATTAAAGCATCTTAAACTTCTCACCTTCAAAAGTTTTCCTTCAGCTGTATCCATGCAAGCCCACTGACTGTGGTAGTATAACATAAGAATTTTATTTTAAAAAGATACATATGAGTACACCCCTGTTAAATATTTCACAAGTTCTTCGACTCCAACCAGTGAAAAGCTACCTAATGGAACTTGTCACATTATACTCCAAAACTCCTTTAGAAAGTGCAGCCACTTTCTAGTTGTAGTAGTAATAGGTCAGAGACAGTTACTACCTCTTCTGGTAAGCATCTATAACAAGTTTTCAATTTATTACCACCTATAGGTTTCTAATTTCTATAGCATTACAGAAGTAACTGTTCAGTGTATTAAGCAGTTAGCTTAAGTTATCAGTATCCTGAAATTCCCTGCATGAAGATGACAGTCTGTCAAAAATTTTGCATTATTATGGTGACTGAAATCTCACTTAGGTTGAAGTAATGTGAAGCTGTCCAGTGGCTGCAGTCTTAAAGCTGTTACATTATACAACTATTTTAGGTGTTTAGCTCTTGTGCTCAACATAGCTAAGATGATTTATCCAAAAATAAATGAAAACAGAGTTCATATGTTGTTTAAGGTGAAATAATCCATTGTCAGAAAAAAATAACCATAATATATTTTTTTCTCTATTCTGCAAGCAAGAGATTTTCCAACACATTCATTCTATCAATAACTATAAATGAATTGATGGATATTTTGGCAAATAGTTCTTTAAATTTGCTTAGCTTCAAGGAATTATTTTTGTATTTAAAGTTTGTAGGAAATTAGTCTCTAGCCATGTACATCAAGTGCTAAAAAAAACATTTAAAATCCAATTGCCAACAAGGGATGACTAAGATCTTGTTGCCAGCTCTTAGCACACAAAATGTTTTTGCACAAGAGAAGAAATGAGTCAAAGGTTAGGAAAACTTATTACCCTTCATAGAAACTCAACAGGTTTTTTTACAACTTTTAATCAAAACCAAAATAATGGACCAGATATAAGTATAATAGAAGTGGTGTGACTGTACAAAAAGCTGGTGGGTAGTCTCCACTGAGACCTCGTTCCCTAGGATGGATGTCAGCTACAGAGGCATTCGTAGTTCAGAACTGAAATTTACCATGTACTTTTATTTTTTTTTTTTAAGTCATAACAAAGAAAACAAAAGAAACACTCCCTGAAAGATTTGGAAGCTAGTACTGAGCTACATAGTGAAAGATGAAATGAACAGAGGTTAGAATTTTGTCCAAACTAAACCTTGTAGTTGGCCACCCCAAACTGAGGATTTCAGACTCACCTCTCAGTGACAGCTCTGTAACTGTCTCCAGCTTCTTGGTGTGTCCTAACAGCCTGCTGGCACCCATGCAGTTATCCCTTACTGGATATTTCTCAATAGACTTGCTTTTACTTTCCAAGAGGTAACCCCTCACATTTCTTGTGCATTTGTGTTGTACCATGGTAGGCCCTATCTCTTGCTATATGACCTCGTGTGCCAGCAACCACTGCTCATCAGGGACATCCAACAGAGAAGTATGGCTCTGCACTATAGGTGAAAGGTGTGCTTCCTCATAGGCACCTGGTCCCCTAGACCTGGATGTGGGGCACACTTGTTGCCATATATCACTGTCATTTATTACCATTTGTCTGATGTGTTGAGAAAAATGAAACTGGAAAGATTTATGCTTCCATGCGTGTTGCCTATGAAACTGGCAGTTGGAGTCAATGAAAGGAATCAAGTATTAAAAGAATGATGAAATCGTTCAGAAATAACCTCAAGAGACAGTTCCATTTTCCCTCTTTTCTAATGTTTTTTTGGTTTTGTTTTTGTTTGGTTTTTTTTTTTTTTTTTTTTTTGTGGTAAAAACAGTAACTGGGGCTAGGACTGTAGTAGTTACAAAAAGGACAAAATATACTGATTTATACTTGCTTTGGGCTTGCTCCAGCTCTCAGAGAACTCATTGGGAACTTCAAAATTTTAGTGCTGTAAGAACACAGCAATTCCCAAAAAAGTTCACATGAGCAGCCTGCTGAGATTTGTTTCGGGATGCTTGTGCCTGGATGGAATGGCTACGTAAAATTCTGCTTTGTAAAAGTTACATCTTTCTGGGAAAAAATGTTTGTTGGCTAATCAGCTTCCAATTCTGAGCTTAGAAAAGAGTTTTGGAGCTGGAGGTGCAACTCTTGTTTTTAATTTCTTAACCTTAGCTTTCAAGTATCTTTTGCTCTAATGCAATCTATTTTTTCTCACATGCCATTTTTTGTTACTGAAACAGAGCTATTTTTAAACTCTTCAGTCATCACCATCTGTAACACCAGTTCCATTTCCTAAGAAATTGCTGACATCTGTTTAAACACTGATACTTCTCCATCTACATGGTTGTTTAACTCAAGCTTGTAATTGTGTCAAAGATACTAAGTCTTGAAAAGATACCAGCTTTAAGGCTTGACTATAACTTTTTAAGCACTGATGCATTAGCATGAGAAGGAAGCATTTGTCCCCATAACATTTCCACACAGGAAGCAGGGCTGAAGTTCAGTGAGACTGCTAGAAAAACAGATGAGGCTGGCTAAGGTTCACAACCTTAGGAATATGCGGACTGAGTAGACACAGAGCTTTTTTTTATTTGTAAATCAGATAATTTTTGTGGGGCACTGCTGGGGACCTGGTTCAGAGCTCACCAGAGTTAATGGGTATTAATCTATTTATTTTAATGGATTTTTGATTAGGTCTTTGGACAGCTGAAATATTAAAATTCCCAGCAGTAGCCTTTGACAATGGAAAATGTCTTTTACCCCTCGTGACTTAGGTATCACCTTCAGGCAATAAGAGATGCCTGAAGCTATTTCAGAAGTCCCAAAGATAAGGTATTTGAATGTGTTACTTTTTTTGTTTCTCATACTGAAATCTGTAAAAGACAGAATAAAGACAGTAACTGTTGTCAAATAAATCCTCTCTTGGATAACTGACAGTAGAAGTGTGGGAATTCTATATGTTTAATTTATTTTTTCTGACCAGACTTGAATGATCTTCTTTTCAGATCTGGTATTTGCAGTATCTGTGTCTTATGTTAACATGACGATACTGTATTTCTAAGTTCAAAAAGAACATTTAAAAAGAAGATATTTCTATTCATTGTTTCTGTGAAGTAGTTCTCATTGGTAATTCACATAGTACAGATCTGTGCCAGTTTGTGATCGGATGAAAACAGAAAAAGGCAAGACAAAGACATGTTACGTTTTACACATATCCTGAGTAAAGAATCCTCTAGTTTTAGGTTTCTTAACTAGCCATAAACTGAAGTCACAGCCTTACAAGTTAGACATTGCAATTAATTGTGTAAGCACTACCTGTCTGTATCAACACAGAATCAGTTCAGCTTAAGCCAATACTATAGATAATCAGACTTAATCTCTCGCTTCATAGTGAGGTGGTGTAGGAAGGTGCAAAAGATCATTTAAAGCATCTGCACTGCAAGGTCTCTATCCAACAGTTGAAAGGAAATAATGAATAAGGTCATCACTTGTCGAAAAAATTTCACTTTGATTCACAGAGCATGTCTGTAGAGGATTTTTTTTAGTTTGCGTAACTTTCCGTCCACATGACACAAAAAACTCCCCATTAGCACATATCCAAAACAAGATGATCAAGTACTTTTAGAAATCATTGATACATCACACTGTGAGCATGTTTGGAGTCATATATGTGTAGTCTAGTGACTAGCATGGTTAACTTAAATTCCAATGTAGCAGAAGCCATTTTTACTTTGGTAAGTCACTGGTTACTTGTCATCCAGTAACCAACCTTGGGAGGTCTCTACATCTTCTCCCATTTTCTGTTCCTCATCTGTCTCCTAATTTCTTCCTCCTTTGAATTTCACTACATCTTACTCCGAGAATTTCACAATGTAGTTTCTTTGCAAGGAAACGAAAGTAGAAAATGTACGCAAAGAATTTAACTTGGAGAAAGAAACTGCATAGAAGTGAAACAAGAAGCATGATACACTTGTGAAATTCTTAGCAAAATAAAATCAATCTCTTTTGCTCTTGTTCGAAGAGTACTCCTGAGCTACTACCATTCAAATCCAGAGTCCTTTTCAGTGTCTACTTTTTTAACAGAAAACTTAATTTTGAACTTGAACCTACTTGACAACTGCTCTTAATCAAGTAGGCAATTAGAGTTTTTCTCTGCAGACTATAATTGTTAATCAGAATTAAAACTCATTTGATGGATCACTTCACCGTGATATCATCCAGTCTTCAGTCTTCAGCATCATTACTTCTGTTTTGGTGCTACATTTAGAAACAACTCATGCTAAAGTGAAAGCTAGGAGAAGATTTTAAGTGTCTCAGCAGTATAATATACATACATTCATTCCCTCGTTTCCACATTTTTACTTGTTCTTTCTGCAAATTATTTGTGCTCTTTGTATTTGTAACTGTTTTCATCCCTTATGGTGATTCTAGAGCCTGACTTCTCAGCATCCTAGAAATTATAAAGCATAAAAATTCCTAGCTAGTTTATGTTTTCCAGTTTGCCAAAGAACTGATATATAATCTCTATATTTATTCTTAAAGTGCTGGTTGGTGAAAATCCAGTGTAAATTGATTAATTAACTGCCATACAGTCATTGCAATCAGGGACAGACTGGCGGACAAGCCAGCATACTCCAATGGACCGAGATTAGTGGCACCATAAGGAAAACTCTCTGTGCTTTTGCCCTTTCTTCTTGAACTTAGTTGGTCCTGCATTTCCCAAGACATAGAATTGTGACCTCTTTTTAACATCCAGGAAGCCCATGAAATCAAGGAATGTTACATATTCAGATACAAACCGAGATCTCGGTAATCTTTCACGTCTTACTTTCTGGTCTCAGATTTATTTTTCCATCTAGTGTAATTTCAAGTAAGTAAATTGGAAGCAGAATCTAGAGCAATTGTCTGAATGTCCAGACCTGAAAGTCAAAAGCTTTTTTTCTTTTAGATCTTCTTTCCATATGATTCCCAGCTGCCTTGTTGTAGAAGGCACTGCTACAATTGCTGCAATTGATATTACTCTGTTGTTGATCTTGAAGGACCTTACTGCTTGGTCAGATAAGATTATTATCTCCATAACTAAGCAAGACTCAATGACTGAATCTTGAAAACACCCTTACCATGATTTCAGTTTCCCTGCTGTGGAATTCACTTTTGCGTCAGCCAGAGGTCAGAGAATTTTTTTCTGATCTTCTATTTCATTGTTGTTCTGTCCAAAACTATTGTGTTTTCATAACTCTCATTGGCTTAAATTAGGGAACTACTGTGTGTCTTTTAAATCCCAACATTGTTTCTTGGTTTATTTTTTCCTTACCAGGAAAGTGGAACAACGGTGGTAGAAACATCCCAGGTAACAATCTAGCAGGTGTTTGGAAACCTCTTCAGCATTTGTGAATAAAGTCTCCATTCAGTTCTCAAACATCGCATGTATCTACTCTCTGCAAAACTAAATCTTGTCCATCTGTCTCTGCTATATCTAGTAACAACTTTTACTGTTTTGTTACCATAGGAAAGTCTGGACTTATTTTACTAAACACAAGGAATTAGATGTCTAAGGGGTATATCAGTAAAGAAGTGAAATGTGAGCAGTCATAGAATTGTAGAATAGTTTGGGTTGGAAAGGACCTTTAAGAACATCTAGCCTAATCCCTCTGCAATAACCAGGGACATCTTCAACTAGATCAGGTTGCTCAGAGCCCTAATCAACCTGACCTTGAAAGTTTCTGGGGATGGGGCATCTACCACCTCTCTGGGCAACCTGTTCCTGTGTTTCACCACCCTCATGGTAAAAAATTTCTTCCTTATATCTAGTTTAAATCTTCCCCCTTTTAGTTTAAAGCCATTACTCCTTGTCCTATTGCCACAGGTCCTGCTAAAACGTCTGTCCCCATCTTTCTTATAAGCACCCTTTAAGTATTGAGAGTCTGCAATAACGTTTCACCTGAGCCTTCTCTTCTTCAGGCTGAACAACCCCAACTCTCAGCCTTTCCTCATAGGAGACACGTTCCATCCCTCAGATCATTTTTGTGGCCCTTCTCTGGACCCACTCGAACAGGTCCATGTCTTTCTTGTGCTGAGGACTCCAGAGCTGGATGCAATACTTCAGGTGGGGTCTCAGCAGAGCGGAGTAGAGGGGCAGAATCACCTCCCTTGATCTGCTGGCCACGCTTCTTTTGATGCAGCCCAGGATATGGTTGGCTTTCTGGACTGTGAGTGCACATTGCTGGCTCATGTTCAGCTTTTCATCCACCAGTACCCCCAAGTCCTTCTCATCAGGACTGCTCTCAATCCCTTCATCCCCCAGCCTGTATTGATACTGGGGGTTGCGGTGATCCAGGTGCAGGGCCTTGCACTTGGCGTTATTGATGCTTTCCCATCCCTCAGGCGTGTCAACCGCACCACTCGGCTTGGTGACATCTACCAACTTACTGAGGGTGCACTCGATCCCAATGTCTATGTCATTGATGAAGATATCTACCTGGACTTGTGCAAAGCATTTAACTTTAAACATATTACTTTAACTTTAACTTAATACTTTATTAATTTAACTTATTACTTATTAACTTATCACTTATTATTACCTTAATTTATTACTTTATTAATTCAACCTTTGTGACTGTATCAATGCATTTCTTAGTGTAAATAATTCTTTCAAAAGAAGAAATAAGAGAAAAATTTTCCTTCTGTTGTTACCTTCTTGGGAACGACACATTCCTTCTATATTTTGTTTTGTTCATGGTTTCTCTTTTATTTACTGCCACCTGTTCCTATAAATCCTGTTGTTCCATGTTACTTGGTGATTTTGATGGATTCCAAAGCTACTAGTCATCTTACTCTACATGTGATATTGAACTGAAAATGTCTACAAAACAGATTTGCCTGCAACCTTCCAGCATTTTCTATTCAGGAGACAGAAATAGCACAGAACAATTTTTTTTGTAAATTTTCAATAAAATAGCTTTTGGCATTTGGATTAGAATACTGCTGGGAGTACTAATACATGCACTACATACCAAAAGGGAGTAGGACCTAATTTTTCTGATTTTTTTGAAAGTTTTGAAGAATTTCGCGCATCAGAATTTGTGGTTTAATATTTGTATCAAATTGTATTTGGTTTCCTAAATTACAAAATTATTCCTAATCATAGATCTAAACCTGTAAAAGCAGATTTTTACCTGTGCAGTGCTACACTGCAATAGATGTATTATTACATGTTTTATATGTATATATAAATAGATTCATTAATTGTAGCTGGTCCGTAATTTTTTTTTTCCCAACAATTAATAAAAGTATTTCCAAAAATTCTGAGCATAAACATAGTTTTTGTTTGTTTGAATCAATTCCTGATGAATTTAGGCATTGCTGAAATACAAATCATGGTAATAACAACAATAGCAATATAAATAATAAAATTCTTAAATAACTAATATACTTAAGTGTATTTTTGTACACCTATAGTTAGATGAGAGCTTCAGCTCCCTAAACTGTCTGGATGTAGACTAGGCTTGGGTAAAAACTTTATAGCTGTGTTATCACAAAAACAAGAGTTAATCAAAATCCTTACTGCTGAACCCTGAAATAAAAGATAAAAGTATAGCACTCTGCTAGTGCAGCTGTATGGGAAGAGATTAGTTTTATCTGTATACATATGGATAGTCATGCAATCAGGAATGATAAAGAATACATGTTCACAACATTAGTCTTTAGACTGTCAGCTAATGTACATAACAACCTTCACCTGCAGATGGGTTTATATTGCTAACTCAGGTGCTGAGCAGTGCTAGGTTTTGGCTCCGGGATTTGGAAATTGACGCTAGAAACTACGTTACACAGCTGTTTATTTTATGTGAAATGATAGAGGCATTTCATTGCAGAACATAAAGAGCTCTGAATTTTGCAAGCCACCTGTGTTTCTATTCTTTCATTATATCAATTATAATGGCATTGCTTAAAATATTTTGTTTCTTTGATTATCTGCATAATACAATTAATGCACCTATAAAGAGCACAGTGTATTTTTACTTTTTACTATAGTACATTTCAGAGACAGCATTTTCTCATGGTAGAGTTTACTTCAAAACCTTTCCATTTTCCCAGTTGCATACTGCTTTAAATCACAGAAAATTGCCCATAGTACTTGGAAGCACACGTGGCTGGTAAACTATCAGTCTCTGGACATAATAACAAACTATGAAGGAAAAATCTATTTCCCTTTGAGTACTGTAATTCAGATAGTTTTACTGTGTAGGCAAGAATTGTGAATTTGTACTACACAGATAGTTTACTTAGCAGCAATCATCCTTCCTGGTAAATTTTCCTGAAGTTAATGCTTTGTGTCTGATACAGTGCAGTAGAAGACAGCAGGTGCAAAGAATTTCTGTGATTAGGCCCACACATCTTTGGATTGGGCTGTAACTGAGCTTCTTGGAAAGGGAAAATAGCTTCCAAGGAACTGTAAGTTCAAATTGTGAGATATCAAGAAACACAACCATGCTCAAATAACCCAGATTCATGAAACTAATCTTCTTACAGTTTATAGTTTCTACCAAGAATTCCTAGTGGTTGTGGGAGAGGGTATGTGTGATAGCAAAATTATTTCTATTACAAAGTCATCTTTCCACCTTCACATGATCAATTTTTAATAATCACAAGGCTATAAAGTGGCTATTTCAATCTTTTCTGGGAGGTCCTAGGCTGTATAATTCCCCAAACAATGTTGTTTTTCAAACCGTTTCATTGTAGTTGAGGTCATCTTTCACCATTTCATATAATTTAAAATTTAAGTAAATATATTTTTTTTCTTTTTTTTTTTTTTTTAGGGCAGGCAGACTTGACATTTTTGTTAAATGCATTTTGAGAACATGAGACCACAATTCCTTTGTTCATACATATGGATAGCAAAGACAGACTACCCTTTAAATGGAACTGCTTACTTACTCTTCAGTCATATATAACAAAGCACATACATCTTCCAAGTACTGTCTTGGCTCAAGTCTGTTTAGTATGTGAAACCTGAGAGATCACAGCAGGTGTTAATTGCAGGCCATTCTGGGATGTTTACCTTGTATTACTATACAGAATTAGTGGAAGAAACATAACCATGCTAGAAATTTCCAGTCCAGAAAGCCAAAATTTCAGACCATTACCTGAAGTTCTGTGGCTTTACAGCCTGTTAAGAGCCCTCACTGAGGTTGATTTACATGTGAAAGTTCTCATCTTTTACACAGCCATTGCAGCTAATTTAAGAAAATTCAATGCTGTGAGCTCTTTTGAAGCAATATCTTTTATATTCCTGAAATTATAACCCATGAAATTACTGTTTTTCTTTGTCCTGTGATTGTAGTGTTTTCAAGGCAAGTTAAATGTGTTACATGCTAAGTCATTTGTTATTGATGTCATGTCACACCCCAGGAAAAATAAACAGAAATTATGTTTTTATAGGAGATTTATGATCTGCTTCCATTAACTAGAAGCTCTTTGTTTTCATTTTCATGTAATTTACTTGATTTCCTACATTTTAGCAAACTCTCATATTGTCCTTTCCTTAGAAATAATGAAGCAGCCCTTAGATGTTCTGACATGTGCTCAATAGTACTCAAGGTTATGCTGTCTGCCCTGAAAACTTAAAATTAGGTTTAGCATGAAAGTAAGGAAGAGCATAGCAATTTGAACTTTGTGCCTTTAAAGAGTGGATATACAAATCCTAAATAATTTCAGAAGTATTTGAATATTTCTACAGTCCCTCTTCCTCTCTCGGGAACACGTGCTGCAGAGACTTTCCCTTAAAGAATTCCATACACAGCAGCTCTGTTAAACACACTCCAGAGGAGACACTGAAAGACAGGACGACTGTTTTGAATATAGTCTTTCATTTAATTAAAAAGTAATTCCTCTTCCCTTGCAGCGCTTTTATTTATGTCTTTAGTGTCCCAGAAAACCAGAAGATATGGGAGGCTCCAGTTCTAAAGCAATGCAGCTTTGCCCTGTGAACTTCCCTGCTGCAGCAGACCACTATTACTGACAAAGCGCTCCACAATACAGGTTTACAAACTGTGTGGCTTACAATCATTCCTTTCTCCTGCTGTCAGTGGATGTAAGGACTCATCATCTGAAAGAGGTTCAGCAGATGTAGCTACTGTGAGGTCGATGATTTTACATGAATAAGGTATACCAGAGGAACACAGCTTCCTTTTCCTGAATCTAACCTTGGTAACCAAAAAGAACCTTGCATATTATGCTTAAATGCAGGATGGGTTACAGTTCCATTATTTTTCTTTGAGCTTGCAGTGTTATGCTCTCCATTTCTCCATATACCACTAAAGTCACTTCACCTGGAAGCTGAGAAGAGAAGGGGTAAAAATGCTTCTGAACAAAATCCTATTGCAGTAACCTTATGTTAGTAGCGGTGTCCTTATGCTGCCTCTGTATTTCTTGTACAAAATGTGAGACTTATAATTGCCAATATCTTACTCGGGTCTTCAAGAGTGCTGAAAAGGCTTCGGGAGACACAGAAAGAATGAGAAACTAAAGATTTCAGGGAGGCTAGAGCTGTGCTTTTCCATGCACTGGTGAAGTCTATCCTGGATGCCTGAGTTGGCACTTAGGAAATCTACTCTGTCCTGAGTAAGGAAAACTTCTAAAAACTTTGAGTCTACTCTGACAGGAAGTGTGGATTTCCTGTATTTCTTAACATATGGTTATTCTTAGGATATCTTCTTGATGAAATGTGCTCCTAAAAAAGATAAAGGCATAAGTGTCTTGATCTGATCCTGGAGCCAGCAGGATTTAGCAGGCAAGACAGAACAGCAGGAAGCTTCTCTCCCCAGCACTGAAAGCAAATGGATTCGGTTGTTTAACAGATCGTCTGGGGTCCATTTGGGATGCCCTTGGAACTCTACTCTTTTGCCTCCTCAAGGAGACTGATGATGCTGAAAAAGCTGTGTTAGCTCAATGCAAAACACATCTTCCACTGACAAAACTTTACATTTGTTTCATTTTTCCTTTTTTGAGAATCTAGAGTTTCATCTATATTTCAGATGCCCAAGCGTTATGTTGTACTTGAGTCCCAACAGGATTTTAGAATTTCAAAGATCTCTTTCCAGACAGAAATTTAGCAGAATAGTATTTAAAGGCAAAAGTAATTTTAACCTATCTGAAAAACAGTGCATTTCACAGCCTCTCAAATAAACAGAATGATCCTTTCTTAAGCAATATAGTTTATATATACTTGAAAAAATAATTACTGAACACCCCAAACTAATTTACTCTTTAAAGTAACTAAAAAGTTTACATAAAGAGAATGAAGGAAAACTTGAAGTGATCTTTATAAAAACATTTAATGAGTTTTAATGAAATCATACCTCCTTCTCACTCTCACAAATTGTCCAAAAGCTTTCTAGTGATGCTATCCCTACACCAGTTCCACTCATATTATCTTTGGAGAGACAGTAAAACCACTAAAGATCCAGTAATCTATGGATTTTTTAAACATTATATTATTTTCCTAATATATAAGATGGTAGGAAATTTCAATTAGTTTGTCAGGAAGGTGTCTTTTTTAAAAAGACTTCGACAGTCTCTCCTGGACTTTGTTTTGGCCCTCATTCTTCTCTTTTGTTGTAAGTGATTCAGGTATAGGCTAGTCAAAGAATATAGAATCGTAGAATCGTAGAATGGTTTGGGTTGGAAGGGGCCTTAAAGATCACCTAGTTCCAACCACTCTACGTGGGCAGGGAAACCTCCCACTAGACCAGGTTTCTCAATGCCCCATCCAACCTGGCCTTGAACACCTGCAGGGATGGGGTGTCCACAGCTTCCCTGGACAACCTGTTCCAGTGTCTCACCACCCTCAGAGTAAAGAACTTCTTCCTAATATCTAATCTAAATCTACCCTCTTTCAATTTAAAACTGTTACCCCTCATACCATTGCTACACTCCCTGATAAAGAGTCCTTCCCCATCTTTCCTGTAGGCCCCCTTCAGGTATTGGAAGTCTTCTCTTCTCCAAGATCCGTAAAAGATTTATTAGGCTTCTAGAACAAAACAGTTAGAAGTAATTTCATTTTTTTTATCTTTTTATTTTAATAGCTATTGGATAAACACCAATAAGATTTTTGCATGGATATAGTTATGCTGTAGCAACTACATTGTTTGCTGCTGTGCACAGGTGTTGACTGGAGATGTCTCCACTGGAAGAGATGCTTGTACAGATTTCTTAGATGGCATTCGTAGCTTTGTTCTGGGGATCAGGAAGTCACCGCAGACAGAGTTTACTAGTTCTAGCTCCTACCAGTGCAGTAGGTTTTGCATTGCTCTGCTTGAAGAATACTGTTCATTGGTGAAATGTAAAACAGCAGGACAAGTTATAAAAAAGCTCAATAAATAACAGAAATTAAGAGGTGGAGGGAAAAAAACAGTTTGCTGTATGTGAGAATGTTTGTGTGGGTCCAATTAACATTCCTGAACATAAAGACAAAATTAAATCATTAAGTAACATTAATACCTCCAATACCTCTTCCATATGGTATTTCAACTTTCAAACGTTGGATGTGACAATCTGTTCAGACACAGCATACGGTTCAGTGTAAACACAGTGCTTGAAGCAAACCTTTAAACTTACAATTTCTTTTTGAAGTCAACAATATGTTCACAAGTGAATCAGATACTTATATATTCTGTGAGAGTTTCTGAGCAACCCTCCATGTTTAGATCCAAAGTCAACGTTCCCACAAAGCTTCATCATTCTATCAGAGCGGGAAACTATGTGCACTTCAGCCATCTAGATTGTGTTATCATGTTTTGGAATTAAATCACTGAATGAACCCATCTGTATGACACTTCAGGAGCATCCTGGCCTTGCTAAAGATAATGGCAAACTCCACACTGATGTCAATGTAGGACAGGTTTAATCTGCAATTTTATAAAGCTCCTCTGTTGAATTTTGTATTCTAAAATTCTAGGGCTGTATTTACTCCTCCCCCAACACACACCCCTCAGGATCATCCTGATGGTGCACTCTAGATAAACAAACAAATATGTTGTAACAGGAACAGTATAGCATAATCATGCTTAAAGAGAAAGAAAACAAAACGGGAGCAAACCAGAAAAAACAGAGAAACATGCCTCTGTATTCTAACAGTCTTCCTAGTCTTTTCTTTGTTATGCATTTTAAGGAACATGGCCTTTGAGAAGGAGCTTTTTTCTCATTTTATGTACCACATCTAGTATTATATGGCCCAAGTATGTTGCCCATCAGGCACTCCTGAAATGAAACTAATAATAAATAATGAGCTAAAATTTTCTGTATATTTACAAAAATAGAAGTCATGCATACTAAAACAAAAGCAGGTTTTTTTCAGACCCCAATAAAGCTGTGAATTGTTCAGGATTCTATATTTTGCTTTACTTTTCCCACCGTAGTAAGATAAAATATCCAGGGGTACAGATTGATACGCATGTGGAAGCACTGAAACATAATTTATTTTTAAGGCAACTACCTTAGTTTTTGCAATTCACTTAGGAATCTGTGTAAAGGTTTTGCATGCATTAAATTATTTTTTCACATTTCATTCAACCCACACTGGGACAATCAGCTTCAGGTTTCAGCTATGATTCAGCCTTGATCACAGCACATTATTATACCCACACAACCGGCATTTGCTTTTCTTTCTCCAGCTAGAGATGATTGGGTTGCTTGCAGCTTTCTTAATTAAAAATCTGCTTATTTTGACTGGACTTAGGTTAAGAAGATTAAAGGATGTGGTGAATACACAGTTTATGACTGAAATGGAAAGTTATCTGAGAAGTAAAACAGAAGTGAAGCATAAGATTAGAGTTTAGTCTTCCCCTTCGGCAAATGTAGCCTGGTACAGCATAGGCCACATTTTCGGTGGAGAGTTTATTGTTAGCTGTAGACACCCACCTTTCTATTTGCACAGCCTGATGACCATTTTCAAGGAATTAATACGTTCACCTAGAAAGTAGCATGGATACCGAGAGACCGATTGTACACTTCAGCAGCAGATTTTGTAAAGCAGCTTCTGTACGCAACTTAGCTACAGAGTCAGCCCCACTTGATTTTCCCAACAACCAACATTTTACAGTCTCGTCCTCCTAATTTTGTGAGGAGTTAGTTTAGATACTAGTAGATTAACATTAAAATATCTGTTCTGTTCTCCAAAGCGCGCAAGCTCTAGACAGTATGTCTTCTATGCATATAGAGAGAATACGCAGTTTGTAATTCCCTTCAAAAAAAGGGAAGTCATGTATGGATATGTATTTTATTCGGAATACCTTGTATACCCACAGGAACAGAAGGAAAAACAGCAAATCACTAATAAGGCTCTGAACATGCAAATGCATGGGATAGCAAGTGTTGGTCCTCTCGGAAGCCACCTTGAAAGATTGCATGAAGACAGTGAAGAGACTACGTTGTGCCTCCCCTTGTTAAGTACTTCTGCAGTTAAAGAACTTTATATATGGGGCATGTGAATTTATACCTCTCTTCTGCTAGGAAATACTGCATCTGATGAAAGCACTCAACAGAACTTGTCCTATGTCCTGGAATAACTCAAGGATGGACTGTCTTCACCTATTCTCTGTCCTTCCTGTTCACACTGATGTAGTGTGTATGAACTCTTAAATATTTCTTACAGAGAAAAACACTTTTCTGTGTTGGTAAGTTTATTCTTTTAGAATCTGTTCTCAACTACAGCTGGGAAAAAACAGAGTTGGACTTGGGTTGTAAAAATACTACATAGTCAAGATAGTCAAGGTACTTGAAAGGGATTGGAATTGCCTGAAATTTTCTACCATCAAAATTTAAGAAAGCTGCCTATTGCAATTACTTTTCATGACTTTTTTTTTTTTCATAAAATATGTAGGAATTAAATTGAAAAGTTTTTGGTGCTGAAGGAAAAAATGCCTCTACTTGATATTGAAAGTTGTTTGTTGGATTTTTTTTTTTTTTTGCTAGGAATAAAAGCTATTTTGTCTGGATCAGATATAAATATGTCACTTCACATTTTTGGTTCAGTTATGAAATTTTAAAAGGTAAAGATTTGTATATTCACTTTATGTCAAGTAAAGATTCCACCTTGATTAAAATGGGAAGACAGGCTGAATAAGGTGATGGGCATTTCGAGTTTTTGTCCTATTTATATATAACAAATGGTGACCTAGAGAATAAAAAGGAATGGATATTTAAAAAAGATGCTACCTTGAATCAGAGTTCTTGGATAATCCACAGCTGTGAATCAGTTCTTTATTAAAACAAGTGGTAAAAAAGCTGCTGATATTGACTGGCAAAAACAGGATAGTCTTTTCAGCAGCAGGTGCCAGTTTTTGGACTTCTGTCATTGACTGTGCTGTTATGACAACAGTTGCTACAGTATGAGATACCTGGAAGAACTAGGGACAACTGGACTGGGGACAGCTAGGTCACCCTCTTTTTTTTTTTTTTTTTTTTTTTTTTTTTTTGTGTGTGTGCGTGTTTGTGTGTGTGAGCTGCTAGCTGCTAGCTTCTCTCTGTGGAGAGATACACTCTTTTTTTCTATCTCCCTTTGAATGTGAGTAATGAGAGAGATGGAATGGTGCCATGTCTCACTGGTGGGATTGCACTGACCTACACCTACAGCACTAGACAGAAAGTGCCAGAAGTATTTAAAGAATTGAACACACTTGATGTGTTATAAAACTGGTGACATTATTTAAGAAGGAAAACTGGTAGGAACTAATAGGAAAACTGTGTATTTTTAACTAAAGAAATACAAATGTAATGTTGCAACCTGTAAGCTAAATCTACATAGCAAACAGAAATAGTTTAGAAAGAGTTTATCTGGAGAAAATTGATCAATGAAAGCAGTTTCTTTTTCCTTCAAATTATTCATAGCATATCTTATTTATTTATTTTTAAGTTTTAGCATGTTTTCCGAGTTGAGCAAATATTATTGTGCTGTGAAGACTCAGGGTACTCTCCCTTTGAGAATTCTGCTGAAAACAAGTGAAATGTGCTGCAAGGCAGTTTAGATTTCTACAATTCAGACTTTTAAGCCTTCCTCCAAAAGAGGCAGTCCCATTCTTCACACATACGTGGCAGCTTATTGCTGCTTCTTCACAGATTCCTTGCTTATGCTAAGGAAAAGCTTTCACCATCTATGGCAGGTGAATTGGTTTGGCACGCTGCCTTGTGTTTCAAATGCCCCTACAATGCCAGCGGTTCTTAGAAGCAGCACTGCTGACAACACTGTAGACACGGTGGTTAAATTGCTGTAGCACGACCGATAAGAACACATCAGAGTCCACAGGTGATACAACACACGCAAACATTCCGTGAATGTTTCTGAAAGCCCAAAGAGTATTTGTGGAGATCCATAGGCTTCAACTCTCCTTAATCTTGAGGTGCAAGGGAAAATGAAGACTCAAAGACTGACATAGCTGATTTTTAGTTGCTTATGGTTGACAGCTTATTTTTAGCTTTGGGGATTCTTAGATGCTAAGTGCTCCAGATCATTACATCAGTCAGAAACATACTTTTAGTCATATTGAAGTTTTACTTATTTAAGAATCTCCCATGTGAGGAAATGTAATATTACCCACGGAAAAAGAAACTACAATCCAAGTGAGCAGAAGAGCCTCCAGGACAACGAATTGCCAAATATCTCCTGATCTTTGTTGTTTTTAGCCAGTAAATGGATTATGCTTAGTTGAACTCTGAATGAAATATGTTAAGATAATGATGAATTTATGTGTACCTCACCATCATGCTTCATTTTTTAAAAAATATCAGTATAAAGACTTATGAGTTTGCTACTTTCAGGCTGGTGGTGAATGAACTCATGTAACACTTATGATGGTGAATGTGTGGATATAATAACATTTGGGTAACCCACTACTATGTTAACTTGCAAAATATTAAGCTAGATGGAAGTTGCTGAAAATTTTAAAAGCAAAGGAGTGGATTTATTCTCTTTATGAAAGACTAAAGATGTCAAAGCTAATGCTTTTAAAAATCTATTAAATATTCTTTAATTCCTAACAGGGGAAAACCCCAACATTTTAATTCTAATCTTTTTGTTTCTTTTACATCTGTCTTCCCAAAGATTAACAATGAGAGACAAATTTTTGTCAAAATTTCAGCCTCTCACATGTCTACCAGTCTACCAGAAAACCTGTTTTCTCTAAAAAATCTCGAAACCCACCCTGATAAGACCAGGTCTAATGGTCTGTATATTCAGTTATTGAAAATCTGTCATGTACCATAACTATGAAGTTAAAAGAGGACTTTTAAAACTATTCTAAATTGAAGACTATTTTAAATTGTTTGCATCTAGCCATCCTAATGATACTCTGCTATAAAGTTTAAAGCTGCAACTTTCCCAACTTTTAAGGGATGTACACATACAGTTTCCATAATTTTTAAATTCTTCCTGTAGATTTCCGTTTCACAGAATTATAATAAAGTGACTTGCAAATATATGGAGATTGCAAAGCAAGAACACTTTGTGAGATTTTTTACAAAAAATACCTAAAGTGCTGAGACATTTCTTATTGTCTTCATCCTTGGCTACGTAAGCGCCTTTAAAAATGTATCTCCAAATCCCTTAGGCAGTTTTTAACATCAACATTTAATTTTCCTTTTTTCCATTTTACATCACAATTAAATCTTTTAAGATGTAACAAATATATAATATAAATATATATATAAATACATATAAAACAACCCCAACCCTAACAGAAAAATGAACAAAATTTTCCTTCTAAAAACCTTCAGAAAACTCTCTCCCCATACTTCAGAGCAATCACAGCAGTTTATATCCTTTCTGAAACACAACCCCGTATTTTCATATTAGTAAAGTGAAGTTGTACCACATTCAAACTTTCTTTTGAAAATCTTTTCAATATCCTGAGATCCCATTCAAGTTAAAGTAATTGGAATAATAGCTAATATTCCCAATGTAATAGTAGAAATAATTTCTTCTTTATGAATATATAGCATAACTCAAATCAGTTTTCCTGGCCAGCTTTGAATATGGCTTTTAGGAATTCCTGCATCTAACAGCAAAAAAAGTTGAACATATAACAGAAGTCAAATTATAGGCTATATATAAAAAACCCCAATGGATAAATACATTTTGAAGGAGCTGTTCTACAAAATTAAGATGCAGTGTGTTATGTTTACTGGAAGCATATGTTTATGTTTTCTTCCAGCAGTGGAAGAAAAGTTTGGGAGATTCAGATAACAGTTCTTTCTTCTCATGTAATGCATGGTTGCACCATTTTTTGGTGTCATGTTTTTTCCACACCAGAAGATTTTGCTGCTTGCAACAATATATAAGAGAGGCTTTGTGGCTGACTGCCACAAATTCTTTTACTTTATCATAATATTAGCTTGGGTAAAATTAACGGTCCTTTATTTCAAGCTCCAAGACAAACAGTCTTGTAATGGCAAGTATTTAAATTGAAAAAATGATAGATTACACTTCTGTTGTAGTTCTTTGAAGAGAATTAGAACTTTATTTAGAAAAAGACCACAGATTTTGACAACTGCCTGTAATCAATTACTCCTACAATGTCACAAGCTTTCATTTCATGGAAAAGTGTTCTCTAAAAGGTGCTTCACTGATAATTTTTTAACTTCTTTGGATGTTTTAGTCTACTTAATATAAGCTTGATTGTAACTTAAAATGTAAGATATGCCATATCTATTTGAGAAAAAAGTAGGTATTGTTAGTCATACAGTGAAACATTTAGCCAGCTTTTCTTCTTTACTTGGATACTTTTTGGGGGGAAGAGGGAGGAAGTGCTTTCAGTCCTGGAATCTCAATAAGGAATGATACAGGAAGCATTCAAAACATTGGAAATGTTTTACCAAAATCAGAATGTCCTTTGAGGTGAACCAATAAACCAAATCAACTCCATCAAATATATTTCAGTTCTAAAAAGCAAAATACTCAGGGAAACCTGAGATTGTCTTAAGGTGGGGGCTGACATGATCTGCTGACTGAAGAGGTTATTTTCTTGTGCAGCCTTCTGTGTTTTATTCAGAGGCTATCTTCCTGTAACAGGGATAAGAGAAGGGCATGTGTGACTATCTTCAATTCTAACTGCTTACAGCCCGGTGTATTATTTTAAAGCAAAACGGATGCCAGTTTGTTTTAGTAGGCTGGATTATGAGTCAAGGCAGTCAGAAAGCTGCTGAATACTTGACCTATTCACTTGTTTTACAAGCATTACCTCTGGTGTCAGGATAAAGGTTAGTTGATGGAAATAACATGTTAAACCACTATAGTTAACACAGCTTGATAAGATGCTTATAAGAAATACAAAGCTAATCAGGCATATTTGGTATAAGTCTGATTATTCTCCTGATGTATCGTTCATATTGATGGTACATTGTCAACTTTTTGGAGTCCTAAATACTTTGGATTTTTGTGGAACCTGATTGCTCCTTTTTTCCAAACTCACCTTTATGTTAATCTTTTTTCTCTCTCTCTTCTATTTATTATTCCTCAGATTTATCTTGTCTAATGTTAAATGCCTAAAAGAAGTAGGCAGAGCTAGTTTCTAGGTTCCCATCTTAGTCTGGAGGAGATAATAGGCACTCTGAAAGGGATGTATCTGAGTGAAAAAAAACTATCTAGATAGATATGACTATGGATATAGGGGTGACAAATGCCTTTGTGGGAGGCGCTTGAAAACTATGTCAGGTATCCAAGGTTATCTCAAATGGCATTAGGCAAATATGTGGGGCAAAAGATTTGAGTCCAGACTCCCTAGTTTGAGGGTTATGAAACATAAAGAAAATTCTGCAGTTTCCTCATGGGTCTGTGTCAGTATTTTATATTAAATATTCTCTTTTTAAAAAAAACAAGCAAAGAAAAACAACTTAAACTTGCTTTATTTTGCCTAGTAGAGTTCAAGGAAAATGAAAAGTTAGGTCTGAATTCCCTCAGAGAGGGGAGAGAACAGAAATTAGGAATACCTTTTTTTTGAACAAGTGCTCTAAACTATAGGAATGTGTGACAATGAAGTGAAAAGAGAGGACTCAGCTCTCTGTAATTTTTTGTTTACACTTTGTAAAGATCCAGGTCCCAAAAACGTTCTTCAACACTGGTGGATCCAGCAGCAGTTTGTCAGGGAACGTACCAGTTTGTCAGATAGAACCTCAGGTATTATTTCAGGATACTTGTAGGTAGGTAGGTAGGTAGATCGATAGATGGACAGATAGATAGATGGATAGATAGATAGACAGACAGACAGACAGATGCCTGCTTGTGTATCTAGCTGGTTTTTGCAGGAAAATGCCAATTGCCTTGCCTGTCTCTGAGCACAACAAATGCTGACCAGCTCCAAAAGTATTATATTAAGAAGAATTCTGAGCCTGTATGGGAAATTCTTCCTCTCAAACTTTTTTTTAATATACATGTTTTCCAGTCCCTTTTATAATGTATTGGGTTTAATTATTGTTAGAAGCAAAGAATGAACTAAATCTCAAGCTGGCAGAGAGAACATGTTCTGTCTCAGTTGGCCTTATACAGTCACCATAACTACACAGCAAGCTAGGAATAATTCTTAAGAATACATGTATTCAGATATTACTTCAGGATAGTTTCATGCATTGTGCCATTACACATAAATTTTTGAATCTAAATGGATAGGAATTAGAAAATGAATACATTTTGAAAATATATTACCAACCAATGCCAACCCTGTGTCTTGATTTTCTTGGATATATTTTTCTCTTTCTGCTTGGACACAGTGCCTGACAACTCTCATTTTCCTTCCTCACCAGGAATTCAGCCATTTGCTTAGGTTTTTTGGAATGCCAGGGCATAGCAGCAGAGGCAGAAGAAGTAGCTTTGATTGTGCTCACTGACCTGTGGCCATTTCATGATCCCAGATCATCTGCACAGATCATGGGCTGTATCAGTCACATCAGGAATAATTGTTCATCTGCTGTAAGGTAAGTACCTGTACTGTACAGGTGGCCTGACAGTAAAACACAATGCCCTCTGATTGTATTATAATGAGATAGGAGTCTTTTTGAAGTGTTCTGGATGTGTTGGCTCATTACAAATGTACTACACAATGAGTGAACTCTTATATTGACACCTTGACTTCTCAGTCTAAATTAATATTGTGTATATGCGTAGCTATGTATGTGTCTATATGGATCACATGTAGAGTATATGACCCAAAGTATCCTTAATTTGATGAACTTCAATACACACTGAAGGGGTCATCTGTTGGATATAAGTTTTTGACAGAGCTGACTGTTGGTTTTCCAGAGAGTGAAGGAGTGAAGAGGATTCTCTGGATATTTATCTGTCTGTTTTTCTGCTTGATTGGTAATTTTGATGCTGCTGGGTTTTCACTATATTGTTGTTGTTGTTTTTTTAAAATTTTTAGAAAATGAAGTTTCAAACCTGTAAATCTTGATGTGGAAAGTACTTCCTTTTAGTATGAATTTGGATGCCTGATTCTGTTAACGGAGCAAGAAACAGACTTAACATTTTTCTAAGATTTATCTTCTTTGTTATCTTTCTATGTGATTTCCACTGACTCTTCAGTTGCCACCTTTTGTAAATGCACTCTCAGGCTACTAAGTCTGGTTGCAAATTAGGTTTAAAATATAAGGTCTTCATTCAGAACTATGTATTTTACCAGGAAGTAGGGAGGGGGGAAAAATTGCTTATTTATTTATAAAACAATAAAGCCTTTAGTTGCCTTAGTTTTTGAGTCTGAAATGAAAGACAGCTGCTTTGATGTGTAAATTTCGACATAAATTGTTATACAAAAGTGTTAATAACAATGCCCAATTTCTGGAGTCATAGTCTGTCACTGTTAAAGTCAGTCGATGTTTTGTCATGGGTCAGTGAAGTGAGGACTTCAAAACTCTTATCTCATCCCTTGGATGATCTTTCAGGGACTCACAGAGGAATGCAATTAGCTTCAGGACAGCAGGACAACTTCTTTGTCAAAAACATCTGAAACTGGAGATGACAGTCTTTGATTTTGTTCAAACAACTCCAACCCTGTTAAACTAAGCTGATAAAACTGGTGAGTGTCCAAACACCTTCACACTGACCACTGAATGCAGTATATAGAACAGTGAGGTCCTGTTTTGCTCAGCCAGATTTGGGAGTACACCCAGTTTACCAGCTGAGAACAGCAGGATGCAGTCATGGTGTCTGGGAATGACACTATGGTTCCATCTTTCCTTGAAAACATGAGTGCAGGAAAAGAAGAAATGATAAAGATTTCTTTTAAAATATTTTGCATAGATAGCTAACCTCTCCAGTCTGAAATCCCATTTAGATTCTGGTGTTTTCCTCTCTCTTCTTCTGTTTAAATTATGGATGAAGGCTTTAGACTTTGTTCAGTTCAAAATGTTGTCTTCAATTTGTAGGCTTCTGTAGGGTACCTTCTTTGACATAATTATATTTATATATGGAAATGTTTTCAACAGAAACCCGATTTTTCAAGGATTTATTTAGCCAGCTGCAATTTAATTTGCATTAGATTTTATCCTGGTATAAATGCTTGTTTGTCTGCTATTATTCACCTACGTGTCTATCTCTACACATCCAGAGCATATGTTTGTATAGCATTGAAAAGGAGCATACATTTATGAAATAAGCATACACAAAAATATTTGAATTATCATAGTTTTGATAATTTTTTTAGGTATTGCAGAGTAGATTTCTCCTCAAGCCTAGGCATATTACTTTGTAGGTGATTTTTTAACTGAATAAATGGGAATTACAAGGATAAAAACTATGAAACCTATAGGAAAAGTGGCTTAATCCCTTTCTGGAAAATGTGTTTTGTTAATACAAGAGATGTTATAAAAACATGAGAGGAAATTAGAGTAAATTCCATTTGATTTTTATTTAGGCAACAACAAGAGACAAAATGAACTCTTATTTTCTACTTCCTTTTTTTTTTTTTTTCCATTTGAGAATAGGACATTTGAATCAAATAATTCAATAAGCCTTCATGAGAAAATGTCAGCTGAATCTCACCTTGATGAATTTTTCAGTTAATTTCCAGCAGATTTCTAACTATGTCCAGTAGCATTACTCTAGCCTTATATATTTTTCTTGGATCTTCCCCTCTAATTGCATGAAAGTGAGGAATGTGAATTTATAAATAAAGATCTGTATTATAGTTTATGTTGAAAGGTAAAGAGCTTAAAAATGTGTCTTTAAGCACACACACAGTAGCCCTCAGGAACAGAAATTAATATTAACTGAAGCATAGATCTGTGGATTCAGTGGGCCTCCTCACAATGTATTTACTTATGTGAGTGCAGGCATCCAGTTCCTGTGTGTGCTTTCTGAGCTGGCTGGATTTACATCTAGGAGCCCCTTAGGCATGACTTTCAAAAAGACATAGTATCCTGGTTAACCCAGCTATATAGTATCCAGAAATGTCTGGGGCTTTCTCCAGGCTGCTTGGAGGCAGCAAGAGCAGCCTGAGTCTTCCTGTATAAACATGAACGTGGTGGAGCAATCTTGGACTTTCGTCTTCTCCGTAAAAGTAATTCTTTACTTCATCAACTTCTTTCAATATCTTATAATTGAGAAACTAGGACTGTGGCCTAGTTTTTGCCTTCTGTTTATTTATTACTATTCCTTCACAAAATGAACACAGGCTATACAAACAATACAAATGAGGTTAATTTAAACTTGCTACAAAGTCATGTACTCCACAAACTCCAACTGTAATTATGGACAAAAATTTTACAAGCCAGCTCCACTGCACTTTTTACAAACTTGACGGTGCTGCTCTGATTGTTTTTCCCCCCAGCCTCTGCCCCATGCAAAACAAAACACTGATTTAGTTCAAATAAAAATCCCTCTGGTATATTATATGATGTTTTGTGTGGAAGTCACGAATGACTTAATACAAAACAAGAAGGGTTTCTTCAAATACATCAGTAGCAAAAGGAAGACTAGCAAAAATATGGGCCCACTGCTGAACGAAGTGGATGCCCTGTTGATGGAGGAGTTACTGAATGCTTTCTTTGCTTCAGTCTTTACTGCTAAGGCCAGCCTTCAGGAATCCCAGACCTTGGAGGTATGAGAAAAAGTCTGGAGAAAGGAAAACTTCGCCTTGGTTGAGGAGGATCAGGTTAGAGATCATTTAGGGAAACTCAACACCAACAAAACCATTGGCCCTGGTGGGACACACCCACAAATGCTGAGGGAGCTGGCAGACGTTACTGCAAAGTCACTCTCCATCGTCTTTGAAAGGTCATGAAGAACAGGAAAGGTGCCTGAGGACTGGAGGAAAGCCAGTCTTCAAAAATGGCAAGGAGGACCTGGGAAAATACAGGCCAGTCTGCCTTACCTCCATCCCTGGAAACATGATGAAACAGCTCATCCTGGGTGTCATCTCTAAGCATGTAGAGGAAAATAAGGTTATTGGGAGTGGTCAACATGGATTCACTAAGGGGAAATCATGCTTGACCAATCCGATAGCTTTCTATGATGTCATGACTGGATGGATAGATGAGGGGAGACCAGTGGCTGTTGTCTACCTTGATTTTAGCAAGGCTCTTGACACTGTCCCCCATAACATCCTCATAGGTAAGCTTAGGAAGTGTGAGTTAGATGAGTAGACAGTGAGGTGGATTGAGAACTGGGTGAATGGCAGAGCTCAGAGGGCTGTGATCAGCAGCACAGAGTCTAGCTGGAGGCCTGTAACTAGCGGTGTTCCTCAGGGGTCAGTACTGGGCACAGTCTTGTTCAACATATTCATCAATAACCTGGATGAGGGGACAGAATGTACCGTCAGTAAGTGTGCTGATGACACAAAACTGGGGGGGGTTAATACACCAGAAGGCTGTGCTGCCATTCAGCAAGACCTGGACAGGCTAGAGAGTTGGGCGGAGAGGAACCTGATGAAATTCAACAAGGGCAAGTGTAGGGTCCTGCATCCAGGGAAGAATAACCCTATGCACCAGTACAGATTATGGGCTGACCTGCTGGAAAGCAGCTCTGCAGAGAAGGACCTGAGAGTCCTGGTGGACAACAAGTTGACCATGAGCCAGCAACGTGCCCTTGTGGCCAAGAAAGCCAATGGTATCCTGGGATTCATTAAAAAGAGAGTGGCCAGTAGGTCGAGGGAGGTTATCCTCCCTCTCTACTCTGCCCTGGTGAGGCCACATCTGGAGTACTGTGTCCAGTTCTGGGCTCCCCAGTTCCAGAAAGACAGGGGACTACTGGAGAGAGTCCAGTGGAGGGCTACAAAGATGATCAAGGGACTGGAGCATCTCTCTTATCTTATGGGTGGGTGTCAAGCACATGGAGCCAGACTCTTTCCAGTAGTGGCCAGCAACAGGACAAGCAGCAATGGGCACAAACTGGAATACAGGAAGTTCCATCTGAACATGAGGAAAAATTCTTCACTTTGAGGGTGACAGAGCACTGGAACAGGCTACCTAGAGGTTGTGGAGTCTCTTTCTCTGGAGATATTCAAAATCCACCTAGATGAGATCTTATGCCACCTGCTCTAGGTGAACATGCTTTAGCAGGGGGGGTGGACTAGATGATGTCCAGAGATCCCTTCCAACCACTACCATTCTGTGATTCTGTGATTTGTTAAAAGGATATTGCTTTAAAAGCAGTACTCCACTGTGTAACTGTCAGAAAGAGATGTGCAAATTTTATCTTTTTTCATTTCACAAGTGGCATATTTCTTTTTATTTTAAGCTTGTTTCAAGAATCTTAGATAAATATATAATTATAATATCAATTTTAATTGAAACTGCAGAGTTTTATTTATTTTATATATAATAATCTGAGGTAGGACTTAATCAAAATCAGGAATTCCGAAGATGGGAATCAGTTCCATATTAAATATCTTAATTTAGATGCCTACATGAATTATATCCCCACATATGTTTCTAATATCACTTAGGATGCCCTAAAGTATTTGCGATATCTACATGGAGCTGCTATGTGGAACATAGGCTCTACGAGAAACCTGCGTTCTTTGGAAGAGACATCATCTCAAACTTCAGTATGTTGTGGGCAGCTGACTGAAATAATCAGTCAGTGCCAGTAACAACTTGAAAAGCCACTATCTGAGAAGCTATGAGGTTTCTTATCATTTATTAGATTTTATTGTCTATACCAGGAGTTTGGACACTCAAGTACCTCCTAATAGATGCCCTTCCATAACCACATATTTTTAAGTATCTTCATCAGGGGTTGAATTTCACTACAGGGTTCAGCTTTCCAAAATGAGTGCTTAGTGTTACCTTATTTTCTGCAGTGAATGGGTGCTTAGTGTGACTTTATTTTCTGCAGTGATACCCTACCTAAGTGTGGGAGCATTGTAAACCTTGATTCATATTTTCCATCCCCATTTGCCAGACCTCAGAGACCCAGGAACACCTTAGATAGGACTATATGTCTATGTTTAGGTTACTGGATCATGCTCCAGATATCTATAGTCTCAACCACTGATGAAGATTTTTGCTGGGCAAGTAGTCTGCTGAACCTGACACCAAAAGAATGCTGTTTGTGTGGCTTTCATGAAAAATTGTAGCTCAGTCCTTCGTCACTTCTTACTGATGTCTCAATTTTGCAACAGCAGTGGAACAAATGAAGCCTTACACAGCCTTGTTCATGCATCTTGGTGTTCACCAACTAGCAGGCTGTGATGCTGTGGTTTATTTTTATATTGCAGGAGGTTTTTAAGTGTTTTCCAGAGCTGCTTATTTTCCAAGATCAAACAAGAACAGATACATCTTTCTGGCATAAATCAGACTGAACTGATTCAAAAGGATAGTGAATTTCTTGTGAAACTCACTTTTGTTTTTCTGTTAGCAATGCAAACTTCTCATAAGTAAAATTTGTGCAGGTTGAGGCTTCAGTGCAAACTTTTCCCACAGTACCATCAAAACTGGCTTAGTAAGAAACAGAAAAGGATCAATCATTCAGTTATGGAAGAAAAAGGAAAGAGACAGTTTTTTCAGAATCAGAACGTTTCTTTTTTTTTTAGATCTTCTTTTTTTACAGATTCAATAGATTATTAATTTACTCCCAGATTCAGATCCTCCCTGGATTTTCCTTCATTTGTATGCCTGTGCATATCAGTGTGTGCAAGAAAGACATGCACATTCCAAATAGTTAGCTGGAAATGAAGGGATGGACTGCATAGAGAGACTGCATGAATTACCCAATGTGTGGGCAGACAAGGAGACGACAGCAGGTTAGAGCCAACAATTTTAAGAGTACCTTATGGACTTAATTACTGAAGTTCAAAAAGTCTTCAAAAGCCAATTAGAACTGCTATTTGTAATAGCTAAAGCAATTAATATGGAAATATAGCAAGAATGAACCTTTTAGTTTGAGAACCCAGAGGAATTCTTTGTTACAGGTCTTTCAAATCACTTTCAGAAATTTGGAAAGAAAATTGAATGGGGATTTCCTGATGTTGTGTAAGATAAACAGAACATTTTTCTGCATGGGTAACACATTTTAGTTGCAACACTCCATCGTGAAATCTCATATCTGAGAAAAACAAAAAGCTACAGGAAAGGTATCACCGAAGACTACTAACATCAGTCATTCACTAACAGCACATTTGAGAATCATTTACACTGGTAGATGATTATTGTCTTTTAATAACCTTATTAAGGCACTATCAGACAGACAAGGGCTCCTAAAGTGGGAAAAATATAACAGAACATTTAATTCCATCTCTTTGGAAACTAGACTTAGTAGAGGTAATGATGGAAGGATGTGTTTTTGCTGTATCTAAGCAGTAATACAAAGCGTTTATTGCTTTGTCTACTGCACGGTCATTTTCAAAAAGCATCTGATAAAGAATCTCATTATTGTCTTTGTAACCTCAAATGTATTCCAGACTTGATGTCTGTTACACTATTGGGTACTGTGGCAGCAGAAGTAGAAAACTATTAACAGAAATGCATGTAAGTTAATTTTAAAAAAGGGCAGAGGTCCCTCCATAGCTATTTCCATCTTTCTTTTCAGATTAAAGTTAAATACATTCTTTGAAGAAATCTGTGAAAGGCCTTCCAGCACTTTAATGCAAAAGGAAGACATAAGGCATGCCACAGTATGTATTTTTTCAGGTATCTTTCAGTGAATCTATTGAATGTGCTGTCTGAACAAAATATTTCAGCCTCTGTCTAATCTATGAAAGCAAAGGCAAATTGCAACTTCTGCTATAGTCAACTAGTATTTTCCAGTATGATCCGTAGGTTTCATCATTTACTGAGGTCTACAGGAGACTACAGTGGCACGTGCATATATCCAAAGGAACACTTGCAAGAAAACACCAGAAGGGATTAAAAAGGCCATCCTTTCTGACAAAATCCAAGATGTCATTCACAGTTAATTGGATTCAGTGCATACTTTGGGTTTCTGTTAATGTGAGTGTGTTTGGGCAAATCATAGAATCATAGAATGGTTTAGGTTGGAAGCGAACTTAAAGATCATCTAGTTCCAACCCCTCTGCCATGGGCAAGGACACTTCCCACTAGACCTGGTTCCTCAAAGCCTCATTCAACCTGGCCTTGAATACTTCCAGGGATGGGGCCTCCACAACTTCCCTGGGCAACCTGTTCCAGTGCCTCACCAGCCTCAGAGTGAAAAATTTCCTCCTGAGATCTAATCTAAATCTACCCTCTTCCAGTTTGAAGTTATCCCTCATCCTATCATGTCCTTGGTTTATCTAAATTAGCATATTACTTTTGGATAAAAATGGTCCACATCATAGTAATACTTTTCTGTACTTATTACTTCTTGGAAAATTCCCTCTTTTAAGGTTTCAGTGTGTTCCTAGCTGTGGAGATGTAGTTTAGACATTTGCCCTGTATGAAAAATTTTTTGTCTTTGAATGATCTTCAGAGTGAGTCAGTGATGAGCACCAAAACAAAACTGTTGTAACAGGAAAGAATACCTCTTTTCAGCACTGAAAATCATATATGAAATATNTCATCATCATCATCTCCCTTGTCTTCTGATCTATCCAGTTCACTGTTCTCAGTTTTGATGTGGAACTTCATGAAAACTTTATTAGATCTGTTCCCTGCTGGTGGAACAATCAAGTATTAATTGGATCAAAAGTACTAAGTGTGACCTGATAGTCTGTTGCTTAAGGTGCACACCTGGGATGAGAAATTCTTGCTGCACTGCACTGCTTTTTCAACCTGTTCTAAATACAGGGATTGGAAGTTCCAGCATAAATCACATTCTATCGGGGATATTATTATATTATTATTACTCTTCAGAAGGGATAGGCAGGGAAGGAGAGGTGGTGGGGTGACCCTGTATGTTAGGGAGTGTTATGAATATCTAGAACTTAATGATGGTGACAATTGGGTTGAGTGTCTATGGGTAAGAATCAGGGGGAGGGCCAACAAAGCAGACATCAGGGTGGGAGTCTGCTACAGACCGCCCAACCAGGATGAAGAGGCAGATGAAATATTCTATAAACAGCTGGGAGAAGTCTCAAGATCTTTAGCCCTTGTATTTGTGGGGGACTTCAACCTACCAGATGTCTGCTGGGAATACAAAACAGCAGAGACCGAACAGTCTAGGAGGTTCCTGGAGTGTGTTGAGGATAACTTCCTGACACAGCTGGTGAGGGAGCCAACCAGGAAAGGTGCCCTGCTGGACCTGTTGTTTGCAAACAGAGAAAGGCTTGTGGGAGATGTGACAGTTGGAGGCCATTGCTTGGGCACAGCAATCATCAAATTATAGAGTTTTTGATTTTTGGAGAAGCAAGGAGAGGGGTCAGCAGAACTGCCACCTTGGACTTCCAGAGGGCAGACTTTGGTCTTTTCAGGAGCCTGGTTGACAGAGTCCCTTGGGAGGCAGTTCTGAAGGGCAAGGGAGTCCAGGAAAGCTGGATGTTTTTCAAGAAGGAAGTGTTAAAGATGCAGGAGCAGGCCATCCCCATGTGCTGATAAACAAGCCATCAGGGAAAAAGACCAGCCTGGCTGAACAGAGAGCTATGGTTGCAACTCAGGGAAAAAAGGAGAATTTATGGCCTTTGGAAGAAGGGGCAGGCCACTCAGTGTTTTGTAATAGGACCAGTTGTTCCCTGAGTTCCCAGCTCCCTGAGCTATTAGACAGAGGTAAGGAGCAGAATGAAGCCCTCATAATCCAAGGGGAAATCGTGAGGGACCTGATACACCACTTAAGACATACACAAGTCTATAGGGCCAGATGGAATCCACCGAAGGGTACTGAGGGAGCTGGCGGAAGTGCTCACCAAGCCACTTTTTGATCATTTATCAGCAGTCCTGGCTAACTGGGGAGGTCCCAGTTGACTGGAGGTTAGTAAATGTGATGCCCATCCAGAAGAAGAGCCGGAACGAGGATCCAGGGAACTACAGGCCTGTCAGTCTGACCTCAGTGCCAGGGAAGGTTATGGAACAGATCATTCTGAGTGCCATTA
>VYXH01010353.1:0-28944 GCA_013397275.1 Burhinus bistriatus
CCCAAACTATTCTATGACTTTATTCTATGATTCTATGAGGTGGGGGGGAACCAGGTGTTTGGTAGTTTAACCACTTAACTGGATTTTGAGAAACTCCTACCTAGATTGTTTGGGTTTTTCCTCTTTCTGATTGAGATTACAGACTTGGATTTCAGGGGTTATTTCTGTAACGTTATGAAGAAGCAAACTACCACTAGCTCTAGAACAGTTTAGCTACTCTGTAGTGACCACACTCATGGGAAGTCTTGTCACTAGAGGTAAATTGCTTTATATTCATTGTGAGACAGTGGTATGCCTGAAAGTATCTACCAAGCATAACTGGCATAGAATAAGTATAGACTTGACCTTAATTGGTGTTAAATTGTTTGGGTAGTTGTATTGTCATTGGTCCACCTCCCCATAGCTGTTCTGTGTCTTTCTCTCTCTTCTGGGGATTAGGGAAATGTGTATTGAGTTTGACATCTTCAGAATGGGAATGTTTGGAAAGCTTGAAAGCTTTGAGATGGGAAACAGTTACTGCACAGGAGGAAAAGAGAAAGATGGGTTTAATCTGCTTCAGTAGAGCACATCAGGTGTATAAAATCTTTTATGAAGGCAGCAGCTTTTTTCAAGAAAGCTGTTTGGAAGTGTAACTATGACCACATTGCCAGTGTCTCCTGCTGTCCCCTAACCCCAATGTGGGCAGCAAGAGGGACATTGCATCAGAAAACAAAGCAAACTGGCTTACTAGTCAGCTTTGAGTTTGAACTGAAACTTTATTTGGTGATGTGTCTTTGCTGTGACAATTTCAGGATGTCTTGAAAAGCTTTGAAATTCTTAAAGACCAAGGGTAAAGAATCAAATGAGTTTATTCTTCATGGGATTGGCTATATTTTGTGCCTGTAACATCACTGCAAATAATTAAAATATACTTGCTTTGATTCCATGATGCTTCAGCAGTGAACGAGAACATGCTTCAACTAAATTTTTATAACCGTAACTCATAGAAAATATTTCTTACTCCAAACAGACCCGTAACCTAGGTCAGCCATAGAGCCCAAGGAGGTAAGTTTTTGCAACACATGCTGCAGAATATAGCCAATGTTTTGAAAAGATGTCACAAGGCAGTCAAAATCTTTGTGTTCTTGACTCCTTGCATTTAACAGGATTCCTTGGCTTGCAATGGGAATAAGCAGTTGCAAATTACCAGGTTAACAGCCCAAACTCTAAACAAACCTTTTATTTCCTTTGGTGTGTTTGGACTGGGTTTGGGATTGGGACAACCAGTCTGGGACATACTAATGTAATTAAGAAAGCATGTTCTTAACAACTCCACTGTCCTACCACTTTGAAATTGCAGGTGGGAGACATAAAAACCTGGTTAGATGCCCAGCACAGTTAGCATGCATCAGTTGTCTTTATATCTCTGCTTTTCTGAGGCTTCCGCAATCTCCTTGAATGTTGTTCGTTGGTGATTCTCATCATTTTGGAGGCATTAAGGAAGTTTAACTGTGTAGTATCTTGAGTCAGCTGCTGTGGATTTGGCTCCAGCTGAAGTTGAAACCTGTACGCCTCATGAGATTGAAGGATGAATCTGAGATGAGGTGTTGTTCTCTTTTTGATATACATGCTAGTTTGCGAGGGATGAACTCTTCAAAGTCTGGTTGTTTTGTTCAAATCTTCAAGCTCTGCTGTCTTGCACTTCAGCTATTCTGTGTCCTGCCAACACTTGCTCTTTTACAGACTGTTACTGGTGCTGAGAGGGCTGCAGTCTGTCTGTGCCAGAGCCCTGGGTGTGTTGCTGTGGAGAGAGGAGGTCAGTGTAGTGCGAGGCTATGTGCAGGATCTTGCCTCCTTTGGTAAGCAGCAGTTCTCTCTCCTGTCCCTGATTCCTAAGAGGAATACATCTGGCCTAGCATTGCAGAGAAATTAGTTTATTTCTGTACAAACAAAATTACCTCTGGCAATTCAAGAGACTTGTGAAATCCTCTTTGTTTCACAGAATGAGTGCTTGCTTATATCCAGGTCCACCCCTTTGCATTTCTTCTGTAGAAGGAAAGTTAATAGGGATGTTTGGAATAAAGTGTTCTTCTCACCTCCTTCTTCGCATCCCTGTTGTCTTCAACAACATGTTCTTGGCTCTGTGGTATGTCTTATCAGGACCGTGGGGATTTGCTTGGATGTTCAAAACAAGAGTAACAAATCCTTTTGTAGTATTTGGGTGTCTCACTGATTATTGTTAAGATACGGATAGTATCTTAACTATAGTAATATTATGCTGAAAGATTTACTGAGGCCAAACCAAAGACCTGTGCTCCCTTTTCAAATCCACATCCACAATTTCCACCTCAGGAACAGTTGGTCTATATGGTGAAGCAGCAGATAATATACAAGGTGTGTTTTGGAACAGCTGGAAGGCCGATGAATCAGTGAACACCTTCCATCTCTCAGCCCCTGCAGGAACAGATGGACTGGAGGATACAAGGTTTAGTAATTTATGAATGGCTGGGACAGTGCTCCACTTAACACACACCATGAAAGACATGGTTTGAGCCTCATTCCTAGGCCTCCACTACTTCCATGCAGTATATAAAGGAGTCACTTCTGAGTCACTGTTTCTAGAATGTGATATGTTTAAATGCTTTATGTTTCATTGCTATGAATAGACAGAGGATATCGCTAGAGAAATTAGTTTCTTACATGTGATCTCCAAACTAATTTCACTATGTTGGAAGAGTATAGCATGTAGTACTGTTTTAAATGCTGTAGCTTGGTAATTTTATGGAATTGTTTGGATTTTTATTATTAACTTTGATCAAAGTCAGTTTGGTATATGCTCTTCTAATTATTTTCACCTGGATACAGCAAAATACATACTTTAATGTTTTATTCAGACATTTCAGTATCTAACTTGTTGCAATGCGTCCATTTAAGTGCTGCAATTGAATAGATTTCTACGCAGTTTCCTGGCCTGAAATTTTCAGCACTGCTGTTATCTTGTTTCATTTTCTTACTCTGCTTAGTTTTTAATTATAATTGTATTGTGTAAAAGTGAAATTGAGGGTAAGAAATAATTTTGTGGTTTGTGGGATTTGCACTTAATTACTTTTAGAAAGATTGTATTCTGACTTTCTAGATTTTTTTTTTTCTGAACTGCTTTCTCCTGTATTCAGCTTGCTCAAGAGTGTCATTGACGTATCAATATATAAGTAACAAATATTGAGAGACAGTTGTCGAAATTTTGTTGATAGACTGATGGAGCAAGGTAAAGCAGACTGAGTAAACTTATATTCTAATGACTGCTGCTGAACTGCATTGCATTTTTGGGAAGGTCACTCAGTGATTTAAGTAGTATTGTCTCACTGGCGGCCAGTGCTCCAAAACTAGCTCCCATCTATCTTGTGTGTTACGTTTCCTGGGAACAATTCTTCCAGAATTGTCAAACATCACTGAGATGCAATGCACGAGTTGGGGACTGGTGCTAAATAGAATAAGAGTGGATTACAGGTTTGAGACCTGGAGTGAGAAAGCATCTGGCTCCTGCAAGGCTGTCTGAAAAGCTTTGCTGTTCTTGGCTGTGTGCACAGGATGAGACACAGATCCCTCTGCAATGCCTTTTGTAGTAATTACTGCATTTCAGCTGGAGTTTTAGCTTTTCAGATGCAGGTCAGTTGCTGCTGCTTTGAAACTTTTGTTATCTGTGTGATTTGTGGTCTCACTGGTGCTGGCTGTATCATTATTCTGCTTGGTCCTCTGCTGCAGTTTATTGCATGCTATTCTGGTACTAGTTGCTTGTTCTTATTTTGTGTACTAGCAAGTGAGGATTTTAACAAATATTGAGATGCCATTTCCTTAGATCCAGGTGAAATTAAATGCTAGAAACCACCCATTGTTCTCATTTCTGTTACCAGCAGAATTAGAAAATTGTTTCTAATAAGCAATGTAAAAGTCACTTAATTATTTACAGATGCTGAAGAGGCAATGGTTATAGTTGTACAATGCTTAAAGAGGTGAGCAGCATTTTACTAAGACCTGTTACCTTTACCATGCTGTTACTGCGTGGAGCCAGTCATGCTCTGGATCACTTCTGGGCAAAATGCATCTTTTGAGATGCACAGAATGAAGCTCTTTCACATATTTTTTACCCATGTATGTTTTAAAAAACAACCTCAAAGCTTAGTGATATAGAAAGGAGGTTATGTAAAAAGCTGAGGCTGCAGTTCCATGTTCACCTTAATCTACAGAAGTACAAGCTCTTACTGAATAAGGTGGTCCCTCACTGACTGGCCTCTTGTTTCCTCTCTTACCTTCCTTATCAGGTTTGTGCATCTCTGTAGTGGCCTCAAGGACAGATCTGATTGGAAACTCATTTCTTACAGTTTATGTTGGGGACAAATGAGTGCAAATATGAATGAAGTCAGAAGGGAGCTCTGGGCAGTCCTTTCTAATAGCAGCCTGCTCTTTACTCAGGGGTATGTGGCTGTAGAACTGTCTCTTCAGTCACTGACACCAGTATTATATTTGACAAGTTAAATTAAGTTATTGTTGAATGACTGTTGGTTTTAGAAGCTTCTGGTTTTAGCTATACAGTTGCAAAATCTAAAAAAAAAAATTTACATGGAACATTAATTTTATTATAATCGATAAAATTTTGAAGAGTAGTTTTTTCGCCTAGTTCCCTCCTGTTGAAGTTACCTTCAGCAATATATGCTTTCAAAAATTAAACATTCTAGAGAATGTAGCCTTGAATTTAGACACAAATATAATAAAGAAAGTGACAGATCAGTGACCTTCAGGTGGGGCTGGGGGTTGGGGTGATAGAGAGGTAAAAAATATGTTAAGGGAAAAGATTGTCTTATTTTTTTTCCATGAGTGAGAAGCTTCTATAAACTGTTCTTTTTGATAAGGAGTAGTGTTAAAGAATTATGATCTTCAGTAATTTATATCTTGGCACATTGTTTGGACATAACAATGGATATGCAGGCATGTAAACTCTGCTTACATGTCCTTTTCCCTTGAGTGTGTCTGTTTTCCTGGGGTGAGTGGATGCAGTATTCTGGGCAGCCAGGAGCTGTATACTGTTCTGTGTTGTACCATGTTATGTACCAGTTAACAATAAGATGTTTGCTTATGCATGTATCATTACCCTGGGTAGAACAGATCTATTTTTGTAAGAATGAAAACAGAGAGGAATTTGGCTGATTTCAAGATGATTGTGGATTTTGGTGCCCTTAGGTGCATCAAATATGTATTTTTATATATATTTTTTTTAATTGTTAACTCTTACTTTCACCCGTCATCAGATGGCATGTTCAGCCTCTCAACATTCTTCCTTATTTTAACTACATTTAACTAACTTCCTTAGTTTTGCATTGTCTTTGTGTTCCTCCAGCTCATTGCTTATGCCATTTCCAGGTCCTAAACAACTGTATTAAGTAACATCACGCTTAATACAATACATGGAAAGGCCTTCATCTCTGGAGAAAAGAAAAAGTCCACTGCCACCGCTTATTTGTGTCATTTTATGACTACCCACTCTGTTGGAAAGCATGAAATCATCTTGATTCCTGGAGTTTGTGAACCAACAAAGAAGCCAGTGTGAGGGTGGATTCCCTTTGTTCTCTGCAAAAACACAAACAACCTGAAACTTTCTTTGAAAGTGGAATACCAGATACACAGGTGTTCCATCTGTTGGGGGAAATGTTGTCATATAACTTTTATTCAGAGTTATTGTTCTGGTAGTTTCCACTCTTAACATTTGCCCAGTGAACAAGCTTTTCACCTCCAATGTGGTTCATGCTAATGGTAGAAGGAGGCAGGGATATTGGCATGAAAATTTTATGCAGTTGCATGATTTGTTCTGCATAAAATTAATATTCTGAGAGACTATGAACTACATAAAACATTACAGCCAGCCCACTCACTGTGTATTTTTTTGCATGCAGGACCTGTTCCTCTTATCACTGTTATCACTCATTATTTGGGTAGGGTTGACTTTTGCTGTTTTTTAGCCAAAACCAGACTGAGCGCCACAAGCCAGAGGCCTAATCAATACCACACTAACTGCTCCATTAATCCTCTTTTGCTGCTATTTCTCATCTTTCCAGGAGACTGTTGTTACCTCAGAGCAGATAATTGATTTTTCTAGGTAATAAATGCAGCAGCTTATCAGTGATATTTCACACATACCCTTGTACTGCAGGTCCCTATCAGTGTCTGACAGATCGGAGCTGCTTTCTGATTATTCCAAAACAGTGACTGTATGTTCAGCCTAATGCAAAAAGCCATAGCTGATGTAACTGTCAAATAAGCCTAACTGGCTTATACTTGGACTTTTCCACCTCAGATGCTGCAGTAGAGACAAGCAAATTTGCACGTTCCTATCTGGCAAGGAATTTTGCACAAATCATCTCACATATGAAGGACCTAATAAAAAAGAAAAGACTAGATAAAGAAATTGGGGGCTAGAAGAGCTCTTAGACTTTAGGTTTTTAATTCAGGATCTCATTGTATCTGTTCAGATTTGTAAACTTAGGTAGATGACAAGAAGTGCAAAGATTCACCAGTGTTCCATTCACCATGCTTGGCTATTGAAGGGGAGTGCAGGAATGTGTAAAATGCTGTTTCCTCACAGGAAATAAAACCACCTGCACATTAGAAATGCTGATGACATTCAAGAGTCATCATGCTTCCTTTCATCTACCGGTTTGGAAATCAGTATCATTTTGTCCTTAAACCAGTGGCCATCCCAGAAGTTTCCCAAGGGCCATGATGGAGTTTAGACTGGGTTCAGCATTGTAGCAGGAATCTGGGGTGGGCAAGGAGATAAGGTGCTTAAGAAAGTAACAGTTGTGTGGTGTTTCTCATGCAGGCAGTGAAATCCTTCATCACTGTATGCTGTTTGTCCTCCTTGTGCCTGTTGCCTTAGGGACAGCTCTGTTACAGATCTTTGGTGGACTGGCTCTTCAGTTCTGGGCTTGTATGGTGGTGCAATTCCCCCCTGCCCTTAGGCCTCTCGGTACTTTGCGCGATTTCCTCCCCACCTAGGCCACATAATAATACAGTGACCAGAGCAATACATAATGGTCTAACATGAAGGAAAGAAAGGGTGGAGAGCAATGGACTGGAAAATTACGGCAACCTCTTAGTGTATCTGATTCCCATGGCTCCTACTGTTTGAAGGTGGGGAGTAATGGACTAGAACACTATGGCAACGCCCAAGTGTAACTGGTTCCCATGGCTCCTACCATTTGAAGATAATAACTATAACCGATCACTCCTGACAACAGGATCGTGGCCACAGAAAGAAGGGTTCCAGAACCACAAGTCCTAGCGAGTCCTGGGCTTGCGTAACCGATGTAAAGTACTGGACTACTCCATTGTCCAAGCTGGGCCAGAGTGGAAAAGTACCTGAAGAAAGTCAATTATCTCAGATCCTAGAAGTAGCAATTCTGGTAAAGACCCTTTGAGCTCTTCTGGATCGCAGCAGGCTGTGGCCAGTACCTCCCCTGAGTTGGGACGCCGCTCAGGCTGACACCTTGAGGAGTAGAAGGCCAGGGGGAGACAATCCTTCTCAAGCCTCAATTATTGCCTGTTGATAAATGTCGATGCATTGTGAATATTTACTCTAACTCAAGGAAAAGGGAAATTTTAACTGTAGACTAGTCTCTTTCATCCACCTCTCCACTTACATGTTTATGATAAATTTACATTAGCTTTATGGATGTGGATGTTCTTCTATTTGTCCATGCACACATAGGATTTAGAAGGGGTACCTGCCAGCTCATTAGAGTCATGCGGTATTAAGAGATCTTTGATCTCAGCAGTTATAAAGTGGGGGGGAGTGCGCGTACGCACGCACTTATGTGCTTTGCTTATATGTATACGCATTAATTTGAGATCTGTGCTTTTGCTTATATGTATATGTATTGGTTTGAGATATCTTATAATAAGTCAGTGTGAATCTTCAAATCAGTAATCAAGTTGTTATTCAGTTATTTAGTTAAATCACTTTGTAAACCTTTAAATCAGTTAATGATTAAGTGCTGGTAAAATTCAACTTCTTGATCTACCTCAAATCACTAATAAATTTTGAATCGCTGCTAAATCATAACTGTGTCAAATACTTCCACTCACGACAACTTGTTGGCTTGTAGATCTGTTTGCCTAGCTAGGGTTTGCCAGGATGGTATATAGCCCGTAAAATTCATAGCTACTGAATCCAAACAGTTTGATGTGTACTGAGCATGGGTTTCTATGTAAAATGAAGTAGCTTGGCATCTTTCAGAAATGCCTATGATGAAGGAAGAAGCCCACCATCGCCAGGGATGTTGCAGGCCCACAGAACATGAAAACCAGTATAGCCAGCATTGAGAAAAATTATAGTTAACTTTTAAATTGGAAAGTCAGATCCTGAATATGAGGAGAAACTAGAACTGCAGAAGAGCACTGTTTGGGTGAAATGTTTGTCACGGACTTTTACATGAGATCTTAATACAGTATTGGATTTATCGCATGTGATATTTTGCTGCATTGTAACATTATGAAACACTGAACAAAAAAAATTGCTAGATATGTTTTCACCTGATGTGATACTACTTGAATAGTTTTGTTTAATTTCATTTGTCCAATAAGTCCAGATACCAGATTCTGCTTCAGTGTAAAGTTCTTATGAATTATGTTCTTGTCACTGAGCCTCATTGAACTCAATAGATTTATTTTACATCTGTACTCATGTACTTGGGGGAGAAAAATCGTACATACTTTCTGCAGTGGCAATATGTGCAAGAGATGAAACAAGGGGAGGGAGGGGGAAGTTGCTTTGTGCTTCTTAGCTCTACAGGTGGACAATTAGTTTCCAGGTGCACCAGGACCTCTTTTTGAGCAGAGGAAACCAGCTTCTGGTGAACTGCTGTTTTCATCACTAAATTGGCTGAGAAGTTGTTTGAATTTTAAAGTGTTTCTTGAGCATATAATGTTAATGTGTAGCTACCATTTCCCAGTGCCTGGCCCAGCAGCTGTTAATGCCGTTATGAAGCGCGTGGTCTTAAGCAAACAAAGCCTTTTCTTTTTTTTTTTGTTTTGTTTTGTTAGGTTTCATTGCATATTGGTCCCCTTTATTGCAGTAGAGAAGCAGTACAGTAACTGGTAAGAAAAAAAAATACCCAATTCAGTGTGTATGCTCCATTAACTTTATTATAATACTAAATTAATGTTTGTCTTGATGCAGTATGTAAACATGTGGGAAACGATAATTAATGCCTACTCTTTTCTCATCAATAAGTCCAAGTGAAATACACTGAGGGAAAGGTTGGTTGGTTTTTTTTGGATTTTTTAAAATTATTTCAACCTTCAGATTCTCTTCCAGGAAATGTAACCTTCATTTGATTTGTTATGTCACTCAGGTAGTCCTTATCTATCGGCAAAAGAAAAAACCTCAGTCCTGCAGGTGCTCAGTGCAAGTATTTTATAAATGCAAGGCAACATTGCTTTTTCTCTAACTAGAAGTGGCAGAAACCTTGGCAGATTTTCCTGGTCTGCTTATGGTATAAAGAAGGCTAGCTGTGTTTTGTGAGGGAGTCTATAGTCAACGTGAAGGCTGCTCAGAATCTTGTTTTGTTGCTTTCCCATTTGAAAAGGGAACATGGTGGTATAAAAGATGGAGGAAAATGCAGTTTTCTCACTCCTTGGTTTATTGAAATTTGATTATATATTATGCAATGAAAATCCAGCTTGTCTTATGAAAATGAGATGTTTCTGTGGGTGTTGTGGAACAGTCAGAGTACTTCCCTGCCAAGTGTGAAGCAGTCGAGCAGGAAAAAATCACTGTGGAGAGCAGCTGAGAGGGTCTGTAGCCTGAAGGAGAGCCATATGGATAGAGCCCCAACCTCCTGTGCACGTGCAACTGGGTTCCGGTTTCCCAAGATGATGTCTGGTGAGCTGAAGAAGCCAGATTGAGCTTCAGTTTTCCACTCAGAAATCATGGATCTTCCCCTACCTGCAGTTCTGGTGAGAAGAGAAATGCATGACAGATCAGAGCTGCTCAGATCCTCTTCTGATAAAGGCCAGAGATGTCACCTCATTTCAAATAGGGGATGAGAAATGGAGCTTTGTACAGCAACTGCAAATCCACGTCAGGAGAGCCATGATGCCTATGTTAAAGTCATCCTGGGGCTAAGGACACTGTTCCATCTTCCTTCCTCAGTCCGCATAAATGAGAGAGACAGTCATTGGTTTTGTATGTGTATATGAATGCATAACAATAATTTTATTGAACATAAAAATGACAGGACTGTAGAGGCTTAGGATGTGTTACAATTCAGGTGGTTTTTACAGCCTCACTTGCCTCCTTGTCGTGTATGTATTACAAAACACTATAATCTGAAACTTAGAAGGGGGGCATTTATTCTTTTTTTTTTGTCCTACGGGCCTCTGACTCATCCATTGCACAGGTGCACTTTGCACAGGTGCACTTGATTGAGGGAGCTGAAGCATAGCTGGTTGTTTGCTTCAGAAGACTTGACCTGACTTTTTTTGTTATTGAGCAAGTCACTTAAATCTTTCATGAATGGGAACCATGAGTTCTTCATTTTTTCATGTTTCCAGCTTGAAAGCATGAGGTCTGTTTTGCAGAGATTCTGAACAGTTACCATTGCTAATAAAGTAATGAGGAGAACTGCTTTGTGTGTGTGAAATGCAGTATAATGCTAAACATCATGAATTGTCAGGCAGTAATTTAGGAATCTGCTAGTTTTAGATACTTTTGACTTTAAGTCTCTGCCTTGTGTCTTGGTAAGATAGCAAAAAACACTTGCAAACTTCATAGAAGTTTGATGAAGCAAAAAATAGTTAATATTTACGAAGTTGTCAGATGTTACAGTGATTACAGCAGAGAAGAAGCCTAGAGGACTTTAATAATTTTGCCTTCAGAGCAGGGCTTAATCAGTGCTCATGTAAATAAATGTTGTCTTTCTCACTGAATAGTTTGGAGAAGACAGGCACTCCTTCATTAAGCAGTGTCCTAAGGAACCTAGATTTGTTCTTAAAATATGGGTGAAGCTTTGAAAACTCGCCTGAGGTACATCTCCATTTATTGAAGACTGCATCCACACCGTTAAAATGAGCAATTGAAGTGCAGAGATACCAGGCAACTTCATTTGCAGGTAGCATTACCTCTACCTTCCACAAATGAGAGCAAGAGAAAGCATAAATGAGTGCAGAATAAAGGGTTCCTATTATCATCTCTCTTTTTTTGCAACCTGATTTGCACATGCAGCTTTCCAGGTTTTTCTCTTGGAACAGATAATAATTACTATAATATAATAGTTACAAAGAAAATACATATATCTGTTTCCATTACAAAGTACCTAGACTCTTTGTATGCATGACACTGTATAATATAGCTGTTTCTGCTTTTGAAATGTGTTTGTATGGAAGCGGGGGGGGGCGGGGGGGCGGGCAACATGAGGCTGGAAAGGGACTGGAAGGTAACAAGTCACATTTGATTGAGATAATTTCTTCATGTACTGTTGCAAAGATACAACAGTTCCTTTGCTATCATATCAGACAGTAATGAATTTTGCTTCCATTCTTACCCATGCCACTATTAAATAATAATTAATATAATATTACAAGCAATATCACTCCAGCCTGGCATGTGGCACTGATTGGTCTTGTGTCCCTTCTGAAATATTTATTTATGGGAAACTGTTGAGATTGGTTTAACTTGCATTTTTATAACATGCTGTGATCCAACACTATGACTTCTACACTTTGTCTGCTTTTTTCTAGAAAGTACTAATTCCATGTTCCAGATATCTGTCCATCACCATCTTCCTCTTAAAGTGTACTTAAACTCTATCCAATTTCAGTCAAACTGGTCTCAAATATTACTCATTTACAAGTTTTGCGAAAAGTGGCAAGTAGGTGCCAAATGCCCTCCCTGTGGGAACAGTAAGGAGAATTTGACTCTTCTCACTCTTGCTGGCATCATTTGGATACAGTCAGTGTAACTGGAGAGGAAGTCTTAGAGAATATGGGACAGAGCTTAAGCTCTGTGCATGTGTGTATGTTTAGGCAGGGGACAACTGGACATTTTCAGACAAAGGAATAGAATCTCAGTCACATCATGGTTTGGGTTGGAAGGGACCTTTAAGACCATCTTGTCCAAATACCCTGCCATGGGCAGGGACATTTTTCACTAGATCAGGTTGCTCAAAGCCCTATCCAGCTTGACCCTGAAGACTTCCAATGATGGGGCATCCACAGCTTCTCTGGACAATGTGTTACAGTGTTTTGCCACCCTCATCATAATAAACATCTTCCTTATATCCAATCTAAATCTATCATCTTTCAGTTTATAACTATTACCCTTTGTTCTGTCACTACAGGCCCTGGATAAAACTCTCTCCATCTTTCTGCAGTAAGGTCTCCCCAGAGCCTTTTCTTCTCCAAGCTGAACAACCCCAGCTCTCTCACAGGAGAGGTGTACCAGCCCTCTGACCGTTTTTGTGGCCCACATCTGGACCTGCTGTCACAGATCCATATCTTTCTTGCACTGTGGACCCCAGAGCTGGATGCAAAACTCCATGTGGGATCTCATGAGGGCAGAGTAGAGGCTCCTGGGAAGATGAGTGAAGACTGTGGAAGAAGGTATACAGATTTTTAGGAGGCCAGATTTCATTACTCCAAATAACAATTACTTGTAGAGTCTTTGTTCCTCCCTCCACCTTTCTTTTACTTTGGGAAAGTCCTGTTGCTGTATGTTAGGTGACTCTGGTTCCAGACAGACTTCTGCCTGATGGAGACAAAGAATTGTTCTGTTGGTTGAAATCAGCCTACCGATGAACAGAAGAAACTTTTACTTTTGTCTTAGTTACAGATTGGGGCAAATCCTCAGTTTGCCAAAATAATCAATGCAAGAAGAAAGTGAAGATGTTTTTAAGCAAGAGATGACTGGTGTGCTGCATACTGAGGCCCGAACTGTCTGACCTGAAAGGAGAGGAAAGCCCTTGGAAAGCTATGAAGGCTGAGCAGAAAAATTCAAAGCCAAAAAGATGTGCTTCCTGTCCTCAAAAAGGAGGCTATAGTCCTAAAGCAATAACACTACACTAAGCATTCCCTCTGATATGGAAGTCATTAACAGTTAGTGCTGATTGCTGTTAGCAACAGTGCTGATTTGCATCAGTTTTGGACCACATTTGAGCCATTTCTAAACTTTTACTGCTTTCGTCTAAGAAGTTGCTCTTTGATTTTAAAAAACCTCATTTTCTCTCAATTTCCTGTAATTCCTAGGTACTTTCACGGTGGATGGCAACTTTGGCAGGAGTAACAGGATTTTTCTATTGCTGATGTTCTACACCCCTGCAAACTGGGGAATAATTTACTTTGTATTTATTTATATGTTTAGTATTTTTCTTCAAAGGACTTGTGGATGTTACTGGCCATCAATGTTAGGACCAGAAAGCATTTGCAAGGGCCGTGCTTAGTGTGAACAATTATTGTGTAAAATTTGGAGAGGCTGAAATTGCCAGATTGGATCAGACCTAAGATCCAAGATGCAGCAGCGAGTAGTGTTCCTCAGGGGTTGGTACTGGGATTGGTATTGTTTAACATCTTTGTTGGCGACATGAATGTTGGGACTGAGTGCATCCTCAGCAAGTTTGCCAATGACACCAAGCTTTGTGGAGCAGTTGACATGCTGGATGGAAGGGATGCCATCCAGCCAGACCTGGATGGGCTTGAGAAGTGGGCCCATGTGAACTTCATGATGTTCAACAAGGCCAAGTGCAGGATCCTGCACCTGGGTTGGGGCAACCCCATGCACAAATACAGGCTGGGTGGAGAATGGATCAAGAGCAGCCCTGAGGAGAGGGACTTGCAGGTTTTGGTAGATGAGAAGCTCAACATGAGCCAGCAACATGCACTTGCGGCCCAGAAGGCCAACTATATCCTGGACTGCATTAAAATAAGTATGGCCAGCAGGTCAAGGAAGGTAGTTCTGTCCCTCTACTCTGTTCTCATAAGACCCCACCTGGAATACTGTGTCCAGCTCTGGAGCCTCCCAACAGAAGAAGGACATGGACCTGTTGGAGCGAGTCCAGAGGACAGCCACAAAGATGATCAGAGAGCTAGAGCACCTCTGCTATGAGGACAGGCTGAGAGTGTTGAGGTTGTTCAGCCTGGAGAAGAGAAGGCTCCGGGGGGACCTTAGAGCAGCCTTCCAGTATCTGAAAGGGGCAGCGTACAAGAAAGCTGGAGAGGGACTTTTTACAAGGNGAAAGCTTGAGAGGGACTTTTTACAAGGGCATGTAGTGATAGGACAAGGGGTAATGGCTTCAAACTAGAAGAGGGTAGATTTATAACAGATAGTAGGAGGAAATTCTTTACTGTGAGGGTAGTGAGGCACTGGACCAGGTTGCCCAGGGAAGCTGTGGAGGCCCCATCCCTGGAAGTGTTCAAGGCCAGGTTGAATGAGGCTTTGAGCGTTCTGGTCTAGTGGGACGTGTCCTTGACCATGGCAAGGGGTTTGGAACTAGATGATCTTTAAGTTCCTTTCCAACCTAAACCATTCTGTGATATGATTCTATGATCCACCTTTTTTATTGTCTTCTGCCTGTCAGCAGCCTGCTCCAGATGTTTCTGGGAACGGTAAAGCCCTGGAGATAGGGCTATCCTGGGGCTCGGCTCTATATTTTTCCCACAGTAGGTCTCATCTGTCTCTAGTCAATAGGGCTGTTACCCTCAAGTTGCTGAGGTGCTATACCCTTCCTAAATATTGTAACTATGATAGTAAATCGGGATGTTTTTGCTATCCATAGAAACACCCTGCTCTGTTAAGTTCTTAGCTTTATATAGCAAAATTTCATCTTCTACTGACATGCTGTAAGAAAAAATTTCTCCTTTGTTTACGTTTGTCAGACTTGGCTTTCATTGCAAGTTCTTTTGGTCTTTTTTGGGGTGTTCAGATGTTCTGTCTTTTGAATATCTGTATTTTTATTTATATTTGGGATGTTCATTCTTATTCATCTTCATTTTTAAGGCAAGATATCCCAGTCTTCTCTGCCTGTCTCTTCCACTCTACTTTGGGGTAGTTTCCTGACATGTAGTGACATTATGTGGACAGTCTTCAGTCATATTTACACCAAAGCCTGAATTCTGTCATCACTGCAGAATGATCTTTTTTAGGCATTGGCTCTAAGGTAAGCTAAACTTAGGATGCTGTTTCTGTACAAGTACCTGAAATGACAGCACGGAGTGGTTGCTACTCAGAGTTTTCATGTCTAAGGCACTAATTTCAATTTTGGCAAGTGTCTGATATGTTGTGGATTGTATCCTTCACTGGGTAATGTGAAAAGCACTAAAGTGCTTTTTAAATGACAGCCATTTTTACTGTAGGATTGAATCAGTTGTGAGGTCAAAGATCAAAAGATTCATTCTACAGCCTGGAAACATCCTCTCCCTCCTAAGCTGCGCAGTGTGGCTTTCATGGCTTGGGCTACCTTTTGCTTATAGTAACAAGGACAGTGTAGCTGTGCCAAGGACAACACAAACCACAAATAGTAATGATTCTGCAGTTCATCTTGGGGACTCTTATTAGAGCACTGCAAGTAGGGCCCTTTGATGTAGCTGGGTGCATTATTGACTTTAAAACAAATCTGTGGCCAAAGGGAAGTATGAAATCCTGACCGAAATAATCAAAGGCACCTGAAAACAACAAAGAAGACATTTAAGGTCACTGAAAATATTCCCACACTGCTCCTTGGAGAACCTGTAAAGTAATGCAATCTTTAAGAACATGGTCATTCTAAATTCAAGTAATGTCTTAAAAATAATTCTTGTTTTAGCATCCTCCTTGCATTAAAAAAATACAAAGTAAAAAAAGTAAGTGAATGAATTAATAAAACAAAGCACTCGGCACTGGATCAAAAGACAAAGTTATGCCAATATTTATGCTTTGGGACAGTATCACTAAGCCACAGTTATGCACAACAGCCAAAATAAATAAATATATAAACAAATGAGACTAAACTAAACTTCAAGTCAAGTGCTAATCTGAGATCAGTGCTATGGACCAAGTGGAGGAGTTTGACTGAAGATCTGAACTGATTGCATTTCACGGAATCACGGAATCGTGGAATTTTTAGAGTTGGAAGGGACCTCTAGAGATCATCTAGTCCAACTCCCCTGCTAATGGAGGAATGCCTAGAGCACATTAGTCAAGACTGCATCCAGGTGGGTCTTGAAAATCTCCAGAGAAGGGGACTCCACAACCTCCTTGGACAGCCTGTTCCAGTGCTCTGTCACCCCAACCGTAAAGAAGTTTTTTATCATGTTTGAATGGAACTTCCTATGTTCCAACTTGTGCCCGTTGCCCCTCGTCCTGTCACTTGGAACCACTGAAAAGAATCTGGCTCCATCCTCCTCCAACCCACCCTTTAGATACTTAAAAGCAAGAATAAGGTCTCCCCTCAGCCTTTTCTTCTCCAGGCTAAAGAGTCCCAGCTCTCTCAGCCTTTCCTCATAAGGGAGGTGCTCCAATCCCCCAATCATCTTTGTTGCCCTATGCTGGACTCTCTCCAGTAGTTCCCTGTCCTGCTTGAGCTGCGGAGCCCAGAACTGGACACAGTATTCCAGCTGTGGCCTCACCAGGGCAGAGTAGAGGGGGAGAAGGACCTCCCTCGACCTACTGGCCACACTCTTCCCTATGCAGCCCAGGATTCCATTGGCCTTCCTGGCCACAAGGGCACATTGCTGGCTCATGGATAATTTACTATCTACCAGGACCCCCAGTTTCTGTTTTCAAATATACAGTGTTCATACTGATTTTCAGATTTTCAAATTCATCACCCAGGGCTGTGCGATAAACCTTTTTTAAGAAATAAAAAATAAGATGACAAGAACACAATGAGTCAGAACAGCTTCAGTCAGACTATTCTGAATGGAAATGATACAAACAAATCGAGAAAATGTTAAAAGCTTGAATGAATAAAGCTTCTAGCTTTGATCAGTGCATTTCAACAAAAGGAGAGGACCAAATATTTGAACAGCCTGTGTTCAGGATTCATTTGAAAAGAAAAAAAAATACAAACAAAAAAACCCCAAACCCACCAAAAAAATTATATAAAAATCTCTTTCATGATATTTTAAATTTGGACTAAGCAAGCACACATAAACCATAGGGACTAGAAGGAGTTTATATTACTTTATTTTCATTTTTGGGAGCTCAAACTAGTCCTTTTCTAATGGTGTGTGAAGCAGTGTTCTTCTGTTTTATCTGGCAAATGATGGTGGCTTTACATTCACTTAAGAACATCCCTCTAGAAGAGCCTGAAAATATCTCAAAGACTGATCAGGGTTGCTTTCACCAGGAAGGTGAAGAATGATATTGAAAGCTTACTGCTAAGTGCCTCCCAAGGTACATAACCAGTTGCCTAGAAATTGTCATCTTCTGTGCATCTAAACAGATTAATTTCTGGGAAAATCCCCATCTGTCTCTTGCTCTGGCTTTTTCCTCCAGATGGAGAAAGCCTTCCAGTCATAGCTGCTATTCAGGCTTGCAGGCAGCCTAGGCCCTCTGTGTATATAAAAGGCATGTTTCTGTCTCTCAAAAGCAATCATAAGGATTTATACTGGATTCAAAATCGGCTAGTGAACTGCCCCATGTTACAGCTAAAATGATTGTCCTGTCCCTGTTTCTCAGTTGAGGTTACCTAGATGCTCTTAGTTCTGGCATTTCCTAAGGCTGTCATTTTTGAATTTGTAAACTGATTGGTCTTCTAATGGACGTCAACACTCAGCAGTTCAAAACCAGACCTATGTTTTGTGCAAGGGTGGCTAAGCCTGCCCTCTGGGATGACCTTCACTACATTGCTTTGCATCTATGCACCCTGTCTTTGAAGTGAAGCTGATTACACCACACTCATTTTTAAAAAGGATAATAAGGAGGACCCTGGGAACTACTGACCAGTCAGCCTCACCTCCGTGCCCAGTAAAATCATGGAACAGATCCTCCAGAAAGTTATGTTGAAGCATATGGAAGACAGGGAGGTGATTAGAGACAGCCAATATGGCCTCACCAAGGGAAAATCATGCCTGACTAATCTGGTGGCCTTTTATGATGGAGTGACTGCATCAGTCGACAAGGGAAAAGCCATTGATGTCGTCTACCTGGACTTCTGTAAAGCCTTTGATACAGTCCACCAAAACATTCTTACCTCTAAATTGGAGACATATGGATTCAATGGTTAAGGAATTAGCTGGGTGGCCGTATCCAAAGAGTTAGAGGCAATGGCTTAATGTCCAGTAACAAGTGGTGTCCCTCAAGCATCTGCACGGGGTCTGATACTGTTGAATATCTTTATCAATAATGTACATTAGGTGCACCCACAGTAAATTTGTAGATGACAAACAGAGTCACGCAGTTGATATGCTTGAGGGGAGGGATACATTTGCTTTCTGGGCTGCAAGCTCATGTCCAATTTTTCATCCACCAGTAATGATAACCTAAAGCTAAGTGATAACACTGAAAAATGCTGCACAAGTCTAAAATGATTCTGTTTTAACAAAACACTTCTGAATATCCTTATATGCTATTGATTTTTTAAAACTTAAGTACATGATAACCTGATTTAATAGAGAGTGTCTAAATTAATGAGTAAAGCCTTGAAAAATTTCTCTGGTACACGTTACCTGTCCACAGGCTGTGACATCTTCCACTTGCCCGTAACAAAGGGAACCTCAGGGCTTTTGAGGAAAGATCTTTTTCTGTACTTTTTACATAAAGGACAAAATAATGGAAACCACAGCAGAACTGAGAGGAAGACACTGAAAAAAACAATAAAGAGAGAGAGAGAAATATATGAAGATTAAAAAAACCCAACAGAACAAGAACAGAAAGCAGCAGATAAAGATAAGCAAGAGACAAAAGGTAAATAAAAAACCAGTGTGGGAAAGAGACATGAAAACCGAGAATCGATCTCAGAATNAAGATAAGCAAGAGACAAAAGGTAAATAAAAAACCAGTGTGGGAAAGAGACATGAAAACCGAGAATCGATCTCAGAATGTGTTTTAGTCAATCAGACCTAAGGTGATGGAGGAAAAAAAATGTCAGAGTCCATAAATATGCCCTTTTTACATCTCCAAATTCATCCATAATTCAGACCTGATACGATCTGATCCAAATTCACCAGTCACGGGAATCATGAGTATGGAGAACGTAGTCATGCTAATGTACCACAACCTGATTTAAGAGTTGCAGTTTTATAATATAAACAGATTCCTCAGATTAAGGAACAAGTCTGTTAGTCTTGGAAAAGCATGCATTGGCGTGCTTTGAACTAAGCATACAATCTAGTAGTTCACTTTCTTCATTAGTGATTTACATGCAGAAATAGTTTTTTAGGGATTTAATGGAATGTAACCTGAGTTCTTCTCAGAAGGATATGCTACCATCTTGGTGCATGTGATATTCCAGTTGAACACACCCACAATCCCTTGCATCTACAGGTATAATTTTGTATTTATTGTATGTGAAATTTATCTACATTGAGAGGCTAATAAACATGAGGCAAAGTAGGTTTTTATTTCTCCTAGGTCCAAAGAGAGCTTAACTCACTAGTGCAAATGTCAGGGTCTACAATATGTGTGAATGAAGGTAGGCAAGGTGAATTCAATCCTTTGTCACGCTGTCTTCTAACGTATTATTGATGTCTTATTAAATATGTAGTCTGGTGGAAAAAATGCTGCTAAAACCACAGGACAAAAATATGAATGAAGTAGCATCTTTGTTCATTGTATTTGTAAAGATTGGATAATTCTTTCAAAAATGTTTTGCCCTTAAATCTTGTTAAGAGTTATGTGAAAAATCATTGGAAAGTGTTTCTATTTTTCAGTAAATATTTGGGAGGAAAAGAAGAGGTTAAAAATCACTGTAAGCATTTGCAATATGACTTCTAAGATCTAGAGTGCATTTTTGTTATGCTTTAGAAAAATTCTGCTGACATGGGGAGAGAAACTAGTTTTTTAATAATGGATGTTGGGTTGTCACTTAAATCAATTACCACAAAGAAATGAAGCTTTAAGTAAAATACCAAATACCATGAGATTCATAATAAAAAGGGTGAGAATTGACCACAGTGGGTTCTTGAGGGTACTGCCTGGTGCCAAAAAAAACTGAATCAACTCTTGCTGTTTTTTCTGAGAAGCCTGATATACCGTGTTCAGAAGACAGAAAAAAGGGGTAATATTTACACAGTAAATGGGTAATATTTGCACAGTGATTAATACAAGCCTTTGATATGTGCTGTTTCTGGGCAGTTATTGCTTATGTCGTGTATTTCTCCCCAACAGATAACATTAATTACCAAATGTCTGTAACTATTTTTGCTTAAAACAGAAGATGAATGGTGGCCCTTTGCTTGGAAGGGTGATCCTGATAGAACAGATCCTTACTATAATGACTCACCAAAGTCAGGTCCAAACATCATGCAGACAACTTCATGCTTCTCTCCAGGTCTTGGCAGCCTTATTGTGTTCATAGAGGGGTTCTGGGAGGCTTGCAAATGTCAAGGGAAGTGTGCATGGGGCGGTGCTCTGAATAATTCAACACAGATAATGTTATTTGCTATCTCCTTTTCCGTGTGGATGTTAATACCGCTGAAGTGATACCACCGCTCCCAGGGAAGTGATGGAATCACTGTCCATGGAGGTACTTAAAAGATGGGTAGACGTGGTGCTCTGGGACATGGTTTAGTAGTACTTGATGATCTTAAAGGTCCCTTCCAACCTAAATGATTTTATGATTCTATGAAGTGAAAAAATTTAGTACCTTAAAAAAAAAAAAAATCAGCTACTTTGATTTGCATTTGATATTTATGATATTGCCAAAGTATTCAATATGGTGTAGGTACTTTTCCTCATGTAAAATAAGGCGTAGTACTTGCTACAAACACTGTTTAGTCTGAGGCAGCACTTTCACAATCAGTATTAAAAGCTCCTGTGTAGAGGTAGCAACAAGTTTTGATCCTGTCCAGATCTCAATATCCTGAAAAGACTCATAGTGCCGCAGAAAAGAGAAAACTTGAGAAATTTGTTTAGGCAAGGATTTTCTTCTGAAGTTTTACAGACTGTCAAGCCTGCATGTTGTTGCTTTCTGTATTATTGCATACTTTGTTCTCCCAAATGAAAGGGAAATTGGATGATGGAAGGATTTGATGTATACGTTTGTCTGACCCAATTGGCAGATTAGTTTTGAATTTGCCAGGTAGATTATGATTTTTTGTTAATTTGTATTAAAAATAGGAACACAACAGTCTTTTAGTAAGTATTAAAATCATGGGGGTTTTGATCAACACTGCAAGTATCTGCATAACCATCAACTGGTGCTGTGTGGAACAGACAATCCAGAAGACCATACTGTCAACATACTGTTCTTGCTGTTGACTTTTTAAAAGTGTCTAACTTTGGGCAAAAGGAGTTGCTTACAAAATATTCAGCCAAAAGAAAGATACATATCATGTTTTTACTGTCAGTTTTAGCATTTGTTCTGCTGCCTTTTCCTCATTATGGAGCATCTTCCATGGTCTAGTCAGTGGCAATAATGAGGCTTATTTACAGCCAACAACTCTTGTCAGATGGTCCCCAGAATAGTAATTGCCTTCGCCTTAAACCTCACCAAGTATAACAAGCGTTTTGGCCATAAATCTTCCTCAAGTGTTCTGTTCCCTTAGAACTTATCCTCAAGGCAGTGGACAAGCAGAAAGTTCAAATTTTTCCTTCCATCGCTTTTTATACTTACTGGAGTAGATGGAAGTAAGTACATCTGGTGCAAGGAAACGTTAAATTCAGAACACTGCATCTTTAACTGAGAAGAGAATATTGAAGATAAAAACAATACAAAGATAGTAAATTAATCTGAAAGCACTCTGAAAGCACACATACAGCAAGTTGTGTGATAGGAAATAATTCTTCATGTTTTGGATTAGTCTGGATGATGCAATGTGACAGTCAATCACAGCGCTACGCAATTATAAATGAAAAAAAAACCACATAAAAACCAGTTTTACTCCTAATCCTACACACTGCAGTGCAGTTGGCAGCACATTGTTAAGTCAATGTGTTGCTAATTCATTGCCTGATGGGGTGCTGGATGCTTTCTGATGTCTAAGAAGTTTCTAATGAGCAGGGTTGCTATCAGAAAAGGGAAATGGAATCAGTAAATAATATTCATTATATCTACAGTGGTGGATCAGAAATGTCCTCACAACTGCTTTCCTCTAAGGTGAAGAGCTGGTTTATGTTCTGCTGAGATACTACTTTGAAGATTGAAGAGACTTGGTCATTCTTTATAGTGTGCCCAGCTACCCCTTCCCCAAGAAGACGCTGTTCTTTGGTGGCCTTCCAGAGCCAGACTGAATGAAAACCACTCAACAGGATGGACTAATTGTGCACGGTTTTCTAAAACCATCTGTCTGCTTGATAGCTGCAAGGCTGAGTCATACCTTTTGTACTCCTCTTTGTGAATGATGATGTTGTCGCTGTTTACTGTATGAACAAGAGGCAGCATTGAGGTCCATTTCATTGCAGCTTGTGTTGTAAATAATTTATGTTTCTCTATTAATCTATATAGCAGAACATATGCAGTGTTCCTTCAGTAAACACGTTAGTAAGCAAATTCTTCAGTCAATTGTCAAATTATTCAATGGATTTTTGGTGTATAGTCAATCAGCTCTAACGATAATTAAACCAGAAAAAATATTAATTTGAAAGAAACTGCATGCAGAGTTCTGTCAGTGCATTAGTAGAAGTAATAATCAATCCATTGAGACTGAAATACGTTTTTTTACAATATGATTTCTTTTTAGGTTTTTGGAAAACAAAAATGTATTTGGTAGAAAAATTGAAAAATTCTCTCTTGATCCCAAATTGAAACATAGAAAAATCTAGATATTTAAAAGTATAACATTTTTACATTGGAAATGGGAGATTTCTGTAATTCATGAACACTCAAGAATGATGGATTTTAAAATATCTTGTTTTTATAAGATAAAGTTTTCTTTTTCTTCTATCTTTATATCTTTTTATATATTTTCTTTTATCTTATATCTTGATAAGATAAAGTTTTCTTTTTTTTTATTTTGATAAGGTAAACTTTTCATTTCATAACAAATTTTTCCATTTAGGATTGATATTTAACATTACCCTTAAAAACAAAAAGTTTCACTTCAAAATTTTAGTTCTCCATGAGTCTTCTGTTTTAAGTCTCTCGTAATAAAACTTTGCTTCAGGATACGGGGGAGAAAGAGGACAAAAACCTAATTTTTCAGCATTTTTAGAAAGTTTCAAGTATCATGACCTTCCTTTAAAATACTTGAGCTAAAATATTCTACCTCAAGATAACTTGCTTTAAAGAATCCACTCATTTCTAAATAGTGCTTTGGACAAATATGTTGTACTTTTCCCATGCATTTTATTTAGAACAACTGCAGTAACTCAGTAACAGCCAACTGAATTTAATCAAATACGGCTTATTTTGTGGAACTTCAGGAGGCTTCTAGACTACACATCACTACACTACGTTATTTTGTCTCATGCTTAGAAAGATTTTTTCTTCTTTGCTCACGTTTCTCGTGAGTGTTGAGGATGCACAAGTCTTATGACTTCAAGACAGAATCCCTCTTCCCCTCTTCCACCAATTCAAAATTGGCCTCACTTCAACTTAAATTTTCTAGAAAAAGTTTTCTAAGTTTACGTATTGCTGGAAAAGAATAACCTTCTGTGAAAACATGGAAACTGATAGTGATGTAAGACTTCAGAATATTAAATAATTAAGGCTTTTTTAATGTTTTGAAGAAACAGCAGATCACCAGCCAGATTATTGTGAATATTTCACTGAGCATTTTAGGGTAGAATTTTCAATCTGCCATTGGATAGGTCTACTTTTCTTTTGAACGGAAGGTAGAAATCACAGTGCCATCAGCTGCAAGCAGAATGAGGCCAGTGCTGAGCTGTTCTGAGCAGCTGATCCTCTGTCCCATGTTGTTTACAGAGCAGGTGTGGGATGAGTGGTCTTCCATCTTCCTTTCATCTTCCTGATGTTTCTTTCAATGTAAACATGTTTGCATGCACCAGTGCTGAGAACAGGCACTTTTACAACATGACAAGATATAACTGGACCATATTTAGAACGAATGACCATAAAGTTTTCCTTCCTTCCACCCCGCCTTATTTGATTCATATTTGGATCTCGTAAGCAGCAGAGCCAAAGTTCTCATTCTGTCAAGAGGAACATATATAACCTGATCAAAAATTACAGAGTAGAGCTCAAGGCAGCCAACACTGGAACAAGGCTTATGATACTATATTTTAGAAGTATTTTAATTTCTTCTAGAATAAAGAAGTATTGAGAACTTTAGCCCTTTGAAGTAGAATTTCTGCTAAGTGTAATTTTACTTTTGTTTCATGAAACAATTCTTAGCAAGAAAATATATTTAATGTTTGGCATACTAAATGCATGTGATTTTTTTCTTTTTTTTTTACTTCAGTATATGTATTTCATATCCTTACATTAGTCTGAGATTTGTTTTGATCTGAGAATTTTCACTATGGACAAACAGCAAAAAACCAAAATGAAACTGCCACAAAGAGTTAGATTTGGGTGTAATGTGTTTAACAAAAGAAACTACCTTAAGGATTACTTGGTATTACGTTTGATTTTTAGCCAAGAGAAAACTTTTTACCAGGAGAGAAGTCTGAGATTTAACTGAGAGGATGAGAAAAAACCTCTATTAATTTTGCCTCAGGAAATCAATGATTTGAGTTTCAATATTTTTTAGGGGCATCTTACCTCCCTGTCTGGCTTGCGAAATAAACTCCCCATATATTTTGTCCTATGATATACAGGTTTTTGGTTTGAGAGACAGGGACAGTAAGTCAATAGTCTCTCTCTGAAAATTCTGCTCAGAGTTAGTATTGTCTAATATGAGATGCGCAATCAGAGTTGAGAGGGGTTGTATTTTCTACTTTGTATAGAAACACCAATTGGAATAATTTCCCTGGAGTGTTCTGAAGGCTTGTCACTGAAAGGCACTAGGGAATTTGGATAGAGTTCTGGAAAGTCATCAAGGGCATAAGAGTATGACCTTGGTAAATCTTCATTTTAAGTTTCATTGCAGGGGCTGGCTGAGTTGATCTTAAAAAAAGAAAAGGAAAAAAAAGCAGAATATTCTTGTATGCTCAATGTTTATATGACAATACTGACTGTGAATGACTTCTTATAGAAATATGCCATTCCAATTGAAAATAGAAGTTTAACACTGACTTCATGTTTAAAGTTTTAGTCCAGTTTTCATAAAGGAAGATAGAGAATCTCTTGCCCTATTTTCACTTAGTAGACTATATTGCTACTTATAACAAAATCCTTCCAAGTAAAAGCCTATAATGTTTTTTTCACAAGGTGTTCTTGGGTTAGTCTGACAATATCTCCTGGAATTTACAGCAGGGGGAAATTTAAATAAAAGTAAAATTAATTTTATGATACTTTTTCAAAGAAACAGCTTTTGATTTCTTGAGTTTCTTTGGTGCCCAAACCCTTAATGGAAGTGAGTAGCTTCATCCTTCCTGAGAATACAGCTAAATTAGTATGCCATAAGTTCCTGAAGATGATTTCCAAAGATGTAGAGCATTATCGTTTACTTTTTTTTCTCTCTTGGGAAGGTTTCAGGACTTTGAAGGGCTTCAGCACAGGAAACTAAATGAGTAAGGACAGCTTATTCATTCTTGTTCTTTACATACAAGAGATTTTATTGTCTAGAATAGAATAATGTACAGGATTCCAAATGCAGTGAGGTTACTGTGGGCTTTAAAGACACCTATTTTTGAAAAAAAAGTCATGCATGCGGACCTAGAAAAATGGACAGGAAATGAGGTATTACTGCAAGCAATATTTGCTCTTCTCTGTGGGAAAAAATATCAAACGGGGGGAGGAGGGGTGTTAGTGAAAAATGTGATAGACTTGAGCTGTCAAAATTTTGCTGCACTTTTGAAGAAGATAGTGTATGAGAAGGAATGACCAAGAACTCACAAGCTCATGCTACTAGCAGCACTAACTATGCTGTATCTTTTATTTCTTGCCAAAGAGAGGGAATATTTTTGAGAAAGCTACTTCTCATTCCAGTAGGAAAATATTAATAACAAAGTCTAACAATACAAGTTGCTGATGTAAGAGAAGTCTTGAGTTTGTCAGATAAAAAATGGAGCTTGGTGTCCAGAGTAGGTAGCAAGGCATGGGAAAGGATAACTCTTCACTTCCCAGGAATATAGCGCTGTTCTAAGTATGAAAATAATGTCATATGATGTCTCATAGAAATAAAAAGAAGACGCCTCAAACTCAGCATGCAAAATTTGTTAGGAGTTAAAATATTTCTTTTCTGAGGAGACCTGAAGTTGTTAGCCCAGTGTCTGTTGGCTGCAATTTTGTGCATCAGGGGACCTCGGACCCAGAATCAGTTATGTATTGCTGAGGGCCTTAACTCTCTTCCCCACTTGAAAATCTTTGCATGAGATGCCTAAACTAAAATTTCATCAGTAAGCCCTTCAGCTAACTTATTTTGAAGGAGTTTTCTGTGAATAAATAATTAATGGATGTGATCTCCCTGATTAAAATGAATAAACCTTGGAAATCCTGGTTACACATGTTGCTGTAGAAAAGATTTGGAAAGTCAGCTCAACATGACAGTGTAACAGGAGATGATAATCATCAGTTGTTTCTTTTTCTTCTGCTTTAAAGCATGCAATGTAATACTATTTTCATGTCATTCCAATAGCTCCATGTCTAATCTATAATTACAGGCCTGATCCGATTGTATTTCAGTGAATTGACTGCCTCTCGTAACAACTGAATTAGGATAAATAAAGATTAAAATGTACTTTGTATTCCCAAGAAGACTTTAAAAAGTTGTATGGAATTAGTGAGATTCTCAGAGGGGTTTCTTAAAAACTACAGTGGACATATTCACCTAAGTCCAAGCTGTTCTGCCAGGCTCATCATTGGGAGCTGCCAAAGGTAAATCTACCCTTCATAGATCAAAAGCAGTGATGGGCCCTGCAATAGTCTCCTCTGGATTGCAGTTCATGAGTAATCTTTCTGCTTTGATATTAGTGAGCTAACAAAGAGTTTGATCCCTCATAATCAATGATTCTTTGGCAGCTACTGAAGTGAGCCGTATTGGCTTCAGTTCCTGAGCCAAATGAGAGTTCATGCTGTGACTTATTTACTGTTTGCTGAAGGGAACATTTTAATCAATGACCTCAGCACATTTTTGATATTTCATTGGCCCATGACATTATTCTGCTCTTTTCTGGATTTTAAATTCTTTAGTTTTAACCACTGTACAAATGAAATTAATAAATAATGTTTGAGTAATTTAAACAGTATGAAAGTGAGGTCTACAAAAGTAGAGTTGAGTTTTAGCTCTAGATTTTCAATGCAAAAATACATTTTTTCACAGTTAAGATTCAAGTTTGTTTAAATGTAAGGGAAGAGGCAATTCTGGAGACCACAAGCAGAGTTGGGACAGAGTTTGATACAACTAAGCAATCTCTGGAAAGGCAACATGGTTGAAAAGTTTTTCCATGCCTCTTGGCATTTCCAACCTTGTCAACAAAACCAGAATTGATGGCCATGGGGAAAGCTAAGCCTCAGAGGGGCAGAAAATCTTACCGAAACTTACAGTTCAGGTCAGCTTCAGAGAATTAATCTTCCTGTTCCAAGTCCAAAGTTTTATGAGGACATGCATCTTCTTGTTGCTACTCCTGACCTTTGAGCTTTCAGTGTGAGTGAAGCCCAAAGCAAAGAGCTATCTGGTAAAGTCAGTTTGTCTGTATCTCTAGAAATGGCTCATCTGACAGAGTCAACTGCATTGTCATGAAGCAGTGGTAATAAATAGTGTGCTTCTAGATGAGAAACCTCCTTTCTGTTTTGGGATATTCCCTGATGTTATAGTTTTAACAGAATAAATCCTTAATTTCTGTCTCTTTAGCAGCTTTGCCTTTTAAATTAATTGCCTTGTGGAATTCTCTACATATTAATGTTGAGTAGAACTTCTCATGAAATACTAGAGTACTGATCTGAAGAAAATCAATGATATGAAGCATGAAACAGCACTTAACAAATTGTCTTCATCGCACATTGAAATCTTGCTCGGTGTGTTTCATTTCAGTCTGTGCATTGGTTTGTAACCTTTAGCCCTCACCGGAGAAGCATATGTAACCTTCCTGAGCTGTTTAGTTTGCATACGGAAGTCCAATTTTACTGAAAGATGTGTAAAATCCCGGTAGCCAGATGATTTCCTCATGAACACACAGCTGATAATACTAAAAAGCTGAAGCTATTCAAGTAAGCGTTGGCATTTATTTATGTTTGTAGCTTTCCCTCTGGATGCAGCAGGAGATATACCAATGGCACCAGGAATTGTTAGCTGTTAATTCATGTCCTCCTTTCCTCTCTGTTTCCATCTTACCACCCTTTTCCAAAATAGGAGTACTTCAGTTTTGTACTACCCATTTCCTTAATCTCCTCCAGCACCCCCTACAAATTCCGAAACCAGGAACCAAAATGTTGGCCAGTTCAGGATCCAATGCATCTTGGGATCATCTGATTTAGTTTAAAATCATTTTTTGTTACCTTTAGAAAGGCCTGTTCTAAAAATATCCACAGTCTTAATTATATTTATAAGCAATAAAATCCATGAAGTACAATTGCTGGGATCACTTGGAGAAAAATGTGTAGTATTCAGTTCCAGACTAAGTAAAAACATTCCCAGTTTGGAACACAGACCATTTGCTCTTCCAGCAAGCTTATTTCTTCTTCCAGAATTACAGTACCTGACTCCTGTGCTGCTGGTTTAGTCCCTTTTTCTTGATACTTTGGCTGCATCTTGAAAATGAATATGAGAGGAAATTTAAAT
>VYXH01010355.1:8041-38760 GCA_013397275.1 Burhinus bistriatus
TGAGGCCACAACTGGAATACTGTGTCCAGTTCTGGGCTCCCCAGCTCAAGCGGGACAGGGAACTACTGGAGAGAGTCCAGCGTAGGGCAACAAACATGATTGGGGGATTGGAGCATCTCCCTTATGAGGAAAGGCCGAGTGAGCTAGGACTTTTTAGCCTGGAGAAGAGAAGGCTGAGGGGAGACCTTATTCTTGCTTAGAAGTATCTAAAGGGTGGGTTGGAGGAGGATAGAGTCAGTATCTTTCCAGTGGTTCCCAGTGACAGGACGAGGGGCAACGGGCACAAGTTGGAACACAGGAAGTTCCATTCAAACATAAGGAAAAAGTTCTTTACGGTGAGGGTGACAGAGCACTGGAACAGGCTGCCCAGGGAGGTTGTGGAGTCCCCTTCTCTGGAGATTTTCAAGACCCGCCTGAGTAATGTGCCCTAGGCGTTCCTGCATCAGCAGAGGAGTTGGACTAGATGATCTCTAGAGGTCCCTTCCAACTCTAAAAATTCCTTGATTCTGTGATTCCATGATTCTGTGAAAAGTGACCATAAATGGAATTTAAGGATGCTATAAAAGTAACAGTGTGGTGGGTTTTTTTCCTGTTCAGCTACTCCTGACCTGCAGCTCTTGACAGTTTGAAGAAAACAATGAGAAATTTTTTTTGAAATGTGATCCTTTTGACTTTGAGCCATGCTATTCTCCCTTGTGTGATTTTATTCTTTCCAAGAATATTTACAATTTCCCAATTCTCAGAAAAGTTTCAAATGGGAGTCTTGTCTGTGTCCTTTCGTGGCTGTGTTCCTGGTCATGTCCTCCATCTTATTATTTCTTGCTTATGTTTATGTTTCTTGAGGGCATCATATTGTCCTGTTTGGGGTAACTTTGTCATGTCCTTTGCTGAGTTCGACCTTGTCTGCCTGCCAGACACCCACACATTCTTTCTCAATCCCCCTTCTCAAAAAGACGGGGGAGAAAATAAGGTGATAAAGACATGGAGATCAAATACCAGTTACCCTCACAGGCAAACCAGAATCAGCTTGGGGAAGACTAATGTAAATTCTTACCAGTTAAAATTTGAATAGCATGGTGAGAAACAAAGACACACACACACACACAAAATCAGTTTTAGATATTTAGGTATGCTTTTCAATGATATTTCACAATTTCTTTGACCGCCACCCTCAGCTCCAGGTAGTGATTTAAACAGTTGCCACCCTCAGGCAATCGTCATCTCCTCTAGGTGCAGAGGAGGAACTCCTAAAGGCAACACTGGGCTTGAAATAGGGGCTCAGGCATGCAGGGTCCCATGGACCAGGAAATGCTCCTCCCACTCTCCTCCTGCCTGCAGTTCTGGGCACAGTCACTGTTTGTACTCATCATTCAGGCAGAGGGTACCTTCTTGCTGTGCCCAGAGATCAAAGCCTTACTTCTTCTTCTCTGAGTCCTGCAAGCAGTGGCATTGCATGATTTACCAGTGCCAGGGCATCTCCATCTCCTTGCCCTGTCTGGGACACCAGAGCCTTGTTTCAGGGGGAATCTGACTTCCAGCAAATTTCAAATACTGATGGATTCTGCAACAACATTACAGAGGGCAGGCATGTGCCACCAAGGTAGGAAAGCTCTCTCCATGCTAAGGTTTGCTGACTGAAAAGCTAGGCTGAGTGGAAGGAAGACACAGCCCCTGAGTGTGTACTCAGTGACCCAGGAGCCATCCAAGATGACAGGGAATTGGAAGTGGGATGTAATGTTTTCGTAGTGGCTCCTTGGGTTCCTCACCCTGTTGGAGCTGTCCTGGTCCCAGCACACGAGGACCAGGCACTACAGGCTATTCTCCAGAGGTTCTGGGCAATGGCAAAGCAGGGAGCTGGGGCACAGCACAGATCCCCTCTGGGAGCACCTTGGCAGGAGGTGACAGGCATTATTGAACAGCGGTATCCACACTGAGCTGAGGTCTATGCTGAGTCCAACACTCCTGTTTATGTGTAAGAAAGTCAGAAAACCACCTCTGAGCCCCAAGAGCCTAGAGCTTCTGAAAATGACTCAGTGGGGAAGGTGAAGGAAGAAATGAAGAAGAGAAAATATTTGTTCTTATCTTGCCTGAAACATTCCCTCTCTGGGTCTGCCTACTCTGGCAGTGAATAATTTTGGTCCCTCAGCCAACAGCCCACTGATCCTGCAAGTGATCCTGCAGATGGCCATGTGGAAGAATCATGCCCTAAGCTCTCCACAGACGCCACATGCATCCAACTTTTCAGCTCTAAGTGTAGACAAAGATGCACAGAAGATGTGAGCATGTTAACTGAGCAGGTTAATGCAGACCCTTTGTCTCTGCTTCTCAGTGTCCGTCCACCTTCCCATTCCTCTCAGGCACAGGACTTGTCTTTTCTTCAGATGCCTCATTCTCTTTGCCTCCTTCTGATTCTCCCTGTTCTGTCTCTCCTTTTGACACAACCCAATTTGACTAAGCTCTGCCAGAAGGCTTCACACATACAGTCTTACTCCTTCAGAAAAATAAAACTCAGCTAAAACTTCTTTGCAGCCACCACGTCTGATTTTGTCAGCTTCCAACACAGCTGCTTTCCAAGGTCAGTTCTTGCCTTCACCAACTGCACTGTGCACAGAGGAGCAAGCTCATTCCTAGTAATGGAGCAAACAACTGTTTTCTGTCAGGAAATTGGGTCACATGGATTCCCACAGCAAAGGGATGGTGATTCCCCTGAGATAGAGGAGAGATGTGAACAGCAATGGAACAGCTTGGGACATGGATGGGAATCTGGTTGAACTGAAAATCTTCCCCAGTCTCAGGCTGATGGGTCTTTTTCACATGCTGAGGGTCTGGCTGATTCCCAGGTGCATGGTTAGGAAGGGATTTTCCTTGCTTGGGCTACTTTGGCTAAGAGATAAAGCCACAAGAGCAGTCATGTCTCACAACAAGGGCTCCCTTCTGCAACAGTGTGTTTCAGAGGAGCCTGAGGGAAGAATAAGAGCAGGGCAAGCCAGTCAGATGCATCTTTTTAATACTCATTCCCACGCCACAGTTAGTTTCAGCTCAGGGGGTTTGATGGAGGCTGGTGTGGTCCATGCGGCATCCCTCAACAGCTCTCCCCCAAGCCCAGGCAGTCCTTGAACCTGACAATTTTATTGGACTATTTTGCTCTTTTCCCAAGACCCTGACTATGAACTCAGACAGAAAAGTCACACCAGCACGATGTTAATGATGTTTGTCTCTGCTGCACAGGCTGTGGAGGCAGAGACCCAAGCTCACCGCAAGCCCTACAGGCCATTGCTGGACAAGCTGAGGTCAGACCTACATGCAAACAGTGCTGGGGAGGGAATCATTCCACAGGGAACATACACATCCCTCCTCTTTCTGTGTTGTGCTGCATGCTGTGGGGACCAAAGTGGGCTCAGTGGAGAGACAGGAGGTACTGTTCTGCAGCTTGGCATCCCACACATGGAAAAGTACCTGGAAGTTCTCCACAGACAGCACAGAGGAGAACCTCCCTGAATCTATCCAAGATTTGGATTTATCCATCCACAGCAACATCTGAGAGGCCTGGGCCAGCAACTCCTTTTGCTCCAAGCCTTGCCTGAAAGACAAATCTCACCAAGGCTGCCAGAAAAAACAGGACTGCCATGCTTTCCCTTTCACAGGTTTCCCACAGTTCCGAGAAAGATTGAGGTGCTTCTTGCAGGTTCCCAGCTTCTCCTCCCTCTGCTGTGTCAAAACAACCTCCAGACCTCACTGTGGAGAGTTGAGAAAAATCTCTGTAACTGCTGCTCCAGACAGATCTCCTTGCATCCCTGCACTGCTGACCCAGAGAGGTTCTCAAGAGAGGTGATAGATTGGTGCTCATCCCAAGGAAAGGAAGTTACAATCTTTGCTATGCCACAGGTTGCCTAAGGCCACGGCTAGGTTTGTTCAGCACTTGGACATTCTTGATTGACCAGTGAGGCAGCAGCTGGGCTTTTCACAACCCTCTAAGTCAGAAGGTGTTTGAACATCCTCTCAGGTAGACATATCTGCTGTAGAATTGCTGCCTCCAAACTCCTGCTCACATTGTCAAAGAGGCCTTCAGCACCTGAAAATTTATGTAGTAGACTAAGGAACAGATCATGCAGTCCACTGTCAGGCAAGAGAAGGCTGCTGGGAGCCTTCCAGCACTTTATGTGTCATGATGGTCTCAATGAGACCGATCATTGCCCATCAAGGGAGGTGTCCATGATGATTTTCTCTGGCCATATAGTAGCCAGCTGGACATGGGGGTCTGCATCCTCAGAGTGGAGAAGGCCCGCTTCAAGCCCACCCATATCCACCTTGTTTATAGTTATTGTCTAGATGGAGGTAGGGCCATGCACAAAGGTTTCTCAGGGACTGGCTGGACCCAGAACTCTCATCCCAAAGGCCTCTTTCTGGTTTTCAAGCTTAGATCTTCACCACTGTATCTCTGCATAGCAAATTTCACTCTTGAAGTATGAACTTAACTTTCTTTGAACCCCAAAAAGTGTCCTTACAACAAATGTTTCATTCAAGCATTCATTCAGTCTCCAGGACCTTACCTCAGCACCAAAAGTTCTGTGTTTGGTGTCGAGGAAGAAATGTACAACAAGCTGTTGGTCTCAAAACTAGTCACTGTGATGAATGCTTGAAAGTGCTCGTAACCGCCAGTTCCCTTTCTCATGCTGATATTGAACTTGAACTAACTTCCTGAGATTAAGTCCTAGCAGAAACAGGAATGCCTTGGAAGGAGATTATGAAATTGGAGGATTGTGTATTTGAGCTTGTTTACAAAGTAACAAAACAAGAAACCAGTTTTTTTTTCCTTTTTAAGGAAAAAGCTAACAGCAACATGTCAGGTGGGTCTCCTTGTTCTAACACTGCTCAGAGTTTCCATGGTTATGTTAGTGGTGTCAAAAAAACAACAGAAGAAGCCCCTACCCACTGTGAGGCAGCAATGCCCAGATCTTGCAATAGGAGGATCTCTGCTGCCCATCTCCCTCTGCAGAGCAGAAAGGTGTGGGAGTCAGCGGGGCTGGAAGCTGCAATCACTCCTTCCTGGGCACTGCCAGACACTGCCACTGGTCCCATCATGATTTCCTCCCCTGACATCTATGCCAATGCAGAGGATCTCTGTCTCCATCCTGGCGGGAGTGTGGAGAGCAATAGGGTGTGAGTGGCCGGAGAGGTATTCTGCCTGGTGGGCGGCTCTGCAGTTGTGTCGGGGAGTGACCTCATGCTGCTGCAGGGGTTTGATGGGCCTGATGCTGGTGCTGATTCCAGTGCTAGGCGGGCTAGCAAACTGCCCTGGGCACCAGGTCTGGTGGGGTCGGGAGGCGCAAGGTGGCCCTGGTGGGCGAAGCGGCAACGCCCCCTGGCAGGCCCGCCCGGTGCTGTCCCCCTGCCCCCGACACCCACGCCCGGCCCCGCCTGCGGCGGTTCGTGTCCGGCCGCAGCCCCGGCTCCTCTCCCCGTGTCTCCCAGGGCGCAGTAATACACTGCCATGTCCCCACGCCGGGGCCGGGCGAGCCACAGGGCGCTGGACCGGCGGTCTGCCGCCACCAACAGCTGCCCCGGCGGGTCTGGGAGCTCTTTGGACCCTTTGTGAGAGCTCATGAGGAATGTGGGGCCTCAGCCCGGAAGCTAACAGTACCAGTGGATGGATTCGGTGGACTGTATTTCAGCGTATGAACACGGGATGTTGATGCCAGTGCTCTCAGTGGTCTCTGCCAACAGCTCCTGCTGCACTTGGGCTCTGCCTGCAGCAACTCCTCTGTCGAGGAGATAAAAAAGAAAATAACCTCAAAAGCTGCTTTCTGCCCAGCCCTGCCTGCTGTTTCCCAGGACAAATCCTGCAAAAGCTGTCAGGAACATAAAGAGATGGTAAGGAAAAGAGTTCCCAGAGGCTGTCAGCATCATACAGAAAGACACAGAGGAAAGGACAGGAACAGGGAGAGCTGGATGAAAAGCAGACTGATGAGTTTGCCAAGGGAAGGTGAGATGAGAGCAGAGGAAGGGCTGGATGGGAGGACAGTCTAAGGTAAAGACATCTGTGAAAAATCCAGAGATCACAGCAGACTTGAGGGAACTGTGGAGCCACTCCATGCCCAGCCCCAGTCCTGGTCCCGTGCAGCCCCCAGCCTGGTCCCTCATCTCTGCACACCCAGTAGCAATGCAGCCAGGCCCACCAGACCTGCACCCCAGCACTGCCACAGCCCACTGCTCTGCTGCCCACATCTCATTGCCTCTCACCAGCCCTGGGTCTCTGCTTCAACCATAGTTCATCCTCTCTGCCACAACCTCTCCTCTGCTGCAGCAAGGGTTGTGCCCTGTGCCAGAGCAGAGGGGAGGCAAAAGTGGTGGGAGAAAGGTGTTCAGTGGGGCTGTGACCCATGAATACGGAGGGCTCAGGGTGGGCATGACAGAAGTGGGACAGGACAGGGAGCATGGGGCTGCCAAGCCATGGTTCCCCGGCACAGACAGGAGTGGAATGAGCTGCCATCGTGGGGGCATCTGGCACTATTGGATTTTGTGAAACCCAGCAGCAGGAACAGGTCAGATGCTGGTGCCTGGGGACACAGGGCCCCAAAACCACACACTGACCTTCCACCCCAGAACCCCACAAGCTGGTGCTGTCCTTGGAACCTGTATTGCCAAACAAGAGGGCCGTTAAAGGCCAGTAGCAGCCTCAGAAACAGAGGATGGGAGCACGGACTGAGCAGGAGTCACAGCTCAGCCTCAGGACCTGAAGGCCGCACCACTGGAGGGACCAGCAGGAGCAGATCTGCCTGGAGCAATCCTGGGTGTAAGGGAGCGTGGGCAGAGGTTGCCCCCAGCACAGGCACCTTGGCCACAGGGATCCCAGTGCCCTGAAAGTAGCCAAAGAGGAGCGGGGATGACAGCAACAGGGCATGGTAGGAATTTTATGAAGGTAAGTACTTTCTATTTTTACAGTATGCCTATTTTCAAAAAATGGACATTTAATTTGGTCATTTAGAACTACATCTGGAAGTAAAGGGCACTGAGTTCTTCTGGATGCTATCATCCATTAATATGAAAGGAAAAGTAAGCTATCAGGTGAAGTCTCCAGGGGATGCAAAGCAGGTGTTGATTGTCATGCAAAAATGCTGAAAGGCAGGCAGGGGAGGAGGTTGTGGGTGCAGGGGAGTTGGAACAAGTAAAGGGGGAGAAGCTGAACATATAAGGAGAAATCAGAGCCACTGGGAGAGATGTGGTCTAGGAGAGAAACAGCACCTTTGTGGAATCAGTTAGATCCTTCCTTCCTCTCAAACACAAGAACCAAACTCAGCCCTCCTTTCCAGCACTTTCTGGGACAGCTTCCCTCCCTAGCTGGCATCATGACTCACAAGTCCATGATCCTCCCTGCTCTTCCTCAGTGCACAGGTGTCTCATGTAGAGGGAAAATACCTACTGACTCTGGCGCAGCCCCCTCCTGCAATGCAACATGCTGATGTCAGCTTTCATCTCCTGATTCTTCTGTGTGAACATGAAGGGATTCAAGAAGGGCATCTTTGCGATGCAGAAGTCAGCAGCCAGCTCTGTCCTCAGGTACATGAGACCACAGGCGTGTAATAACTGGCCACAAAGGCCTAAGATGAGAGCTCAGGGGAGCGAGGCATGGATGCTACCTGCACGCAGGGAGGGAATGTCTTTTAGGGGCCCTGTGTCAGGATGACAGGGATTTCTACTCATCATAACATGCCTTTGCAGGTGAACATCAGCTCCTCGGCCACATTCAGAGCTCAGCACATTTTCCAATTTTCAGATAGCATTTTCTGGTGAGTTTGCAAAACTTTGCCCAACTTAGAGAACAAGCCAGACCATGTACCCACAGGTGAGTAGCAACAAAATGCAGCGCATCACTCTGCTGCTGTCACTGGCCTTCAGAGTAGAGAAAGTGCAAAAAAAGCTAAACTTCCATTGGCAGGTGGGGGAAAGAAACCTGACTATCAGTTCACCTTAGAAGAAAGACTGAAATGATGTGCTTTGGCTGTCATCAACTGGACTGATTTGACTTCATGCAAATAGCACTTGCGGTTTCACAAATTAAGCAGTGAAATGATGAGACCACTGGGAGGGGACTGATGGGCTGTGAGCACTGTGCCCTGACATGATGACAGTGCAACCTGGGCATTCTAATTGGACAGTCAGCTTCTCAAAGGAATTGCAGTCCCAGTGTTGTCCCGAATCTGTGTTCTTTACCCGGTGTGCAAGCCAATAACACACAGAGTAGAGGTATTTCCAAGTTTATTCCATTAATGCGCAGAAATGGGGTGCTCGTCCCAAGATGGTAGCACACCTTAGTTTCAAAAATTTCCATTTTTATACTTTGATTATTACATATTCAAACAGTGAATACATATTGATTGTTATTCTCTTTAATGATTGGTCAAGATTTCTTCGCTTCCCATGTAAATTAGTGCACAGACTCTGTCTTCTTCCATTCTCTTTTGAGTAGGTGGTATCATTTGGGTAGGTGGTCAGTGAGTCAGTGCTCGTGATCTCCCCCGCCGGAATTACCTTTTACCTACTTCTCCTCTAATCTCGGCAGTTCCAGGTGGTTTTTCTTGATTTGCTGACCAGGCCTACAGTTCATCACTCTGTTGACAGGAATACCCTACTTATCAACAAAGCTACATTGTCTAGTTGTTAGTTCCTTAATTGAATCATAGATAAATCATGTCTCGTTACTATTTCTCTATTTTAATATTAGGGAAATAATTAAATAAAGTTTGGGTTGTATAGAGAACTTGAGCAGCAGCAGGTGTCTTTAGTTGCTTCAATTATATTTTACATTTCATTTTTCTAGTTAACATCAATTTTACTACAACACCAGAAAGGACTTTGATTCAACAGTTCTTGGATCTCAGTGAGTATGAGCTTAATTTCTCAGAAACACATTCTTGAGTAAAATTACTGCTTCTCTAGTCTCACAAGACAGAATACTTCATACTAAGTTAAGATTTTAAGTTTGGAGTGGGAGGGGTCAATATACTAATATCAAGGGAGTATCACCAGAGAGTCTTACACAGTCATAGACAATGCCTATTCTATTCCTTGAGTCTACACCAAATGTCACCAGGAAGGGAAATACATATGTTTCTACAGGAGACAATACAATGCCAAAATCATAGAATGATAGAATCATAGAATGGTTTGGGTTGGAATGGATGTTTTCTGCAGTTAGTGTTGGGGTCCTTATTTCAATCATGGTGTCCTCAGATGTGGTTTGGTCCCTGTCTCAACTACAGTCCTCTGTCAGAACTGAATCACAGCTTGATAGGCACAGGTCAAGCCTCAATACGGTGCTAAAAGCTGCTGGGTTTCACTGGGATAGGCAAGGCACTCTTCTATTAGGTGGCACACCAATTTACCAGGATGGCTGGCCTGTTCAAGTGTAATGTCCCAGGGGATGTGATAACACACACTAAGCACTCGTCCAAATCCTTCCACACACCCTGCTACAGAGAGACTGACGACCTCAGGACATGTTTCACTGTTGCCTCACCCAAAAGTTGTCTCCTCCTACACCAGGATGATACTGGATTCCACAAACCTAACAATAAGCCAACAGTGTTAATTAGTACAGCTGTTTAATTAAACATCTTACATAAGGGTGAACAAGGACCTTAGGAGCCTGTGAAACAAAACAGCCCGCAACGCTTCTGAATGGGAAGAGGGAGGTGTATTCCCTCATCCTCTCCAAAAGACACCTCCCCCAGCACAGTGAGGGCCTCAATGCTGGGGCAAAGCGCCTTTGGTTCTATTAACATGTTCCAGGTTCAAACAAATGAAGAGATAAGCAGTGCAGCAAGAAAACTCCCTGACCTGCACAGAAGCCTGCCAATTAAAAACTACCGCAGCTATAGCACGCTTAATCCAAACCTGCCACTGTTTCAAGACCCACATTAAGCAACAAAAAGACTGGGGTGAGTTGACCTTGTTTGACCACCAGGTGTCCACCAAGCTGCTCTCTCAGTCCCCTTCCTCAGCAGGACAAGGGGAGAAAATAAGATGATTAACTTGTGGGTTAAGATAAAGGCAGTTTAATGAAGAAATCAAAGCTGCACACAGAAGCAAAGGAAAAAGATTTATTCTGTATTTGCCATCAGCAGGTGATGTCCAGCCACTCCTGGGAAGCAGGGCCAGAGTTTGTGTAGTGATTGATTCGGAAGACAAAGCCCTTAATAACAAATGCCCCCCAACTCCTCCTCCTTTCTCTTGCGTTTCATTGCTGAGCATGACGTTGTATGGTATGGAATATCCTATTGGTCAGTCTGGATCTGCTGTTCTGGCTATGTCCCCTCCCAATCTCTTGCCCACCCCAAGTCTATTGACCTTTGGGAGGGGGAGTTGGAGACACAGCCTTGCTGATGTGGAAACATTGCTCAGCAGTAGTCAAAACGTTAGTGTCTTATTAGCACCATTCTAGCTACCAATACGAAGCATACCACTATGAGGGCTAAGATGGGGAAAGTTAACTCCATAACAGAGAGGCCCAGTACCTGTGTGCTAACATGTGAGTAAATGTGTTTGCGCAGGCACATTTGTGTGTGTTTTCACCTACATACGTGTGTGAGATGTGCACATGCTTGTAACAATACATACACGTGTTTCCAAATAACCGTGCATGTATATGTACCCTTTGTGTGTGCATGTGAGCATGTTTTCGTATGAATCTGTGTGTATGTGGTTCTGACATTCCTTCCATGTGCTTGTGATGTAAATAAGTCCGATCATGATGAAAACAAGGGGTCCAACAGAAACCTTCAGAACCTGCTGCTCTGTAGTGCTCATAGACAGAGCAGTAGAGAGTGCCATGAACAGCACATTCCCTTGTGATGAATGACACACAGGAAAACACAAATACACATGGCCATGCAGATCTGCACGGAATCATGCACAACTGTGTGCACCCGCACGCATTCATAGAGAGCCACATGCACAAATGTCCACACAAGCAAGCACACATGCATCCACACAAGTTAACTGTGGACTTAGTGAGGAGATGCTGGATCGCATCCCAACAGGGAAGATCTGGAGCACCTTGGGGTAGAATAAAGCTCCAGACACATCAGTACTGTGTGCTGAGAACTCCCAGAGACTTCCCAGAGTGGGCAGGAAACCAAATAGGCAGGCACTATTCCAAAATTAAATCCCAGCAACACAACCTGCTCACCTGAGGGAGTGATAACAAATGCCTGTCTGGCAAGTTGGAAGGGAGCAAGCGGGGAGGGAGGGATGGAGTAATAAAGAAGGGTGTAACATGCCCTCTCACACAGAAGCCTTTGGGTGTCGGGCTGAAGGATTGCATGAGTGCAAGTAGCTGGCCCCAGGCCAACATCACATGCTTACATGGGACCTTTCTGGCACTTGGTCCACATCTTCTGCTTCTATGACCACACTCCTGTCCTTGAAATCCTTGTGCCTGTCATTCCAGCACACCATGGGGGTTGTTGCCTCTCCAGCTTCTGCAGGCTCCTAAGTCTGCTAGGGAAGGCTCTGGCATATGATGACCCTTCAACATTCCCAGAGGAAAGGTAGAGTAGATATGCTGAGTAGACCCCTTTCAGGACCTGTGCCTTGGAGCTAAGGAAGGTTTCTCCAGAGCCAGTGACCGTGAGGCTCTGCCTTGCTTTTCCTCTCCCCAGAAATGTCCTTGCAGCCTCAGAACATGTCCTGTGGACGTGGACCCTGACCACTGGTGAGGACCCTGGGGCCTGCAGCGTCCCCACAGGCTCTTGGGGAATGGTGTTCCTCTTGCTCTGCATCATGTTGTGCTGGGGAGGTGGCTCGTACAGAAGATGAACTTCAAGGATGGCACATTTTCCTGTATAGCGGGAAGAGAGCATGGGGTGTTGCCTACATGCCTCAAGGGTAACCAGAAGCTTTCCAAATTACTGTTTTTACTGGCAGAAGACATTAGAGGATGTAATCTACCTGAGGAAGGGGAGCTCCTGAACTGCTTGCAGGAAATTTTTGGGCTTGCTGGTATGCATCCACCTAAAGTCCTGCTCAAGGATCCCTCCAGCAGGGACTAAACCCATGCTCTGACCCAGCACATATTCCAGCCCTTCACAAGCAAAACTGAAGGGGGGAGAAATGAAAACCAGTGAGAGGGGAGGTAACTACATTAAGACAGATGGGAAATGACACACTGATAAAGAATTTCCATCTGCTAATTAGCATTTTTTTGCACGTTGAAGAGACTGTAATTGTCAGTAATTAATGCCAGAAGTAGCTTCATCAGCTCAGCTTCATTTCTATTTCCTCACCTCAGCATTTGCAGCTGGTGACAAGTTGGGCTTGTCCGAGACTCATAACACACTGCCGCAGCATGACTTCGTGCACAAAAGCTCTGGCTGGTTCCAGACCCCCACCTCTTTCTCTAAGGACTTTGCAGTCATCAGTGAGCTGCAAGGGTTCATGTAGTCATTTCTTTGTTCCTTTATTTTCTGCAAACTTGAGGAATACTTGAGTCTTTGTCAAGAGGGGCTGTTCCACATGTCTTATGTTTTTCCTTACATGTAGATGTGATCTGGCTGAATGTCTGGAACTGACTTGGCAGCTTCAACCCTAATGCAGTTTCTTTCTTTCCTCTAGGAAGTAACAACCCACTAAACCTGTCAAAACACCTCAGTTAGCAGCAGCCAGGCAGAGCTGACCAGTGTCTCTTTTTGTTTTGTAACACTGAGCATTCAGCAACTTGCTAACAGTGCCTGGAGAGGCTGGGAGCTGGCCCTAGAACTTCTGGTTCCCAGTAGGGTTTTCTCTACTGTTCCTAGCAAGGGCAGAAAAGCAGGCCAATGCTGTCCCAGTCCTCTCTCCCCAGGGTTAGCCCTCTCTCCCCAGCCCACACAAAGTCCATGGCCCACATCTTAGAGCATGGGTGGCTGCACCAGCACAGGAGCAAAGCCAGCTAATCCTGGGCAAACTGACGAGATGGCACTTGGAGCCTTCCCTCCTCTTTCCAACCACACACTCTGAGCTCTCCACACAAAGTTTTGTACTATGGCAAAGAGGCACCATGCATTTGTGTTATTAGCGCTTCCTAATGAGCTCTGGGGATGATTCACTTGCAAGGACGTAGCCAGTTAGCCAATCCAGAAATGAACGTACTCTGAAATTACTATGTACCTAAGGAGTTGCCACGGGAACTTTACATTTTGTGACAGGAAATGTTTGTCACAGCTCTGTAAGGTCATATTTACTCTGATCTACCACCTGTTCCTCAAGCAAAGCAGAATCAGACCTTCATCTGGGATAAACTGGTTATCACAATTTACGGCAGTGAGGGTATTTTGGCCCTCTGATGCCAAGAGAGTCAATGAATTTACACAGCCACTGCTTGGACTCTCCCTTTTTCCTGTGCAGTCATTTTCTTTAGGCATGACAAAGATATACCAAAGCAGACTAAGACACTACTTTCTATAGATTTACAAACTGAAGGATGTCTACATTCCTGAGAACTGGAGGAGGAGTAAACTGCACATTGCAGATCTAGCTCTGTTGTTTGATCTTATGTCTGGTCAAAACCTAGAATCCCACATTCTGGAGGACTGCTGTTTAGACTTTTGGGTTTTCATTAGGGAGGGGTGTCTGTTGAGCTCCAGTTCAAAGGGCTGGACTTGGAGTCCATGTCTGAAGAAAATGTGTGGCCTAGTGGTTAGAGCAAGCGGTGTTGGGTGTCACAGTGCCTTGGTCAAATTCTCAAGTCTCACAAGGAGTGTGAGGTCTATTGTTCATAGACACCCACACTCCTATTCCTCTCTGCTTTCCTGAAGTGTATGATCCAACATTTGGAGAAGCAGAGCACAAAATTGAAGACTTCTATTTTGCCTTTCCTTATTCAGAAGCAAGCAGTGCCCCATAACAAGAGGAGGACAGACATTCAGGCCCAGAAACAGTTCCATGGGAAGACTGAATCCCTTATCTAGTGTTTAAAAACCACCTTGCATCAGTTTTTTCACAGGCAGAGCTCAGGCCCCTGGCACTTTCAAAGATCATCCAATTACTCAACCTAGCACAGAGCATTTCTACCTCTCAGGGGCAAGCAGGTTATTAATCACAAAATCTGAAGAAGCCAAAAGGCTCCTGATGCCATAGGATAAGATGGCCTCTGAGTCAAGCCTTAGGGGGAGACCTTCTGGTGACCAGTCTTTCCCTTCCTGTCCTGGGAAACAAGTGACCAGCAATTTTCTCTGCTCTTAAGGGGTCAGTCACTGTGGGAGATGAGCCATCCATGGCAGGAGGTAACACAAGAAACCTTGCTCATAACCATGTGGAAGGTGGCCCTGGGGGTCCCTGCAGCCACAATGTTTTTCCAGCTCTGGCCCCAACTGTGGTCAAACACACGCAGAAAGTGTGAGCAAGTTGACTGAGCTCATGTCTTCTGTTTGTACTGCTCAGTCTTGGAAAAGTCTTCCTCCAAATCCTCAAGCAATTCTAAGCGATTGCATTTGCTTTACAGGCCACCCAGGAAGTTATGAACATCAAGGGACAGGGAAAGATTTGTCCCATGAACAGAACCAGAATCAGATGTACAAGAGACAGAAAAATGCATTCTAGCATTAGCCCACATATTGTGACATATTTTCTATTTGGTCACTCAGATGCCCTTTTTTCATGAAACCCTGAACCCTCTCTCTTGCATCTTTGGGGTTTTACCGGGCATGAACAGAACGAGAATTATCCTCCTACTGGCACCACAATTTTCTTACCTTGTTTTTGTGTGCAAATGAAGCTACTCATTCACCATTCAGTTTCCCACAGAAACAGGCCATCTCTTTTCTCCAGGTGCCTCTCTGTTTTTGCCTTCCTCTAATTCTCTTTCTCCTGTCTCTCCTGACCTCACCCACTCCCACCTTGGCAAAAAGACTGAGCTTTGTGTGTGTGCGTCACCTCAGAAGATCTCACTGAAAAGATCTGTGTATTTACTACTTCAGGAAAGAAAATCCAGCTAATTACTCCTTTTGGTCACCACGGCTGCTTTTGTCACCTTCCACCACAGTTGCTCTCCAGGGCCACCAAAAAGAAATGGCCAAAAGTACTGTGCACAGAGAAAAAAACTAGTCCACAGATATGGGAATCTCCCAGGACTTCATGAGGACTCCACTTCCTGCCACACGTGAGTCTCCAGTACCAGACAAGAGATATTACAAGTAGAACAGCTCACAGTGGTGGATGGGGTGCAGGGTCTGAGGAGAGGAGGTTAAACAGAGTATCTTGTCCTTTGTGTAGCTGATGCATTACGCCAACAGTCTCTGAACGTCTTTTCTGCTCAGCTGGCCTTCAGCTCCTGGCAATGAGGTTTTCTTTCTGCTTGTCTTTCTGACATCCAGACATGGTGACATTCTGTGGGCCAAAAGCCATCAATCATTTCCTCTGTGATAAAGACTCCTGCCTTGCCCTCTCCTGGACTGACACACAGTGTTCTGTCTATCTCACTTGCATTGCACTCCCGTACAGCTCCACCATGTTCCTTTATATCAAGCTGTCAGTGCAGAACTTCCTGGACCTACACAAATTTGTCAATACCTTTAACACAATTTTAACCCTTTGGTTGAAACCCTTTATTTACAAACTCAGAAACAAAGTGAAGCAAAAACTCTGGGGAGGACTTCCCAAAAGTAAAGTAGCTTTTCAAAGTGCCTCAGTGCGTGCAAACCCAGCTGTCTGCCAGAGCCGGAGTGATATCCCCTGGAGGTTTGTGTTTAATTTTATAAAGGATTAATGTAAATCTCTGACAGAACTTCCAACAGGTTGCTTAATACTTTACAGAAATGGACACATGTATTTATTCTTTTGACACTTTCTGGGTGCATCTGTGGCTCATTCTTGCAGCTATTTCATTGGCTCTTACCCTGATTCAAGATATTTTTGACCATGGCTAATATGTCTACCAGTAGCCATTATGCCTGACATAAAATGGTCAACAAATTTGACATTTCCCTTCTGTCCCCTCTGTTTCCAAACATATTTTTTAACTTATAATTAAAAATACTCAAAAGACTATGCTCCATGTTAGATGAATCAAGGCCCTTCCACATGTAAAATGCAGTCCATCATTCAACTATTCCATTGGCTTGGCTATAGAAACACTTCAAGGCATTTGACAAAGTCATGAAAGAAGGAATTTCTCTCCCCAAATGCACAGCTCTGAAATGGTAGGTGGGTAACAAGTAATTTTTTACACTCAATGGGAGAAGATAAGCTCTTTGAAAGAGCAGTTGATTTCACACTTCTTAGGCATTTTATTTCGGAACAAGATGAATCAGTTCTTCCCTCTGCACAGGGATGATAAAAGGAGTCCAGATGAGCATCTCAGTCGGAGACATCACCATGGCAGATAAAAAAAAAAGTATAGTTTTATTTCACCTAACCATAGAGATCTCCAAGTGAGTCTGAACTGATTGTCTGCTCCTCCCTTCTGGAAGCAACAGTACTTCTGGAGACGATTCAAGTATGTCCTTTGTACATCTGTTCTGGAATGGAAGAAATCTCTCTCTAAACACACCAATTTTCATGCACATGTGCTGATTCATGCATGTTCTGTATACTCTGGTGCATCTATGTATCAACAGCATTAAGGAGCAATTGCACCAAGCCTCCAAGGTGAATCCTATCCTTCCTGTTCCTGCTTCTTGCAGAGAACATCTGTAAAAGATGGTCTTATCTTCTCAGCCTCTCTGAAAAATTGGAACAGGCTGTCTTAAATGAACTGGGTAATACTTACTGGGCAGCAGACTCAAACAGATGGATGGGGTTGACTTGAACAGTCAGAACCCTCTAGCTGAGAAACCATATCTAGTGCTACAGTCTGCACTGCAGTATTTTCTCTTGGTCCCACATTCAGCACCTCCTTTCCCCAAGCTGGCTCCTGCTCTGGCTCCAGGCTGCCAAGGAAGCCAGCTCAGTCACCTTGGACAGGGCACTTGGATATGAGATCTGCAGCTGGGCCCCCGTGCCTGTGCCCAAGGACATGGCAATTCCCTCCCTCATTGGCTCTGTTGTCCTTGATGGTAGTTGTGGAAATGCTTTAGAAAGCCCACTGAGGCTGGATCACATCTGCTCTGGGAAGTCTGTAACTGCTTACTTTCCCGGCCAGGATGATGTTTCATTTGGGGGTGAATTCTACCTGTTGAGTGTTGTTGTGGTTTGGGCCCTCTTCAGCCCTGGAGAGCAACCAAAAGCAGGACCTCAAATGTCTAAGCGACCCAAGGCACAGATGAGTGCAGGACACTGAGGGCTGCAGATAATTTGTCGTGGTTTAACTCCAGCCAGCAAGTAGGACCACACAGCCACTCTCTCACTACCACTCCACCCTGCCTCCCACAGTAGGGAATGGAGAAAAGGAGGGGAAAGGAAAAAAAACCTCGTAGGTTGAGATAAAGGCACTTTAATAGAACAAAAACAGAAAAGGAAAATAACCACCTGCCCATCCCAAGCAGTGACCATGGATTCCTGCCTGCCCAGCCAACCCTCATTTACATATTGAGCATGACATCTGTGGTATGGAAGATTCCTTTGGCCAGCTTGTTCTGTCTATGGTCCCTCTCGGCTTCTATGGGAAGCTGAAAAAGTTGTTGACTAGCATAAACATCACTTGGCAACAATTAAAACAATATGTGTTATCAGCATCATTCTCACGCCAAACCCAAAACACAGCAGCTACTAGAAAGAAAATTAACTCTATCCCAGCTGAAATCAGGACACAATTCCACATCACTTCAATCACTAGTCCTCTGACATAAATTGTGATATGCAAGGCCCTTCTTAGGGCTGGCAGTGAGAACCCAGGACCTCTAGGAGAGGCAGATTGACCTAAGCCAGCAGTGGCATGTCAATGGGGTACCCTAGGCCCTCTCAAGTGAACTAGATATCCTTCCTGAGACACAGGCCCAAATCCATAAGGTGGGACCCAGACAGACAGTCAGCACGCTCCAGCTGAGCATCCACATGCAGTACTGGGATGGGATTGTCTGGACACAGGACCCTGGAAGCTGTTCTGTTGCCCATGGAGTGTTTGAGGCATCCATATGGGCAGAGGAGCTATGACACAAGGGCTGGAGGCAACTCTGCCCCTCTTGGAGTGACAGTGGGAGGCCAAAGAGACCCACTAGGCAGTGGAAATGCTCTAGTGCTCAGGTGACAGGCTCCCTCCTTCAGCCACTACTGACCAAATGAGGACCACACATGTAGAGTCCAGATGTGGGCATCTCCATGTTGATGGTTACTGTTCCGACTGTGACTTTCAGCAGAAACTCACCCTTTCTTTGAGATTCATCTCATCTGTGCCCTGAAGAGCCAGGGCACAAAAGTCCATTTGTACAGCCCACCCTTTCCTGCCTTGCCAGCCAGTGGAGATAAACCAGTCAAGGCACTGTGGACTTCTCATTTTGATAAGGTGATTCAAAACTATGGGGACATATGGTCAGCTCAGCTCACTTCAGCCCTGATGGGTCCAGCCCCTAAGCACCAAAGTGAGTTTTGGGTGGCCTCTCTCCTTTGAGGACAGAGCCTGGCACCCCCAAAGGTGACATCCCATCCCACCTTACAGGTCACCATGGAAAACCTGCTGCTTGTTTCTTTTTCTCCAAACTGAGCATTGGTAGACATGGTAAAGAAGACTGTCGTGAGCTACAGCTGCCTGATTCCAGAGTCATTTCCAATGTAGTCTTCTGCAGGGGGAGGTCTGAATCCACTTCCTGGGGTCTCCCTTGTCTTTGCTGCAGTGTTTACAGAAGCCATTGCTTATTATTCTACCTCAGTTTTGCTCTTCCTCAGAGCAGGCTGAATTGCCACAGAGGGGGTAGCCCTTGCTGGAGTTGTTGACACGCTTTCCACCAGCACAGAACCTCCTTCTGCTAGGGACTAGTTACACAGTGTTTGCTCCCTGTAGTCCCAAGGAGAGAGGAGATGCAGCAAGACCCTTCAGGAGGGCTGATTCCTTCTATAAACAGGGAGCAAGTTTGGAGAACAAGTACATTCAGGTGCTGCTGCTGACTCACAGCAGAAACTGCTGGAAGCAGAGTACAGGAGTGTAGCTGCCTGTGTGGCAGGAGCTGGGGTCTGCAGGGATAAAAAGGAAGGAAAGAAGTCTACAGAAAGAAATTGACCGTAAGATCCAGCCCCTGGGTTTTGTTCACAGGCACCATCAGAGAAGTCAGTGCATCATGCTGAGGGTTCCAGGTAGATGCTGCATTTGCACAGGCAAATTTGGTATTGTTACTTAGCTCACGGGAGTTTGTGTGGTGTCAGTTATACAAGACCTGTGCCTCTGTCTTGTCTTTTCCTGAGTGTCTTCCTTCCTGAGTTCACTGTTTCCTCCAGACACTGCCTCTGTGTCCTTGGCATTGATGAGCTCTCAGACAGTGAGGCTGTTACTGCTCAGTTAGAGCTGTGCTGCTGCTGGGCGGGAGCCAGCCTGGGGACACTCCCATACCTCAGCTGGGCTGTAGGAAGGGCCTGGGCAGGTGTGTGGCACCAGGGTGCCTTCATCTCTCACAGTGAAATTCCACTTATCTTTATCGCTCTCTCTCACTTTTGTCTCAGGGATCAGTCTCTCATCTTCAGCTTTCTTACATCAGACCCTAGGTTGCTGTCCAGGTATAGCAGGTTTTGGGGCCCTCTCTCCATAGGAATACCTCACAGAACAGCTCTTCCCAGCCCAGGAAAGGACTGACACGGACTTGGTGTGATTTCCGATTTTGATGTGCCAGTCCTTCCCAGCAACTGTCTGTTCGGCATAGGTGCCTGCCATGGTTGTCTCCAATTCACTGTAAAAGCTATAAAGTCATAAGACAGGAAATCACATGCACATCAGTGTGTCCCTCCCCAGTTTTGCAGAAATGCAAAGAGGAGAATTGGGCGAAGGGCTTTGTTTCTCAATAGGGGGTTTCCCTGCTCACATACACAAAAGCCTCCTGGGTATTTACTTCCATCACGTAATAGATACTACTCCTGCCCCACCTCAGTTCCCACTTGCCCTCCCTTTCCCTTTCACAACAGAGAGTTCTGAGGGCACATCTTGAAGTGTGGAGGTGTAGGTGCTGTGCTGCTGCAGGAAGGCAGCCCAAATGCACTCATGTGGGAATGCAGGCAGCAGAGTCTTTGAGCTCTGTGGCCGAGGATTGGCCTTGGGATAAAGACACTATCATGCTTGTCGGAACCAAGCCATGGGAGCAGTAAACAGAACTGAGAACAAAAGAGCAGGAACAGGATAAAGACACGGGGTGTGGGCTGTGTGCTTGCACAGATAGTTGCCATGCCTAGCCAAGTAACCTTTTAGATAAGGAGGTAACTGTTAGACACTGTTGGAATTGAAAGATACTGCTTACAATGAAAAAAAGCACGACTTGCAAAACGAGCTTGGTTGCAGGCTGTTGCGTCAGCTGCTTGAGTCCTATATAAGCTGAGCTGTATCTCAATAAAGGGTCTTCAATCACCACTCGGAGTCCGTGTCTCAATATGCCACACACTCAGGAACCACAGTTGAAGGGGAAAAGGTGTGAAGCACATGATCTTCTCTGACCTATTGCCTTCCTTTTAGAACAGTCTTTTTTCGTCACATTGCCTCATTGATTCAGATGTGCCTTTCCTTGCATTCTCCTCTCCCTTCCTTTTTCTTACAGAGACTATGAAAACTCTCAGGGCTGTGTCCAGAAGTTACCTCCACAATTCCTTTGTGAAATTAACACAACAAGAGGTCTATCTTGCAGCTCTCCTGCCTGGTAACTGGGGAAAAGAAAGATCTACAACAGAGCATGGAGAGAGGGGAATGGGACAACCAGACATTGCTGATGGAGTTCCTCTTGCTGGGACTGGGGGATGTCCGTGAGCTCCAGACACCTCTCTTTCTCCTCTGTCTGGCCACATACGCAGTGACCATGGTTGGAAACATCCTAATCATTGTGCTTGTTGTCACAGAGTCACATCTCCAGACACCCATGTACTTCTTCCTGGTGAATCTGTCCAGCCTAGAGACCTGCTACAGCTCCGCCATCCTTCCCAGGCTGCTGGTCAGCTTCCTGACTGGAGACAGGACCATCTCTGTTCAAGGATGTATGGCACAATTTTTCTTCTTTGGCACTTCTGCAGCTTCTGAGTGTTACCTGCTGGCTGCCATGTCCTATGATCAATACCTGGCCATGTCAACCTCTGCTTTATGCAGGCCTCATGAACTGGAAGGTATGTCTCCAATGGGTGGCTGGATCATGGATTGCGGGACTGCTAATTTCTACAGGAATCCCATCTTTCATATCTCACCAAAGGTTCTGTGGCCCCAATACAATTGACCATTTCTTCCGTGAAGAAGCTCCATTGCTAGAACTTTCCGGCAGTGACACTGGGATGATCAGAATTCTTATTATTATATTATCTTTCCCGGATGTAGTTTTCCCATTTCTGTTCACTCTGGCATCCTATGTCTGCATCATAGCTGCCATCCTGAGGATCCCGTCCAGCATAGGGAGGCACAAGGCCTTTTCCACCTGTTCTTCTCACCTCACTATGGTCATTGTTTTCTATGGGACCTTCATCATTGTCTACATGCTGCCCAGAACATTGCCATTGAGACAGCTCAACAAAATGTTCTTTTTTTCACACAGTCCTCACACCTCTCATCAATCCACTCATCTACAGTTTGAGGAACAGAGAGGTCAAGGGGGCACAGGAGAGGGTGCTCAGGAGGGCTACTGCCTCCACTGGCAGCTCCAGCTAGGTGTGGATTTCAGAGCACAAATCTGTTTCTCCTCTAAATTGACGAAGAGGACATGGGAAGGAATGTACTCCATCCCAGGATTACCTCTGCAAGTGTCTGGCTTCCACCTAGGATGTGCAATGGCAAGAGGCAGAGATAGAAGAGGGCCTTAGGGAAACACATGCCCAATTGAGAAGAGAAGGTAATTGTCATGGTTTGGGCCAGACTGACCACTGAAGCGATCAACAGATGCCCTCCTCCACCTCTCTCTCCAAGGAGAGGAGGGAGAGAGAGAAAGAGGCTTTTGAGTCAGTAATATCTTTCTCTGGCTTGCTTTTCATTAGAGGTAATGGAATGGTTGGGGCTACTGTATGTGGGCACTGTAAGCAAATGCTGAACTTCTCTTTATCGGGGAAGTGAATAAAACAATCTGGATTGACACAAGACCTTTGTCTTTGGGCAAGTGTGGCACCACTTTTTCTGACTGTAAGATCCTGGGGTGGGAACTATCTTCCTTTAGCCATGCACATGTCCAGTGAGAAAGTCATGCAGACCATGACCCTGGTGTCTCTTTAATTCAGTGGAGATCCTTGGCTTCACACAGCTGCGTATATGCCTGTTGGTGCCTCCTTAGGTTTGAGCTGTCACTGAGTATCCCACACATCCGGGTGTTCCAGGAAGATTTGGAACATGATGCAGTGGCCTTTATACATATGGGGAGCAAATGGACACAGGAAAGAAGGTGAAGGTATCTGAGAGGGCCCCTAGCCCTAACTGTGGTTAGCAGCATTCACACCTGAATTCCAGTGGAAACAGATCTGTCATAAACTCACCTTGATATCAGTGCTAAACACAGGTCACACATGGTATACCTTCAGAGCAGGTTATTCTTTCTGCAGGTGTCCTGTTAGTATGGGGGAATCAATTGGAGTGGAGAAGGCACTTTCATTGTTGTGGCATTCGTAAATCTCTGCTTCACTATTTACTTATTTACGGGAATCGAGATTGTATATGGAGTTGGTGTTGGATGTTGAGAGGTTTAGTTTACATAAGAAGTATTTGAGAAGTATTTAAGATGCTTTAGACCTATCCTAAGATATGTCCACTTTTTAAATAAGTCAAAAAAATTTGATGTTACATCCCATCTGCTTCCCTGGACTTGTGTAGGCCCAATTTGATTGTTTGCTTCCTTTCATCTTTCTTCTCTGTGGGTAATGCTTCCCTCATGCAGACTCTGCCCTGGGCCCAGGGATGCGGTAAAATCAATATTTCTGTATTCCTCCTGGGTAGCCCATCTGCTGACAAGTAGATCCCTAAACCGGATGAAGTCTGCTTTCATGCTTCTGATGCTACTGTTTGTCTTACTTGATCCACTTCTTGAACCACTTCTCTCAGGATCTTAAATTCTACCATCTCATGTTCACTGCAGCCAAAGCCAGCTTCAGACTTCATACCCTCACCCAGTTCTTCCTTTTAGGTAAGCAACTGGTAGAGCACATAATTTACCCCAGTCAGTGACCAGTGGATCACCTGCAATAAAAAAAGTTTTTAATACACTGCAGATGTCACCTGAGCTGCTTGTGATCCACTGTTACTCTTTCAGCAGATACAGAGGAAATAGGGAGAGACCCACCAGGAGAACGAGGAACTGTGATTGTAAGGCTTCCTCTAGCAGCCTGAAGAAGCCTTCGTCTACTTCCTCTCCTTGATCAGGTGGCTTGTAGTAAATGTCCAGTATGATATCACCATGTTGGTCTGCCCTCCAAGCCTTTCCCAGAAGCTCTTATGTCTCTCTCCCCAATTCTATGAAGGGAAAAACTCACACATTTGACTCACTGCCGACAGGAAACATTCCAAAAGACTAGAAGTGTCAAACATCTGGCTGTGAAGATTGTAACATCTCCAGAGCTGAAAATAAGTAGATGGCAAATATGGATGTCTAAATACAGAAATATTAAGGTTTAATTCATCCTACCTCATTCTAGATGTCAGAGCATCTATTACAGTTAAGGTCTGAATCATAACAATCTGAGTAAAGATCTGAGCTGTGCATCAGGTAACTAATCTGGTGCCCTTACTCAAGTCAGTGAGGAGAGATATTGTAGGTGATACAGAGGTAGTGTAGGAGGTCGTGGATCACCCATGGAAAGTTCTGCTCTCTTTGCACGGGTGAAGGAAAGAACTGAGACGAATACCTTTGATAGACCACAGGTAGCTTTAATATCTCAGGGGAGACATAAGCAAAGAATCAGTCTCATAGACTTCCCTTTCATGCTATAAATGAGCAAAAACAGTGTTCCAGGATGTAGCTTGTCTGAGTTAATCGAGACTTTTTCAGATATTTATTTGGAGATATAATTTTAATTGGAAAGAAATTGATCTCCCTGACCTCTAGAGCACATCTTCACCTGAGCTATTCATCTTTGCTCCACTCACTGATCATCAGTGGAGAGAAATGGGTAAACTCAGGCCTTAGTTCACCTCCTCCAAAAGTTACTGTACAGGTCAGGCAGGCCATGTTTTAGAAGGATCAATTTTTTCCCAGTAGTGCTCAAGAGAGTTTAAAGACTAAAGCTGGCCTAGGCAGAAGAAAATTCACAGACATCCAGTTTTATTGAGACTTCCACCCAAAGATACACGGTCTAGGGCCAAAACAGAGAGATGTTGGACATGACAAAATCACTTTCTGAAACTCCTGTGTCAAGTCCAAGGGCTCAATGTGGTTAAGGGGAGGGCGATTTACTTGTCCATTTTGTGACAGATGCAGCTGATCAGAGCAACCTGTCCAACTTCTTTCCTGCACACAAAAACCCTTTGTCTGCCACCTCTCTCCCCCTTGAGTACTTTGGACATGGGTGTGAGGTTCAGCAGTTGGATGGTAGTGCTTGTACCAGCAGGTAATGAATTCACTTCTGATCAAGCTATGCACACATGACAATGCATGTTGGTCATGCAATTAGTTTGCCCCATTGCACTAGATCACTGAACATTTTATTCACTTGTGCTTTACCCACAATTTCTGCTGTCTCTCCCAGGTTATCCCTATAGCCAAACTGTGGAGATACAAGCTGAAGTGGAGTTTAAGGTGAGTGAAAAATTCACTAGATATCTGGGCTCAGAGGATTCTCACCAGAGGTAAATACGCCATCTCCCATGAAGGCACCTTTGTCCACTGAATTTGCAACATCAGAATGTCTTGTCTTTACTAGAAACAAAAGGCAAAGGCTCAGATAAAAGAAGACAGAAAGAAATACCATTGTCTTGAGAGTTTATTAAAATCCTCCTGTTTACCGCCTCCTTTGCCAATAAAAACAAACAAGCCAACAAAACTGGAAAAGCACCCTAATTAGCCTCATGGGAATGACTTATCTTCCAAGTCTTAATGAGTGGTAAAAAACATTCTGCACTTCACCTGGGGCAGGTCTGGGAGGCCTTTAGATCTCCCTGGGGTGATTGCACACATGCCTTTAAATCATTGCATGCAATGTGTTCAGCAGAAGCCTTGAGTCTACTTCTCATGCTACTGTGGAAAAGCTGTTCCTCTAGGAACTCTAGGTAGACCAGTGTGTGCCAAGGGGATCCATTTCTGTCTAACATCTGTTCAATAACGCAGCGAACCGCACAGATTCAAAGCCAATATTAGACTCAGGGGAAGGATGAATAAACAGGTGGGTAGCAGATGCCATTAATTTCTTATGAGCTTTGAAGATGAGCTTCTGCTCATGCTCTTTTTAGCGAAGATCTGGCTTTATCCTAAATAAAGACATGGCTTTAAGTTAAGCGACCCAGTTCAGAGTGTAATTACATAGCCTTCTACAACCTTGAGTCAGACAAGATGGGTCAGCTCCTCTGGTGGGGTCTCTCATGATTCCTTTCATTTTCCAAGGTTTCCAAGGCCTTAATCCTCCTTCAGGGTCCCATTGCAATTGCTTCTACAATGTTCATTCATTTCTATCCCCATTTTACTACAGCAAACAAAGCCGGGTGTGGACTTTCAGGATGTCTGGCTTGCTCTCACTGGACCATTCCTCCACCATTATCCTGGAAGACTAAGTACACACGCCCCCACCCCTTTACTCCTCACCCAGCACACGGAAATACACCTTAAGCACCAAGCTATAAAAATATTGTCTCTCTGATAGGCACTGAATGTGACCAAGCGGAGATATAGACCTCATGCTACATCCTCTGGAGGGTGCTCTCCACCTACTAAGAAGTCCTTTCCTGCACTTGGGGGCTGGAATAGGTGGCTCCTGGAAGGAAAATGTTCTCTTTCCACCCCCAACCTAGATACAGTGCCTTAGTAATTAGGTTCAACTTGTAATGACTACTACTAGAAAGGATCCCAGCTAATGAAAAATGGTTAATTGTTAACACCACTTCTTGGGCAGGATCTCCCAAATGGTGATGTAAAGGAAAGCCCCTGCTGCCATCCTTTCAAGGATGAGTCCTCTCATCTTCCCAATTTCCTTGTCAGATCAAGTGACGGTAGTGACCACAAAAATGCCGCTGGGAGACATGAAGGCAAACAATACCATGTAGAGAAGTTATCTCTGTGATCAGGTTCCCCTCTAGCTTAGCTTGAAGCTGAATATGACCTACATGGCTAAGATTCCTTTAAGAGATGCAGCACTTCCTGTTAAGGAGTACCAAATCTGGTAGATCAGTAGAAATGCTTCCATAGTTCCATGTGCCCAGATTGGAACAGTAGGAAGGCTCAGAATGTATTCCAAGTAGGCATACACACACAAGCAAACCACGTAGCTCAACACAGGCAGGCACACTCAGCACTCATAGGAAAGCAAAAGAGTACTAAGACTGTCGTAGGGGGACAAACTTTTTAGGAGGGCCTACTGCAATAGGACAAGGAGCAATGGCTTTAAACTAAAAGAGGGAAGGTTTAGAGTAGGTGTAAGGAAGAAATTTTCTACAATGCGAGTGGTGAAACACTGGAACAGGTTGCCAGGAGAGATGGTAGATACGTCATCCCTGGAAACATTCAAGGTCAAGTTAGACAGGGCTCTGAGCAACATAATCTAGTTGAAAATGTCCTGGCTCATTGAACGGGGGAGAAGTAGCTGACCTTTAAAGGTCTCTTCCAACCCAAACTATTCTGTGTCTAAGATTCTGTTCCTCTCTCTAGCTTCTCAGAAGGGCATTTAGTGGGAAATTTATGTATGCATATATACCATGTGGACCTCTGGAGTAGCTTGGCTTAGACAGTAATGACCTTTGGATCCACCAGAGACACGAACACCCTAGACATATGGGCCATCTTACCCAAGGTGACAATGCAGTTTCTGGCACCTAGACCTCCATACATACAGATTTACACAGAATAGTTTCTCATGCGGGGAAATGAGTAGAAATTGCATTTAACAGGAAGAGAGGAGACCCTGCAATTATTAGGCTCAGGGCATGATTAGACAAGTTTACTAACCATCCACCCTCTTCACATGTGACCAGTCCTTTTTAGCCATTTACTCCTCTGTTTTTCCCATTTTTTTTCCTCCTCAAATCACTTTCCCCACCTTTGGTTCCTCCCCTAAACATCCTGTACTAAGTCTTGAGCAAGCCCAACATGGTTTCACCCTGCATCCCATAATGTGTACCATATTGCTAAGGAATAGGTCCCCTCAATCTGAGCCAATCCCACTAACTCGTCTTGATGGTTCTTACATCTAGACAATGGCACTGAGGCCTAGGGTGTTCATTCATCTCGATACATTATTTTGGGTTCCCCCACCTGCCATTTTGCCTCTGTGCTCCTCTGGGCTTGTGGAGATGGCCCATTGCCTCTCTGGGCTTTTGGAGATGGCCCATTGCCTTTCTTGTGATGGTCCTGGGACTAGATGACTGAGGGCATTATCCAGTTTCCCCACTTGCCATTGTCTCTTTGTGTTCCTTTGTGTGTCTGCAGCCTGGGATTTTACCACATAACCTAACTCTTCCCATTCTTCCTGTTGCACCCCAGTGGCCAATCCTTCAAAGCGTGCTTGGAGGAAAGGGAAAAGCACAAAAACCCCAGAAGGTGGACAAGGTTGTCCAGTTTGCCCTTGATGGAGGTTTTCTAGGAGCATGCAGCCAAGAGACGGACGGAAGAAGGTCTCATGAAGAATCGTCAGCCTTAGGAGATGATGAACTCCCTATAAGGTAGTCAGATGCCTGGAGGTGAGAAATGAAGACCCTCCACTGAAGCCAGGCATGTGGATCCCAATGCAGAGTCCTGACTAAATGAAAAAGACCATACAGGGTTAGGGAAGGGGCTGGGAGACAGGAAGGCTGTATGCTTGGGTTCCCTGGGGAGAGTAATGAGGTGTCTCTGAGAATGTGAAGAAGGTTGTCACCAGTCTGTACTGCTCAGTTCTCTGGGGACAGATGAGTCTGTGGGGAAGAGGTGAGAGACTGGGTATCTGGGTTTCCTTCAAAGATAGTATGTAGCAGAAGGAAGACGTGCTCTGTCCGTGTGATGTAACCAGAAAGTTTGAAGCAGTTTTTTGATTTATTGGTGACACATAGTTAATATGCAATCAGTGTCCTACTTTTTCAGAATCAGCAATACAACAGATAAACCACCTTATGAGACACTAAGGAAATGCCAGTAAGCACCTACAGACATCTAAATGCTTCCTGTTAGCTAATCCCAGAAAGTTCTTATCACACACGAGTGCATGCACACATACACAGACACGCTTACATGAATACAGTTATGGGTACTCCCTCCACTCTGTCCCCCTATGGGTTGCAAGCATATATCCTCTTTTCTGGGAGTGCAGGTCCCCCCCTCCCACACCACTCCTGCTGTGAATGTGGGTGCTCTGGCTTTGATTGTCCCCATGCCACTCCCTAGAAACTCCTAACACACTTAATGGTGAGAAGGCCCCCTTACAAGGTCATAGACACATGGTAGCAGTTTCCCAGTGGCATCCTCTTTGGTCTGATTTGGAGCTAAAATTGCTTAACATCTTCATTAACAACTCAGTTGGTGGGACAGGGTGGATTTTCAGCAAGTTTATACATGATACCTGATTGAGTGGGAACCAGGAGGGAAGAACTTCTATTCAGGGTGCTGAGACATGCTGGAGAAATAGGCTGGAAGGAACCTCAGGATGCTAAAAAAGGCTAATGAAAAGCTCTCTCCTCCAGGACAGAACAATCTCCCCATGCAACAGGATACACTGGGAGCTGCTTGGCTAGAAATTAGGTTTTCAAAAAAACATGTCGGGGTGCTGATGGACAACCAGTTGAACACATGCCAGCAATGTGCCTTGCAGTGATGAAGGTCTGCCACATCCTGGGCTGTCTTAGCAAAAGAGTAAGGAACATCCCAATGGAAATAACTCTTCCCCTCTATTCAAGCACTTGTGAAACTTCCCCAGCAGCACTGTGTCTTGCTAAGGGCTTTGTAGTCCAAGAAAGACGTTGAAACATCAATGCAGGCCACCAGGGATGTTTATAACTGTCTGCCTCCAGCAGAATTTGGGACCTGGTGATTCTTCCTGTGCAGGTGCTGGAGCCCAGCCCATTTCACACAGAGAGACAGGGACCTCTGTGTCTCCTTGGCCAACAGAAGAGGCAGCTGCTTTCCCGTTTACAGGTTCAAAAAGTAGAGTGTATCGCAGAGATGCATACAAATGTGCAGGACATCAATAGCGCTGGCTGCACAGATTGCCACAGACAAGGCATTGCCTTCAACAACAACCACACAAAACGTAACTGGAATTCACACCAAACATACAGACAGCCAAGTCCTCTTCCTCCTACCCAGCTGATAAGGACTGAAGTTCACCAGTGAAAGCACACATGCCCCCATTTTGTAGATTCACAATCACATGCACATTCATACATGCCTCAAATATCAGCATGGCCACTCTGTGTGTCTGACTCTGCTCAGATCCTGAGCTATCTTATCCACACCATGTATGCCCTCCTTACCAGCTAGTCCATCCTGATGCCTGCTAACAAACAGATGCACACACTCACACACGTGTCTCACAGGCATGCCCATGCTTGAGGATTCCTCAAAAAGCAGTACTGGTCTTCTGCTCATCTAATACCCCTACCCAGATTCCTAGGACTCCAACTTGCCTGCTAGTCCAGCTTGAAGGTTGCCAGTCAGTTGCCCACAACCCTGCACACCAGCCTAACGAAAATATAAATACACCAGCAACCAGGCATATGGGCCCTGACACCAGTTCCTGACACTGGGACCTTGTCCAGTCCAGATTCTGACACCACAGGCTCAGCAGTGCCTTTGCTCTGATCTGACTCCAGTTGCTGACCTTATTTCACACCCCCTGGTCCCTTCAGTTGCTGGCATCCAGTTGTTACAACATTTACACACATGCAGAGCAAAATTACATGGAAAGACAGCTAAGGAAGATTTAATCAGAAGACAGGACAGAATGCAGTGATCAAGGGAAGGGCTCAGTTAGACAAGCTTCTGAGAGGTAACGGCTTAACTCTAACAAGCCCCTTTTATATTCCCCATCTCTATTTCTCATTCCCTTTCCCTGCATGTTCCTTAGTAATTTTTCCCTAGTCCCACAGACCCTCCTTGAATTTCCCAAATTCTCTTTTTCATCTCATTTTCCCCTTCTTATTAGTTAAAAATTCCAGGTGACCCTTCTCCAAAGCTATGCCTGTATTTTCTTAAGGGCCCATTAATTAGCTATTGGCTTGCTTATTGTTATCCCTTGTCTATGAGGTTTTTGTCTCCTTTTGATTTTGATTATTGCATCCCCCTTTATACATAATCCCATTTGCACTAGAAAGGTCCTTGATCTGGTAACAGTAATGAAACAGAGACTCTCCCATTCCACATGCCCTTACGTGAGGAGAGGCTGAGAGGTCTGCGTTTGATCAGCCACAAGAAGCCTATGGGAAGCTGTAACTGCTGTCTACAACTACCCACTGGGTGCTGACAGAGAAGGTGGAGCTGTCTCCCTGCTGCATCTCAAGCTTGCCCTCTGCCCGTGGAACTCAGAGCCTGCATTGAACCCCGCAAAAA
>VYXH01010357.1:2925-20026 GCA_013397275.1 Burhinus bistriatus
GCCAGGGGTCCCCAGGGCTGGCTGGACTGGGGGGACTGGTGGGTGGCTGGGGTGGGGGGCTGGGGGCTGGTGGATGTGTGGGGACAGCAGAGGGCATGGCGCAGCGACTAATGGCCTGTTCCCTTCTTTTCTCCTGCTGGTGGCTGGGCACCGTCCCGTCCTGGAGCAACGTGCCACCCTTTTCCAGTGAGTGCCAGCCAGAGGGGTTTGTCCCAAGTTCCTGGGGTGTCCCCGAGCTCTCATTCCCTGGGGAGGGTTCCAGGTCCCTGAGCCGGGGGAGCAGGTCCCCAGTCCCTTGTCCGCTCTCTGCCGCCTCCAGCACCCGCCGTGCCCGGGCACAGTCTGGGGCCAGTGTGTCCGTATGTGTGTTTGGGGGGGTGTGCGTGGGCTTTGGGGGGTTTTGTGTTCTCTCTGCTTGTTGTTTTAGTTTGTTGTGTTTATGGTTTGGTGCTGCAGCTGTTTTATTTTGATTTGTTGGTTTTTGGTTTTTTTTTTTTCCCGTGGTGGTTGAGCGGGTCTCTCCCGGGCGCAGGCGGGCGAGGGGCTGGGGGCTCGTCTCCAGGGCCAGGGCACAGTCGGCCAGTTTTGGTTCAGCTCTGTGTGTGGCAGGGCCAGGTCTGGTGGTGGCCACAGCAGCCCTGAATCCATTAGGGTGGGGGACGAGAACTCGGTACGCTCCCAGCGGGTGTCCCCCTGTCCTGGGTCTTTCGTCTCCCCCCTACATAGAAACAAACCTTTGACCTTTGTCTCTCCCCTACATAGAAGGGTGGAGGATCTTCACTTTTGAGTAAAAAACAACAGACATTTGGAGTTTAAACTCTAGGTAGCAATGTAAAAACTGTAAAAGAACGTACATCAGTACAGACCACCTAACCCTGCTTTTAGCTGCTGCAAGGAACTTGGATTAAACCTGTACGAAACTTTGACCTTTAGGTTAACGCAAAGTACTCCAATAGCTTTTGTACTATAAATTTGTTTTGTGTAAAAACTGAGGTAGCTAAACTACTACTGACAGAGACTCAGGAACACTACACAGGTCATCATTAATCCCTAAACTCAGAATTACAGTACACCACTAAACTCACTTAAGCTTAATGCTACTGTAACACTTCTTTTCCACATTTGATTAAAAGTTACCCCGAAACTAAACTCTTCATCAGTACGTATTACATAGAGTTTATCAACAGCAACTCACAACTCTACCTAAAAGCCTAGGAAATGCCAAGCCCTGCATTTGGCATACTCAACGGTAACGACTACTCTAGTTTTAAAGCACTGTAGCTAGTTTTTTCAGTATTGAGTTGCTTACGCTATGGCCTATAAATACTGCAATAGGTATTTCCTGTAAGGGTTTACCTAGAAGCACAACAGCTTATGCGGGGTTGTGAATTTCTTGGGAAAGTAGAACTTCTGATTACTAATCCCACCTAGTTACACTCCAGTCACCTCCGCAGTTCTTAGTAGTTCCTTACTTTAGCTCCTGAATAGGTTCCTCGTTTCCGTGAAGAGCGAAACCTCTAGTTCCATACCGAGCACTGACGGTTTCAAAACAGAGCTTGACCCTTTACAGTACAGTTAATTTCTGTGGTAATACTTGCGACTCAGGGACAAGTAGGGTAAACTGCTAAAACTGACTGTAAACTACTAACAGATAGCAGTAAAGGCAGTCTCAATGACACTTAGGAAATTACCCTGGTGACGTTAAAGGTTAAACTCCCCTAGGAGTTCCTATGTAATTTTTACAGTTACTCTTGGTCAAGAGTTTTGACACCTCCACTGCACTCTAAACTCCTGTAGGAAATGTAAGTCAGTAGTAGTTACTGACCTAGAGGCTGCAGTTAATTTAGACTGTGGGTAATGACTGCTGTACCTAACGGCACCCTCTAAGTCTTTACAGGCGGTAAGTATTTATGATACCTAGCTATCATAGGTTTCTCCGTTCACTAAGCTGACCTTCAAAGCTCCAGTGGCGTACTGCAACTTCACCTCAAACACCAGGAAATCTAGGTCCCAGCCGGAAGTTTAAACTTCCTGATTACAGACCTCTAGATAGTACGCCTTGTCAACTACCGCTGCTTCGTTATTACCGTAACGCTTCCCTCCTACTTACACAGGGAGTCTTTTGCAGACCTTTACCTTTATTACTTCCACCTCAATAGAAAACTCAGCACTTGGCACGGCACATACTGAAAAAGTTCCGTGCAGAAATAGTAGTTGACCTTACTGCTTTGACCCTTCCAGAGTTACAATAAACTGTAAGTAACTGCAAAAGTAACAAAACCATGTTTCAGCGCAACCTTGTCCTAAAGGTTTTTAGGACAGTCTAAAACCTAAAACCGCAACGTAAGTGACACGGATAAAACTCGCTCACACTAGCACAGGAGTCTGACTTCTGCGCACCCACGACTTGCGCAAGGTTCCCTGGTTCTCAAGAAGGACGTACCCAAACGGCCGTTTCAGTAGACAGCCTGAATTTGCGTACCTTCACTCGTAACGGCTCTCCGGAAACTACCAATGCCCACCTAACACGCCGACTAACCTTCCGTACCCCAAGCACAATATGCAACTGCCACCAGTCACCAGTAGCGTCGTACCTAAGGTTTCCAAAGCCTTAGGACTGCCACCCTCTCAGTTTGACTAAGGTAAGGTAAAAAACTGTGCTGTACGAACCTATACAGTCATACCAAATGTTGCACTACTGAAACAACTTTCAACTCCAAGGTTAAAGTAAAAAACTCTGGGGAAGTAGCTTGCAGCAAATAAATCAACAAACTGTAAACATAAAGACACCTAAAAGTAAATTGTCAGGTTATTAAGATTTACAGTTTAAAAAGTTCTAAAAGTTACTTTGTACTTGTAACTTTTACATGTAGCTGTGGAAGGTTCCAGTGCACACATGAAGTTTGGGTTTTTACAGCTGCTGTAAACCACCTAAACTTCATGTGTGCACTGGAACCTTCCACAGTCACTTTTTACACTGTAAAAAGTCTTTTACATACATGCAAACTCCATTAGAGGCAAACCTAAAAAGCCCTTTTCTTTTTCCCCGTGAACAACTAAGTGCTTACCGTCACCTTTTTAAGGACGGATAGGTTTTCTTGCGTGCGGGAAAACCTATCTGTCCTTAAAAGGGTTTAATCTAACATTCCTCAGCATTCCAATATTTAAAGTTTTCCATCTTCACCATAGACACAAACCTGTAAGTAAAGGTTACAAGTCCCAGTTAAGCCTTTGTGTGGCTGTACTCCCAACCCAGCTGTAAGTGTAGTACCCCAATTTACCCTTATTACCCTTTGTGCATGTAGTAAGGGAATTGAAAGATTACCTAAAACTTTTACAAATGCTGTAATGACTTCACACATGACAGTCACTCGTTGCTATTCCAGGTAGGTGAACCATCAGATGCAGCATATGAGGTCCGTGAAGTTTAGGTGGAAACCTCTGCAAGATCCGGAATGGCCGGCTTGTTTGCAAACCATGGCATTTGGGAAAGAAGTCCAGTGCTTTGGCTACTTAAAGCTTTTTAGTGTACAGAGTCTGCAGAGGTCACCTAAGTTGGCACTACTAATTAGTATAAAACTGCAAGAGTTGTTCAGAGCACATTTCTTACCTTTTATTGAAGTTTGGGTGTAATACTCGACAGATTACTAGTTAGATTCACGCTGGAGTCACTGTAGAAAGGTACTGGAGTTTAAACTCCGGTTTGCGGCACGGTGCGCTACCTCGAGTCACTTAAAAGATGAAAACCCATTTTTACCAGAGCTGGAACAAACTGAGTTTTTACACTGCCTAGAGTTCATAAACGTTCCTGGGGTTAAACATCCAGGGGTTAATCTTGCATCGACTGCTTACACTGTACTGATACGCTTAGGCCTGAAGGCACCGCTACTGTGTTTGCTGCACCTCAGCAATTAGATATTTCACCAGTAAGACCTAATATGGAAAAAATCCTGGACTACCTGTACGACAGAGAAGGCTTATTTTCATATTACCGAACCTACAGGCAGTTTAGGGTAATGCGTAAAGTGCTCTTCGCCTGCATGCACACGTATCTAAGCGCGCAACTCGTTTACATTTGCTTCCTAACGTATGAGGATGTCTGCGCACCTTAGGCAATTTTCTGTACACGTGAGGAAGCTCATAGGTTCCTCACAGGGTGGGAAGCCTGTTGGCACAACTGATTTTTTTTTTTTTTTGTAAGACAACACAAGTAACTTAAGTCCTCAGGGCATTAAGCTGCAGTATGCAATACACGCTTTAGACCTCGCACTGTTAGGTCACGTTGCCTAAAGGTAGCAAGGTCAATCCTGACCAGAGACCCTGTTGTTTGTTGACCCAACACTTTTGTGTAACGCGACCAACACCCTCGATTGAAAGGGAGTTTAGCCTGCAGTTGTTAGGCACATGCAAAAATAATACTGTAGGGTAGAAATATTTGTTGTTTGCTGGACCTACAGTGTGAAGGCAATAGGTGTGAAGACATAAGTACGGCGCTCTCTGCACCTACCCGCTACAGGTCACCTTTGACATTACTTGCCTACACAGTGCTTTGTTGAGTGACCTCTACCCGTGACTTACGTACCTTTCCATTTTTAGGTGTATGTGGTGCCTTTTATTAAGGTTAAGACAAGACACTTTGTTCAAGTAGTGTCACTAAAACTTAAATTTTTTCCTAAGTCAGGAAGAAAATTTGGGAGACCATGCACAGTCTCCCATACGTTGACTACTGTATAATGTGCAAGTCAAACCCTGTTACCCGACCTTTGTTTCCCACTGTCATCTGTAGGTACTTAACAGAGCTACCTTGCACTTACCTCAAAAGGAAAGGTCACCGACAACTGCTTTCCGTAGAGTACGCTAGACTTTTTACCTACAATGTGCTATGGACTTTAGGTGACCTCACACGTATTGGATTGCTTCCAGTCAATTACTCTCTTTCCTCACACCTCCCTCAAAGGTGGATTTCACTGTAAGTTTACCTACATTCTTTGACAGGTTCGTTAGGAGTTACGTCCCCTGTTATAAAGGACCTTGTTGGAACCATTTTCCGGTTCCAGAAAAAAGCTTACCTTACCTGCTTCGGGAGTTTGACAAAGTACATTTCGCTTTCATTTTCTATACGGCCTTACTGCAGATGTTTTGAGAAAGACTCCTGTGAAATACCTTGAGGTACTTAGAAGTAGTGTAATATAAGACAGTGGTACACACAACTACTGATTTCTACCGTCAAAGGTAATCTCCCACAATTTTTGCTGGACACAAGCAAAGACACCATGCAGTTCACCACAAAAGAAGGAGAGGTTTCCTAAAACAGCTGAAAGGAAGACGGCTTCTGATTCAAACATGAAAACGGACAGAACTTCACCGGTGAGATTGTTTCCTGATCTAACTGGCTGCCCGTGAGGTTCTGTACCTGGGGCGCTATTTTTAGTACCGACCCAAAGTCCTCTTCTGAACCTCGTATGGTACTGTTGTGTCATGCCTGCTTGCTTACTCACCTGATGGCAACAGTGCTGGCAGTGTCACCCTTAACGGTAACCCTGCTGCTATCGGGGACCACTGTCCTTCTGGTCAATGCCTACGCAAAACCTGTCGGGGTTGCTTGCTGCCTACGAGGCACCTCCCAGCAAGCACAGCCTTGCCCGCCTACCCCACATTTTCCACCCGTCCTGTTGATACCACTATCGGAGCTTTCCCACCTTCCGGAGCTCGTACAGTCCCCNCAAAAATTTCTTGGTATTGCACGACTATCACATCAGCAGGTACCCCTTCTACCTCCTACACGCGCGCGCAACCTGAAAGCGCATCCCCATCCCCAAGGCTACGACAGCCCCACCTATAGGCGGAGAGGTGGCTGCCAGAGGGGCTAGCCACCAGCTCCCGTTGCCCTTCCCCAGATAGAGCAAGTGCTCACGCTGCATCGGCATTGCTTGACGGGCAGTAGCTGCGGCTCGCGAGGGACAATCTCGGGGATGGTCTCGCCCGGGTCTTCCCATCCTCAAGGTGGTCACCCCAGACGGCGTCCCAAAGAGCTCGAAGGGTCTGTACTAGACTTGCTACCTAGAAGGTCCGTGCTACGTGACTTTGGTCCAGTTTTTTTCCCGCTCCAGCCCAACTCAGCCGATGACATATTCCGGTTCTCTCCTCCCGTTGTGCCAGTCCAGACCTTGCTAGAGCCACACATTCCGGTGTCATCTCCCTTTGGGCTGTGCTCCAGGTACAGATGTACCCACCTGATGGGGAGCGATAGTGCCCAGCCACGGGGAAGGCGAGAGCCAGGCGCGTGACCAGAGTGCCTTGACGCTCCAGTCCTTTACCTCTTTCCCGGTTGCTGCCTGGCAGCTCCTAGGTTGGTCTGCAGCCCCAGAAACGGGGAAGAGCACCAAGTACCCGGCGGCCAAAGGGGGTGGGAGGGTGGTGGTGGGGGCGTTGCAGCACCACAAGTACCTTAGTGAATGGCAGGTGAGGTCTAGCACCTAAGGGTAGGTACAGCCTACCCACCAAGTAAAGGGTTACACACAAAAAGAGCTGTCCAAAAAAAAACCCCGCTGCAGTGCGTCTGCTACTCCAGTAAGGCCTACATGTCACGAGTAGTCACCTGGAGCAGTTTACAGGTCTACCCAAGCAGGATTTCGCGACAAGAGAAACTTCCCGGGCAGTCTGCTGGAGTTGACCCTCCAGCTTCTGCACTGGTTTCACCTGCGGCGACACCTAGAAAGGTCGTCACCTTGTATGCCAACATAGTTGCCTCACCTTCAAGACGTTTAGGGGCGTATGCCCCTAAAGAACTGCAGACACTCAACGAGGTGTCCCCACCATTCTGAACGTAAGGAAGGTCCAACTTGATATTGCACACCCAAATGCAGCCTGTCAAGGTCTGAGGGTTTCTGGAACTCGGTCCTTACTTGCCGATTCGAAGCAACATGCTGCACTCAGCCGACAGATAACTGGTTGGGGGGGGGCCCCAAGGCTGCGCCCAAGCTGGCAAACCCTGTGCAGATGGTCACCTCACACTCGCACAACTACCTTAAACCCTCTCCCAACCAGTAGGCAGGGTTCACATTTCACGTTTCTCTCCACTGTGACCCCTGTTTCACAAGGGCTTGCAGCTTTCCCCAGAAGGTAATGTGGCACGTAACGTTCGGTCACCTAAGCTGCTTGGACCCCTTTTTACCTCGGACTACTCCCTTTAAGAGGTGGAGACCCTTCTGTACCTACACACATGCGGACAGTGAAGAGTCCACCCCTCACCCATCCCTTTCAACACCTCGGCGCTCGCAGCTTGGCACGCACAAGGGTCAGACTGTTACCGACGGCACCTACGCTTTGGTGGCTTCTCCACACTACAGCCAACACCAGGCAGAAACATTTCGGGTAGGGCCTTTCCTCTCACGTGGGGAAAACAACAGGAGCTCAGAAAAACCCTTCACCGTTCCAGCGTAGCGATGTGGGCACCGCTACGGTACACGCATAACACGTACAGGTTACCACCCAGGTCACCGTCCTGTAAAAGCAACCGCCAACTAACCTTCTGTTGCGAGTCCAACAGCCTTCCAGGGCTAAACAACGGTTAGGTTTTCCCTTTATCTGCCAACCCTGACCGATTCCTTTCCCCGTGGTTACCCGGCAGCATTTCCAAGCTACGCAACCGCAGATACCTCCAGTTCCAGATGATCACACCGGTGATACCCACACTTTCCCTTTTCCGGTACCTCTGAGCCTACTGTTTCCCGCCTATTTGCTACTTTCTTCCTCTAAGACAAGGGACAGGTTGTTTCCTGTCGAAGGCTTGTGTCCCGGGTTGAGCGACACAGGACTAATTTCTCTTCTAACACTTGCGAAAACTGAACTTTTAGCAGACTCTAGCGTCTGGATGAGTGAAAATATTTACTTTCTGGCCAGCTATGGTGTGCAGGTTTCAAGGTCTCGGTGTTTTCAAGCTTGCCAGGTGTGGGGATGAGGAGGAGCGAGACCCAGGCACTTGACCCAAGCTGGCCAACAGGGTTATTTCATACCATGAACGGCACATTCAATAGAAATTAGACGGTTTGCTGCAAAGCTCACTCCCTCCCTTGATGGCAGCGATCCAGAGAACTTCTGGCCCCAGTGCCGGAGCCCTGAGCCCTTCCCTTCCCCCCGAAGCTGTAGCACTCCCAGTGTCCCACATTGGCTGTCCACTGCTGGGAGCGCACAGCTTCCTACTGATAGAATGGGGTGCGATAATCCTTGTATATTCTATATTTGCTATCAGGATCGATATTGGTTTGTCAGTGTTATTACTGTTATTTACCTAGTCTGATTCTATTAAATCTGTTTACATTTCAACCCCCAGGTTGCCTTGTTTTTTCCCCAATTCCCCTTCCCAGGTGGGGAGGGGTCATCGGGTGAGAGAATAATTGTCTAAATGACAATACATTGCTGGGGGTTTCTCCAGCCGTAAGAGCTTGGCTACTTCAGAGCCTTCACGCTGCGTCACTTGTCCTTGTCAGGACGTCTGCTTCTGGCCACAGGAGCGCAGCAAGGTGAGAGCCCCTCTTGTCGAACCCGGTCACTGTACCTCCGCCGTGGAGGAGGCCAAAAAGCCCCAAACATCTCGTACACCTTCAAACCTGTCAGCCCCTTTCAATAGGGGACAATCCTCTGGCTTTCCACAGGCAAGCCTTTCAAGGAGCTGACAACGCAAGCTTCTTTCCTACTGCTCTGTGCCAAGGACCTAGGCTGCTCACCTTACGGTTAGGCTTTCCAGACTGGAAACTGAAAGACCAAAAAACCCCCACGTCCTGACCATTACGTGCCCACGCTATGGCGGTTGATACAGCCCGGCAAACGCAAACACCACAGGGCTTAAATCTCCACTGACTTTTTGGCGTCTCACCGACCTGAGGTGAACAAGGCAAAGCCCCATCTGACCGGTACCTCAGACCGTTTGCTTGGCCTGCAACCAGCCGGCCCCATTACAGGATTTACCTGTCTGGTACCCTTCCTCTGATGGGCAACGCTGGCCAGACTCTGGGGTCACCCCACCTGCGCTCTGCTCCGCTCTGCAGCTCCTGCGCTGCTTCCACCTGCTTCTGCTCGCCACCACACGTGGCCTTGGCAACAAGGGCTTGTCCCCCCATGGTCCTACAGGCACCCCACACCAAAACCTCCTCCCTCGAGGTGAAGTTTTATAGACTTGCCACCACCGAGGTTCCCCTCTTTCCTTTTCCCAGTACCTACCGGTTTCGGCACTGTCTGCAGCGTGGCCTCTCTCGTTCCTAAAGTGACGTCACAGTCCAGGGAGCTACCGAAACCTTTAGGAGACGAACGGTGCCCCTTGGATTACAGGTTTTTCTCTCACTTGATCAAGAGCTCCTCCACACATTACCTCCTTGCTGCACCTTCACATATCTCTAGGTTCCACAGCACCATCAAGAGGGTTCCCTGTTCAGTCCTAACACGGTCAGCGCTGACCTGTGCTAGGTTGGACACCTTCCACCACAGGGCTGACTCCCAGTACAGCGCGAGGGTACAGACGCTATTTTGGCCGCGTCGCTTCTCTAAGCCTTCCTCTTGGCTTTTGGCACGAGTGCTACGCCTTAGGCTGCTCCAGCTCACTTACTCCTCGGCACGCTGTTTTGGCATGTTACAGGTCATGTCTCGGCACTCGACTTAGGCTTCCAGTTGGCTAACACTTTATACGTTTAAAGGGAAAAAAAGCCGCCTTTTTATACATTGATTTTATATTTAGAGCCACATACCGGAACAGGTTCTCCTAAAGTGTTACATGAATATCTTAGTTTTGGACACCTACCACGCACTTACACATACCTCTTTTCAAAGGTGCCAGGTGTCATAACCAAACCCTCTTCATGTGTGAGATGGGTAACACCACTTCGATGGCGCCAGGGCCACCGCTGCAGAACAGGCAGGGCACTGCTACCCTGCGAGGCTGGACGGAGCCACCAGCGGAGCAGCCCGACTGACGAGGGTACCGTAACAACTTCCTGTCACAGTTGAGGGGGTGAATGTCCACTGGCTGAACTGTCCTGCTGTGCCACGTTGAAAGACTCCCGGCTGCCAACCTGTCGCTTTGGAGGCCTTGGACCTTAGACCCTCTGTGGGTGATCTACCAGGGGCCTGCTTCCCGGTGTTCCATTTACACCCTTACCTACCGCAATTGGAAACTTCCCAGTGGCCATTTGCCAGTTTAACACTTGTTGTTTTTCCTGCGCAGGGAACAGTTTTCCAGGTGGTTAACGTTTGAAAGGTCAGCCTACACCACCACTCACTCTCCCAGTCCAACCATCACATAAAACCCACCTGCCCGGCTGGGATGCTCTCCGACCTTGACCCGAGGTTACGTCAGTCACCCATCCCCACCATGAGTCTGGTGGAGAGTCAGTGGGGAGAGCCCAGCCTCCCTTTGTAGAAATGTGCCTGAACATCTGCCTGCCTCAGACTGCCATGTCTTCAACATCTACCCGGCCGCTTCTTTCACAGAGCTCCATCCACCTGCATTCCTCCAGAGGGCAGACACCTGTACCAGTTCAACATTGGCAGATTTTAAACAACTATCAAACCGATCAAACCTCACAGCCTGAAAGGCTGGCACCCCTGCAACACCCGACGCCTTCCAGGTTGTGGGATTTTCACCTGCCAACATTTCATTCCACCTCATCACGGCACATTAGCACATTCATCTGCCTTCTGGGTCTCTAGACACAGTTTCATGTACAACATAGGTCCACCTGTCCTTAATTCAGTCTACAGAGGGAGACAACTTGCATAAATAGAAATGACGAAGGAAACAAACTGAACCACTGCCAAAAAGTCAGGTCCCGGGTCCAACCATGGCCACCACTCATCGTGTCTCTCATCACAATGGCCACCTCAGACTCCACCTCGGCGAGGGTCCTTACCTTCCCATACATGCTTCAGAGAGGCGTCGCCTGGGCAGGCAGACTCATGGTTTCCTGAGGATCCGGGCCCACGCCAGAGCCTGGCTGGGACAGCTCTGCCCCGGGGGTGCGGGTCCCACCTCCTGCTGCCACCCAGGCACCACGGTCTGCCTTCTGGGTCATCCTGCCCCATCACAGCTCGGAAGGTCCGAGGGGCTGGGTGTTCAGGACTCCTTCAGCCTCTGCCGTAGCCTCCAAAGGATTGCCGTGAGATCCTACCACTTCTCCCAGGAGAAAAAAATAAAATACAAAGAAACCCCTAACCTCATACCACAAACATTTCACCTACGACACGTGGGCTCTTCAGCAAGGCCCTGGAGCAGATTCCAATGCTTCCGCATTACGATCGCATCACCAGTCACTGGATGGGGGACAGCCCCAGGCTTGCGCCCGATGCTGTCAACACCTACACCCCGCGGACATCCGCCACCTTCCTGGCATTGGTTGTTTGAGCAAGGTCTCAGAGTTACCCTGAGAGCCCAGTGAGGTCTACCTGTCTTATCAGCTACACCTGCCAAGCTGCAGCTTCACCCCTCCGTCACAACTAACTAACAGTTTCCATCAGCACCCATCTAGGATCTGGGAACGGTTCCCCCTAAGTCACAACCTCTCTACACCTCAATGGCCGCCACTCCCTGAGTTGGGACCATGGGAGGAGGGTCTTCCCCACGACAAAAACTTCTCACTGTCGTTGCACAGGCGAAGGAAGTCAGCTGGGACCCTACCTTCTCCAGCTTTCACCTTGCAGCCCTGCAGTCCACTTTGGGAAGGGTAGAGGCCTAGGACATCTCTCACCACAGCACACATGAAAACTGCTGGGATGAACCCAAGGGCCCCAAAGACCTGCCACTGCTTGCACGTCCTGCCGACCCCTCCTTACCTGCTCCCCTGTGCTCTGCACGCAGGCCCTGACATCTTCACCCAAGCCATTTCACAAAGAGTCACCTGCTGTCGGGAGACTTCTCCGTGTTCTTACGGTACCCGTTTCACCTCCCGCATTGTCACCCGCCTCCAGCCCCTCGCACCCCGGCTGAGACCCCTGGTGTCCTGGGGGGTCACCACCAAGGGCAGCATCAAGAGGCAGGGTCCTGTTAATGCTGGGTCTCCAATGCTTCACATTGCCAATCCACCCAGTCCCTGATGGAACAGAAAGCACCCAACAGATCTCTACTGGAAGACACTGGTCTCTGGACACACCTCCTTACATGCTGCCCAGCCTCCCCTGCCACCCTGACACCATCCTCCCAGATCCCCGGCACTCCGTAGCTGCTTGCCTGCTCCTGGCTGGCTCCTCCCAGAGGGGACGAGACAAGGCACTGACACCAAGTTGCCGGCTGTGCTGGGTTGCTTCATTCAACACCACCACCCGCCCTGCAACAGCTCCCGCCCAATACCTCCACGCACAACGCCACTCGGGACTGCGCTGCTGACACGGCTCCCCATCCCTCCCTGACACCAATACTCCCCAGTACCCCACAGCAGCTCCAGCCCTAGCATTGCCCAGAGCTGGTACAGGCATCCGCATACTTACAGGTATTTCCAACGCGCTACAGGCTGGAGAGTTGGGCAGAGACAAACCTGATGAAGTTCAACAAGGGCAAGCGTAGGGTCCTGCACCTGGGGAGGAATAACCCCATGCACCAGTACAGGTTAGGGGCTGACCTGCTGGAAAGCAGCTCTGTGGAAAGGGACCTGGGAGTCCTGGTGGACAACAGGATGACCATGAGCCAGCAATGGGCCCTTGTGGCNAGGAGTCTCATCTCCGACTCTGGAGACATTCCAAACCTGCCTGAACGCCAACCTGTGCAACCTGCTCTAGGTGTCCCTGCTCTGGCAGGGGGGTTGGACTAGATGATCTCTAGAGGTCCCTTCCAACCCAGTGAGTCTGTGATTCTGTGAACAGTGACAGCAGCAACACCACGGCGCTCTGCATCGTCCCAACACATCCCCTGGCCCCACCATGGGACAGCCCTGGCACTGCCCCGCCTCGCCCCTCATGTTTGTTGGATGCTCATACCGCCACTGCTGGGATTCACACGCCCCACAGTGGCCCGTGTCACCTGGGACAGCCCATGGGGACCCGCTTGGGACACACACCAACTTGGTGGCCGCTCGCTGCTGGCCGCTAATGGCCACCCAACCGCTGTGGGGTCTCACTGCCAACCGCCACAGGGCAGGCGTGGTGTTACAGACCCCGCAATCCCCACTGCAGCATGCCACCACCGGCCATGTTTCATGTCAGGACCATAGCCTGCCACCACCTCCTTGGGGGGAGCTCCTCTTTTACTGGGGCGATGCACATCGCAGGGGGTGGCAGTGCCGGCTGTGGTCCCGCTCCATCCCCACCATCGTGGCCTGCTGGGAACCACGCCCCCAGCACTGAGGCTTGCTGGTGCTCCCACACCTGCCAAACTGCCACCAAGGAGGGGACACCACCGAGGGTGGGGGAATACAACACATGACATGACAACACGCCACAATACGACAGGTTGTGACACCAGCCAGCGCCTCCTGCACAGTTGGGGTCCTGCTCCCCAGTCCCTTCCTCCCAGCGTTCCATGCTGGAACACCCCACCAAGGAAGGGGGCACCCCATATTGCTCAAGTTCACAAACAGCACCCGTAGCTTCCCATCCCGGGCGGCACAGACCCCACTGCACTGACCCACTGGCAGCAGCCCCGCGCCAGTGCCCCGATCGCCCAGCTCTGCTTCAAACACAGAGCTGGAACACCCTCCCCAGCACCGCACACTGAGCATCCTTCACCACATGTCAAGACAGCAGCCTTTAATACCGCAAGGGGTGATGTGTATAGTCACTTGGCCATCGTATCCAGCTTTTCCATCTCCAGACCCTCCAGCACATTCCCACCCCCTGCCCCTCTTTACCCAGTAAACCTCCGGCCAGGCTGGCAAGGGCTGCACCGTGCCCAGTGGGAGCCACAACCCTGCCCCAGCCCAGCCGGACCCCTGGCGAGCAGCTTACATGGCCCCAGTGCTCGCCCCTGAACACCTGGTGGCTGCCACAGGTCTGCCACAGCCACCACTGTCACTCGCTGCGCCGGTGATGGTGTCGCTCGTCGGGCTGGTGGCAGCATCGCTCCTAAGCCAGGTACCGTTCGTCACGTCCCCCGCCGTCCATCTCTGCTCATCATCCTCCTGCTGCCGGGCTCCGTCGGCCACCACAAGACAATGTGGCACCTTTGTCACCACCTCCCCGAGGCTCTGGTGCTGTGGGCAGCTCTGCGCAGGGGCTCCTGGTGTGGCACCCGTCCACACCTCCCAGGCAGCCTCTTCACACCGGCTCCCATCGATGCAGCCACCTCTTTCCCCAGCAAACCCCACATCTCCCCCACAGCAGCCCTAGCTCCTCCCACCACCCCATCAGCCCCTCACCACCCACCTTCTTGCTCCAGCAAACGTGGCAGGAGAAGCCACACTACAGCGCTCAACTTCTGGGCCACCTTGCAGGTCCCGGAGGCAGAGCTGGCGATGCCGTGCAGCTCCCAGGGGCCCCGACTCCAACCTTGAGCTCCCTCAGGACCTATCAGCCCCCCTGGACCATCCTACTTCCCTCTAGACCCCCCATTTGACATCAGCTGTCCTCAAGTAGGCCAGGGCCAGCAAGGTCCCCTCAGACATCCCAAGGCCAGCTCACTCCCCTAAAGCATCCTAGAACCTACCAAGTCCCCCAAAGCCTCCTCAAGGGCCAAGTGTTCTCCTTACAACCCACCAGGACCACCCAGCCAGACGCTGGCCCCTCGGCACCACGGCCATGGCTCCCCCTGCCCCCTCCCCACAACCAGGGGCAGCTTGCGGGATGGTTGCCCAAGCCACCTTCCCTGGGACCCCGGCCGGGCCCGCTGCACGACTCGGGGGACGCTCACGAGCACAAGGGCCCAACCTCGGCATCGCCACAGGCAGCCCCCAGGCTCCGCCGCCTGCCCCCGCACCCCCCCAAATAACCAGCGGGACACGCGAGGCCATCTCAGCACTTTTGCCTTTATCCCACTCGAGAGTTGCCACACCAGGCGCCGCCGCCTCAGTTCGTGCTCATTTTCTGCCAACGACAAGACATGGCGGGGGGGGCATGGTGAGACCCTCGGCCAGGTGGGGACAGGGATAGCGTGGCCATCCCCTCCGGGGGGGAGCGCAGAGCCATGGGCACCCACCTCGATGATCCAGTCGATGTAGGAAGACACCCGGGTGAAGACTGTTGGCTTCTTGGCCGTGTTGCAGCCCAGCCCGGAGCCGAAGCTGACGATGCCGTCCACCTCCCAGAGCCCATCGCGCTGGCAGTTCAGGGGGCCGCCCGAATCCCCCTGCCCAGATGGACAGACGGACACGCTCCAGACCTGTGCCAGGGCACCTCACCTCCCTCCTGGTCCCCGTCCTCATCCCCGGCACCCCGCCGTCGGCCAGGGGGCACTCGCACTCACGTTGCAGCCAGAGACGACTCCGTCGCCACCAGCGCAGACCATGGTGGGGCGCACGTTGCTGCCCCACCAGTCTCGCTGGGAGCAGATCTCGTAGTCTACCACGGGCAGCAGGGCCTGCTGAAGGACGTCGGCCAGGGGCCCGTTCGCTGCAACGACAGCCATGTCTCACACCCCACTCCTCCCAACCCCCCAGTCTCCCCCACGGGGACCCCCATCCCGCTTACTCCGCAGGCGTCCCCAGCCGGTGATGTAGCAGGGGTAGTTGTTCTCCAGCGTCAGGCCGGCGGGTGGCAGGCAGGCAGCCTGGATGGTATCGGTCTCCTGCACCTCCTGCGCCAGCTTGATCAGGGCGATGTCGTTGCTGTGGGGAGAGACGAGCTGTGGGGACAGGGGACCCCGAGCCGGGGGGACCCCCAGCTGTAGGGACGGAAGGGGGACTCCCAGCTGTGATGCCTCCCTGCCCGCCCCCGAGGTGTCCTGTCCCTTACATGATGAAGAAGGAGTTCCAGTTCTCGTGCACGATGGTCTTCTCCACGCCCACGGCCAACGAGCCCGGCTCATTCTCCTCCGACAGGACCTGCTTGCCCAGCACCACGCGGTACGTCATGCTAGAGCTGCCAGGGGGAAAAGAGGGGGGTGTCAGTCTCCATAAACCTCCTGCCTCCCCCAGTGCGGAGCCCCCCTGGCACCCACCTGATGCAGTGGGCGGCCGTCAGCACCCAGCTGGGGGCAATGAGGGTCCCACCACACGTGTGGTGCCAAGCCCCGTAGCGGCTGTACTGCAGGGAGATCTGCGACAGCACAGGCACGGTGTCAGAGCGAGGATGTCCCCATCCCTGTCCCCCTCCCTGCCCCCGTGCTCCCCCTTACCTGCCATGGCCAGCTATGGGCACGGGCATCTTCGCCGCCCACCACCCGGGTGCCCAGCTGTGGCGGCACGGCCGGCTGACCGCATCCGTAGGCTGCGTGACACCCAGCAAAGGGACCTCAGCGGCCACCTGCGCCCCTGTGCCCAGGGCCACGGCAGGCCATGGCGTCCCATTCCCACCATCCCATCCCCTCCCTGCCACCCATACCCACCGTAGCCCAGCAGCACGGCGAGACACACAGCCCCCAGCATGGTTGCGCCGTCCCAAGGTGCTGCTGTGGGGCTGCTCGCCTCTCTTATAGCGCCTGCTGCCACCGGTGACCTTGGTGTCGCCCCTCCTGCTGCCAACATGTGGTGCCTGTCCCACGCCGGAGCCGGAGGCTCCCCATCCCCATCGCCCTATCGTATCGCAAACGCCCCTTCCCACCTGGGAACGGCCACATCTGCCCGTTGTGCGGCTGCACCATGATGTGGCATGGCGGGGGCACCCAGCCCCAACCTGGGGACAAGGCAGGGTCCCCCTCGGGGGATGCCTAGTGGGCAGCCCCCCTGGCCGTGCCGCTCCCTTGGGGTGCCGGCCAGCCCAGCTGCACCCCAACCTCGAGCACCAGCTGCCCCAGGACGTGGCCCCCCCGCCCCCCAGCCCACCATNGCCGCTGCACCTCGCACCCCTGGCACAGGCACCCGGCACGCTTACGAAATATAATATTTATTTGGGATTAAAATTAAAAAAAACCAAAACCACACATACACCCCCCTCGGCTCCTGTACCACCACCCGGGGGACACTGCGGGACAGACGCGGGAGCCTCAATCCACCGATGGAAACCGCTCGGGGCTACAACACTCGCCCTCCTG
>VYXH01010357.1:25567-70618 GCA_013397275.1 Burhinus bistriatus
AAGACGCCCCTGGCACAGGCGGACAGGCACATGGCAATATGTCCCACTTAACGCGGGCATACAAGGTCGTGCCTGGCCCCAAAAGGAGCCCAGGCCAGCACGCTGATGGAAGCCCACAGCACATCTGGGGGGGGGGAAAATATAGGCCAGGTCCATAAGCAGAGCCCTGCTCACCTCCGTGGCACAGCCACTCGCCCCACAGTCCCTACTAAAAATTGGGCACCCACCATTGCGTGTCCCTGGGTGCCCGGCAGCCCCGGGGAGGCTCTGCCTGACAGCATGATGTGGTTCCTGCGTCAGCCAGCCCCAGCCTCTCTGTGCTGCTTTTAGACCTTTTTATCGTATTAAAAAAAGCCAAAAACCCCCGAGGTTTTCCTCACGTCCAAATTATCCTTGGCTGACAAGATCAGCAGAGCGCTCGGCCCGTACTGCTCTGAGCGATGCAAAGGCAGAGCGGCTGCAAGGGTGACGTGCACGGGCACTGTCTGCTCCCCACAGAGACACACACGCCCCCTCCCAAAATGCTCCTACTCCCCATAAACCAGGGTCTGCTCTCACCCTTGCGAGCAGAAATAAGTGGCAGCAGAACTGCGTTCGATGGCAAAGGCGAGCCCATGCCATTGCCGCATCCCAACGGACCCGGGGCTTTGCTCTGGTCTCCCCGGGCTCGTTCTCATGCTGCTGCTGTAACAAACTGGCACGGCCGACGCGGCTCCTCTTCTTCCCTTCCTGTTCCTAACGTGGCAGCTCGCTGCGGCTCTGGCCGGCACTGTGCTCCGATGTTCCTGAGGTGCAATGTTTCCATACGGCTTCCTGCCTTGTGCTCCAACTCCCCCTGTGATGCCACGGGGACCGGAGGACACGGGACTCACAAGTGCAAGGGACAATTCAACCCAGCCAGGCTTCACGTGCTCCAGGACACTTCAGCAGGGACAGGACAGACCCCACACAATTGACTTCACGCATATACTGCAGACACTGGCCTGTATTCATACATCTAAGAGAGATGTATACGTATACGTATACACTGGGCTGTATCCACACCCCCTTTTCTCTTGCCAAAAACCCCACCACGCAATATGGGACACGTACTGTGGAAACATAAGGTCCTACACACCGTGCAGTGACACTCGCGTGCACAGGAGCTATGGGATACCAACAGGGCCTCCTCAAAATGCACCCACACCTCCTACCACCTCCAACATTACAGTCCACAGCGCGCCGACCCAGTCCTACTGCAGACCTTCGCCATCCCAAGGCTTGAGTGGTACTGCCCCTACGTATTTCCCATCTCGAGGGCTTCTGCTGCGCGCTCTTTGGCCTTCAGCTTTCCCGAGCAGAAAGCCTTCCTGGCTCCAGGCTGCAGAACAGAGAGAGACATCAAACACCACGTTCACCCGTGAGAGCTCGGCACAGCCTTCGCTCCGCCTGCAGGACATGCATGACCTGCCCTTCTCCCTCACCCTACATGGCCCAAACCCATCGATAGAGCTGCCTATGCAAGCATTGCCCTCCGACTTCGGCAGCGGGGATGCTGCCGTGCAGTTGAGCCTGGCTGAGCAGCAGGGCCCCAGGACGCCCATCCTCTTTGGGTCAAGAGGCAGACTGCAGCATCCAGGGTCCCTGAGAGATGGAGCTGGCTGCTGCACAAAGTGCAGGAGTTGCACATGGAATGGAGCTCCTGGCGTTGGCCCCGCTGCTGCTGCAGAAGGGCACAGCCACCCGCAGAACTCAACAGCCAGAACCGAACCCACCACGTGTTCCTGACCCATCACAAAAGCCAGCTAAGTGCCTTACCCGGTGCTTGCAGCTTCTGCCAAGACTCCACGCTGGGCTGCTTCAGCTTTCTGGCTGTGGCGGGCACACCACAGAGGTGCCCCACACAAGAGATACATCCCCAGAGCCAACAACGCCCTTGCAACTTACAGCCCGCTGATGCCCCAGAGGTTGCTCACCACAACCCCGGCTCTTCATTTCGCACCCCCCTGCCCAGCGATCATCTCAGAAAGAGCAAACCCACGCATCTGCACCAGCAAGGGGAGATATTTCCTGCAGCAGCAGACAGCTCGCTTGCTTGGACCCCTTGCCTCCACCGCACGCAACCAAGTGAGTGCAGGGCGTCATGCCTTCCCAACTCTGCCTTCTGGGGAATGGGCACAGCCTAGAGGTCCCTCCACCTTGTCATAGAATCACAGAATGGTTTAGGTTGCAAGGGACCTTAAAGATCATCTAGTTCCAACCCCCCTGCCATGGGCAGGGACACCTCCCACTAGACCAGGTTGCTCAAAGCCCCGTCCAACCTGGCCTTGAACACCTCCAGGGATGGGGCAGCCACAGCTTCTCTGGGCAACCTGGGCCAGTGTCTCACCACCCTCACAGTCAAGAATTTCTTCCTGACACCGAATCTAAATCTCCCCTCTTACAGTTTGAAGCCATTACCCCTCGTCCTATGACTACATGCTTTTGTAAAAAAGTCCTTCTCCAGCTTTCTTGTAGGCCCTTTTCAGATACTGGAAGGCTGCTATAAGGTCTCCCTGGAGCCTTCTCTTCTCCAGGCTGAACAATCCCAACTCTCTCAGCCTGTCCTCATAGCAGAGGTGCTCCAGCCCTCGCATCATCTTTCCTGGCCTCCTCTGTCCTTCTTATGCTGGGGGCTCCAGAGCTGGACACAGTATTCCAGGTGGGGTCTCACCAGAGCAGAGCAAAGGGGCAGAATCCCCTCCCTCACCCTGCTGGCCACGCTTCTTTTGATGCAGCCCAGGATGCGGTTGGCCTTCTGGGCTGCCAGCACACATTGCCGGCTCATGTTGAGCTTCTCATCCACCAACACCCCCAAGTCCCTCTCCTCGGGGCTGCTCTCCATACACTCTCCGCCCAGCCTCTATTTAGGCATGGGATTGTCCTGTGCAAGGCTCTGGGTACATACCAGGAGTCACCTTCCTTCTGCTTGCAGGATTTGCCTTGAGCATCTCCCCACCAGCTGAGCGTTCAGGCTGTGCCACATCCCCTGTGCATTCCCACATCAGACACATCTTGCAGCACCTCGCGGAACTCGGAGGTGCCTGCTGACCACCGGGACCGGCCTTTGAACACTGGGCCATGGGGAAGTTTGGCTCCCGGGCCTCCAGGTGTCCTCATGGGCCCTGCTCTCCTGCTGCTGCCTTCTCACCTTGTGCACTTTAGCCGCTCGCAGCAGCCTCTTCTCCTGGCTCAGCTGGAGCTGCGTCCTCTCCAGAGCCTCTTTCAGCAGAGCCTTCTCTTCTGCCTCCTTGTAGGCTTCATCTTCTAGTTTGGAGATCTCCTCCTGGCACCTTCGCAGAGACGCCTGGTTCAGCCTGTGCGAAACAGGATGGGTGGAGGGTCTGTCACCGCATCGACCCCCTACTGGGCTCTGACTGGGAGAGACAGCTTCCGAGCACAACCGTATCGCGCTTGTGTCCCTCCTAGGAGCCCCCACGCCAACGGGTGACACTACAGGACACCCGAGCGGCTAACACCTCGTGAGGACCTGCAGAGGTTTTATCAAGTGTTTTCCTCGCTCCGATTCCTTACACCATGGCAAACCCCCTCTCCTCCTGCCTTTGCCGAGACCAAGAGGCCGCCTCTTCCAGGGTGCCCCCGTCCCACCCCGGGTGCTGGCTGCGATCCCTTCTGCTCAGCGTATGAGCCCGGAGAGGGACTCTGGGTGTCCGCGTCAGCCCTGCTGGCTTGGAGATTGCTGTAAAACCTCTTGCCTACTTTGTAAACAGCGGCATATTGACACCGGCCCTAAAATATCTTTCTACACTGCTTTTTCCGGTGCTGCGGCCAAAAAGACTTCTGCACCTGTGCTGCGAGCAGCGGCGGGGCTTGCACAACCATGGGTTCCTCCCTGCTCCCTACCACATAACCTTGCGCGGTAGCTCGAGGAGCAGCAGCATCCCTTTCTGTCTGGCCAGCCCTTCCCATCGGCTCCCACACCTGCCTTGGTCCCGCTGACACTGTCCTCCACCCCGGCCGATGCCGCTGCTGTCCCAGTGTCGGGCCACCCCGGACAAGGGAGTCTGCCCAGGTTTCCCCACCTCCATCACTGCTTCCCTGAGTAGGGCCCTGCTAGGGTCTCTGCTTCTCCTGACATTGAGCGTTCAGACCATGGCCACAACACAAGCGATCCCCGGCAGATGCACGACCTGGCAAGGGGCTATACCACTCCTTGCCCCGAGTTCCCCATCACTCTGCATCCCGGGACTCGGTCTCGCTTGGACCTGTGGCCAGTAACAGCCACCTCGCCTTTCGGTACCTGAGCTGCTCCATGCTGGCCTCGTAATCTTTCACCATTTCTTCTTTTCTCTCCAGGCGACTCTTGAGGCTCCTGATCTTATTGTACAGCAGCTCCAGGTCCTTCTGTCTCTGCAGTCCCACTTTTTCCCTTTCCTCCAGTGGAAGGTGCTTCAGCGGCTGCATTCCTGACAGCTCCTTCACCTCCATCAGGCTTCCCAGAGCACCAATTATGCCAAGGTACTGAAGGAAGAACAGGGAATGCATTATTTACTAGGCCTGCCAATTCCTCTGCCACGTAACATCACACCGCTCAGCCATCTGCCTTCATTCCGCTCTACTGAGGAGACGAAAATGTCACAAGGAAACTGCTGCGCGCCTTCCCCTTTGTTTAATTTCCTCGTGTGCTTTCCCTGGGTGAGCTTTTCTGAGTGCTCCTAGAAATACGGCCGGCTGGGGTTCATCCGTGCACCGGAGCACATCCCAGCCCCTTTCACACCTGGCGTTCCATTCCCAGCCGCACAACCCGTTGGGGTTGGATTTTTCCTTTTCCAGCATGACCCATCTTCCCTACTGGACATTTTTCTGCCCTTTTCAGAGGGAAGAGACCCGCTTTCACAACCCGCCCGCTGTGCTACCAATGGACACCTCCTCCGGCAGCCACCTCCATCACGCTGCAGCCGCTTCAGCATCATTTAGTGGGCGTGACAGTTGGTGAAGGTCTCTGTCCTTGCCAACCCTACCTCTCCTTGAGGGACAGCCCTGACTGCCCGAGGGAACATCCCCAAGGACCTTAAGTGGGAAGGGAAGAAGGATGCACTATTGCGTCTCCTGGGGTGCCAAGACGTCCCAGCGGGCGTCCACCATGCCCTGGGTCCTGCAATATGCAGTTCCTCCTCTGTCACATTCCTGCGGAGCCCTGATGCCAATCACTCCCTCCTGCAATGCATCTGAAAACGATCTACCCTCTATGAGCGTCAGGTACCATTTTAACAGGTCTACAGCTGACGTACCATGTTCTCGCCAAGGTCTACCGCATCGTCCACCTCCGAGCTCGCTGTCCCATGCAAGATCCCATTAGGAACACGGCCAGGAACCTGCACAGATGGGGAAAGACCAACGGAGCCCACAGATCACCTGGCTTTGGGTTCAGCTGCCTCGAGCCTGCCTTCCACTGCACGGGAAAACCGCCCCAGCCACGCCGTGGTCCAAAGCCTCCCACCCCGCTCAGCCTGCGGCATCCCTGCGCCCACTGTGCTGGGCAACCTGCTGCTCCCAACAGGAGCTGCGAGCCCCTCTGCAAGCGCTGCACCTTACACACTGCCAGATTTCACATCTCCCCCTCTCCCCCCTGGCTTCTTAGCTAGTCTATCTGACAGCCTAATTCTCCCCGTCCCAGGGAATACTTTTCCAAGGAAGACACAAACACCACAAACCACAAACCGCCTTCTTACCTTGCCAGCCTTTAGTTTTGTTCCCAACATGGGTGCAGGTTCCTTCTCGAGACCTTTTTTCTGGACTATTTCCTCTGGTAAGTCTTTCATCAGGACCACTAGTGGCTCCGAACCTTTCTTCATGACAGCTGGAGGCAAACGAACAGCCACGGAGTCGCTTCACTCTCTGTATGACACACTGTGGCTTCATACCACTAACACTTTGAGGCCCACCAGGTTTCCCCTTACGGAGACCATGCATGGAGAGATGCACATCCTACAGGGTAAAGCCTGCACCAGCATTCCCTGCAGACATCGCTATCCGAGTGTTTGGGCATTGCTTTCTCTCCATAAGTAGGATGCAAAGCGATGTTTCAGATGGCAATTGAGATGTTGCACCACAAACTGCTACTCTACTTGCAGCCTCTCACAGGGACGGCACTGCTTTTCCGTACTGCCCTCGATACAGGGATATACACGATGGACAGGACCCAAAAGAGAATGAGTTTGGGCAAGCAGAAGGCTCTCCCAGCGTACAGCGCTTGCGAGGCTTTGCAAGCCCACAGCACCCAAGGCTCAGTTCCTTGAGGTGCTCTCTCTTGCACTGAGGAGAGCGCGGGAGCCATCGCGCCCACAGTTTGCTGACCCCTGCAAACTCCCTCTCCTCACACGTAGACACTTTGCCAACACTTGATGCCTGCAAATGACAGCAAGCGCCTTTCTACAGCCTCCGGCTGCGCTGTGGGTCCTTCCGAGATGTTTCCCTACCACCTGCACACGTTACCACGTGTGCATGGGAGGAGATGACTTCTCAAGGGGAGAGCCTGAGCCCCGGCACAGCCCATTGCGCTTTCCCCAGCATTCTGTGCTCCGCCAGCTTCCGCCAAAGGCAAATGGACCCAACTTCCCTTTCTAGTGGCAGCCATGCTTACCGGAGGACGGCCTCTTCTCCAGCACCTTTATTCTCTCCCGGAGCTCAGCCAAGCCTTCCTTTTGGCGCTGAATCGTCTCCTCGTGCCGGAGGCCTCGGCATTTCGCACCGAGGTCGGCCAAGTCCAACACTGGCTCCTGGAAGAAGAAACCTGGCCGGTTCTAGCCCAGACTGCATCTGGCTCCGCACGAGCTCGGCTTGAACTTGGCTTTACCACAGCCTCACTGGAAGATGCTGGACGCTTGGGCTGTGCCAAGAGCAAAGCCCCCGAGCACCTCACCCTACACCCTCTCTGCAGATTTGGGGAGTAGAAGAGCAGTGTCAGAGACGCCCTTCGCGCTCTGCTGCGCCAGCCACACTCTGGTGAGGACATAAGCCCCCCAGATGCTCCAGAGAGGGGGGAGAGGGATGGCACGTGGCTCCGAACACCCATGTCGGCGTTTTTCTCTTGCACTCTGTGCCACCGCAGAGCATTCACTGCTTTCATCAAATCATAGAATTAACTAGGTTGGAAGGGACCTTTAAGATCATCGAGTCCAACCGTTAACCCAGCACTGCCAACTCCACCACTAAACCACGTCCCTCAGCACTGCATCTACCCATCTTTTAAATACCCCCAGGGATGGCGACTCCACCACCTCCCTGGACAGCCTGTTCCAAGGCTTGACAACCCTTTCAGTGAAGACATTTTTCCTAATATCCATCCTAAACCTCCCCCGGCGCAACTTGAGGCCATTTTCTACGCACAAATACCAACACACTTTGAGGTCTGCATTTAGACACGATCTCATGCATTATTCTCTTTCAAAGTACGCCCGTGCACACAGACATACGCGTTTCCCTATTCCAGCCCCATCCACCTCACTGCATTCTGACAAACACACGAAAATCCGGGACGGAGCAGGCACATTATCACACCCTGCACACAGCTACTGTTGACTGCAACCCACCCGCTGGGGTCTGGCCGCCGTCGCCCCGCAGCACTGCTTGGCGAGGGGTGGTTTTGCTCCCCAGCCGCAGCTTTGCTTGGGACTCTGTGCTTCCCGTCCCTGTCGTGATGTGCCGAACCAGGACAGGGCGATACCTCCCGCTTGTCATCTGGCTGTGAGTCACTGCCTGGCCCCCCACACATCCAGCCTCTCTCGCTGGCACGCTGTCTGCCACGGCTGCGGTACAGGGTGTACGATTTCTACAGTCCCTCCATCTGCTGCCGCAACCGCCTTTGAGTTCTTCCCATTTCTAGCGCCAGGGAAATCAAAAGGGGACTCAGCACAGGAGAAAAAAGAAACTTTACTCCTGTCCCGTGCAACAAGCTACCCCTAAACTCCTGCACATTCACCCCTGTAACCGCTTTTGTGTCACCAACAGAGCCTGCCAGGTTGGAAAAACGCAGGAATGCTTGCCGTTCTTTCCTTATGCCACTATGCCCTCTAATTGGCAATTACCGTGGCCATTAGCCCACACACCACTTCACGCTTCCAAAGTGCTGCACGCGCATCAGCTCATTAGCCAGCAGCAATGCCCGCGTGGGAGCCCAGTCAGCGCTCCTGCCTTCAGCCACCTTGGAGCAGGCGTGAGGCTCAGCTGGGCATTGCCAGGTCTCACTGCTGTCCTGAGAAACACCGCGTGCGCGATCGATACTCTCCGCAAAGCCAGACCTCGGCAGCTTCCCTGCGGACTTACCCTCTTGGAGGCTTCAGCTGCCTGCACTGGCATCCCAAGAGCATCCTTCTTGGGATCGGCATCCTTCCTTGTTTCTCGGGAGGCATCCTCCAGCGCTCGGCAGTGGGCTTGGGCTCGCCTGTGCCAAGAGACCAGCCCGCTGTGGGACACCATGACAGATGAAGGTTGCCCAAACAGCTTGTGGAGAGCAGCACCCTGGGCACCCGCCAATGACTACCACGGCGTGGGTGGGAACGGTCACTTAGTTACAAGTGACTTAGTTACACGTCCACTGACATGAGCGCCACTAAACCCCCGCTTCAGTTCACGTGGCGCTTCCATCCAAACAACATTGCTGAGCTCGGTTCTGCTGCTCTCACACATCCCTTTTGCTCTTGGGGAGACACCTCAATGCCACCAGCTGCTGGGAAGCTACAGAGCAGCTTTGGCAAAGCATCAGGTCACCGTGGCGTGTACCTTAACTCTGCAGCTGCTGCTTCCAGAGCTCGATCCTTCTTCTCCACCAGGCTGGACATCTGGGATAGCTTCTCTCTGAGCAGGTTCAGTTCCCGCTCTTGGTGTTTCACCCGGCTCTGGTTCCGCTCCCGTTCCACCTTCTGCTCCTCGCTCAGCTCCCCTAGGCACGCAACAGCTACCTGGGTTCCCGGCTGTCTCCTCACCCAGCCCTGGGGGATCTGCATTTCTCATGGATGTGTCCCCTTTTCCCAGCACACCCTTGCAGGGGCTGTCAGCAGTAACGGAGCTCATCCCCACAGACCCTCGCCCTGCCCTCAGTAGCAGCCCTGCAATCCCAGGCCGTGCCAACAGACCTCGCTTCACTAAAGCACAGCGCGAGGCCGGTCTCTTTGTGTGGGCATACACCACGCTGATCACTTGCTACGGCAATTTTCCTTCAAATCGCATAAGAACAAGGTCGCCAGCATTTCCTGACTTGCAGGCTTTTCCCTTCTTCCCTTCCTCGTAGGCTCTGTCCCCATGTTCACATTGCACGAGTACAGGCAGCGGGAGCGAGCCACGCGCATCTCCTTAGCTTTCCGCTCGGACTCATTTCTGCTCGCTTTGCTGGGTACTCCCACAAAACCTCCCCAAAGCACAACCATGCCCACTGAGGAATCCCAGGCAAGGCTCTCCCAGTCCACTGCCTTAGGATGCCTTCGACTCCAAGGAGACCACTAGCAGGACTTTGAGAAAGATGGCCTCTCTTTTGTCCACCCGATCTCCAGCTGATTACCCTCGCTCACCATCACTGCTATCGCTTAGCCAAGGACAGGGAGGAATTCCCCCACCCAAAGGGAATGGACCATCTGCTTTGCCCCGAACAGGGCAACAGCGTTTGTTTTAGGATGGTGACATCTATTTCCCAAGATCTGTGTGTGCCCACTAGTACCTACCACCCTTGATACCGCTTGGAAGAGGGATGGGAAGATGGAAGCCACACCGTATGCTTCACCCACCTCTCATGTCTGACATCCTGGCTCTGGTTTCCCCCAGCTCTTTGGCTAGATCGGCGATGATGGCCTCCTTGGACAGGAGCGCGCTCTGCGCCGCTGCCAGCTCCTCCCTGATTTTCCTAAGACAGATCATTGCGACTCTCACAGTACATTTGGAATACTCATTTCATGGAGGCTGCACACGCCTTCCTGAGTGGTATCTCATGATTATTAAAGGAAATCGTCCATCACAAACAAAAAAGATCTCGGGGACAAGCTGCAGTCAGCCCCTTGGTCTTCCTTAAGCTCTCCTAGTGATAACTTTCCTCCAAGCCCCTCTGAACAAGACCACCATCAGCACGTGCTCCTTACCTCAGACAACAGTGTGATGCTGTGGCAGGACAAACCTCTGGCGAGGCTCCTGACATCAACCTGCAGGCATTGCCCCAAGACCCTACAGGAGGCAATAACAAAGACAAATTGCTTCTTTATACTCCCTACACATTGCATTCTTGCTTTTGCTACGTTTATCCTTCCCTTCGTGACAGCTTTGAAGACCGAGGACCATCTTCTATGGAAACCTGTGTCTCTTAGGCTCCAGTTCCACCACTGTTTAGACAGTTCCTTACATCCTTCCATGCTTGGATTCATTTATGACTGGGTGCAGCCCAAAGTGCTCCACTCTCATCACTTTAGAGAGCAAAGAGCCCTTCTCCCGTGGGAAAGCCTTGCCTATGACCACGGCACACTACCGACAATTCCCAAAGCCACCGAACAATATACTGCAACTCCCCGTGAAATGGCTTCTCCAGGGATTCTCAGGCTTTGTCCTGCATTCAGACAAACCTCAAACCAACATCTTGTCCAATGCTTTCCACAGCAGTAAGCGCACTACTCCATCTCTATATAAATTTCATGTTAACTGAGAAGGTTCCCAGTACAGACTCATCCCATGCAACCCATAGCTACCTTCCATTTTTTCCACCAGTGCTGCCTTTTCCTCCTCCAGTGTCTTCTGCTGCTGCTGGGCCTCCAGCAACCTCTCCTCCAAAGCCACAATTGTCAGAGAATGCTGCTTGCTTTGCTCTTTATATTCCACTATTTCTTCCTGCAGTTTCTGCCTCTGTAACTCGCTCTCCTCCTGAATGGTCTTGAGCTGCTCGTCTCGTGTGAGGACCCGCTGCTGTAACATCATCTAGGAAACAAGATGTGTGATCTCGGTTGGAAGCTTTGCACGTGTTTCCCTTTGGGATCATGATCAGCATCATCTCTCCTGGCTGGCAGTCAGAAGGACAGAGGGAAGGGAAGGATTTCTGGGAGAGGGGGGGAGGCTGCAGTGCTCTGCTCCCTTATTGGCAAGGACTGGGGAAGCCTTCTTCACCAAAACCGTGTCTATGCCATGTCCCCTGTGTTGCAGACAAGGGTTGTTGGAGCTACCTCTCGCGTTGCGGCTTCCTCCAGGTTGTGCGCGGCTTCTCTCAGTTTGCAGTCTGAAACCTCCTGCTCCTTTGCCTTCTGTTCAATCACCTACACAAGGACATTAGCAGTAATTGAGAAGTTAACAAGCTTGCAAAAGTCCACCTTTCTCTCTGCAGGTATGCATCTCTGTGTGTTTGGGGGAAAAAAAAAGCCACCACCATCCACGGACGGCCCATGACCGAAGAGGCCATGATGCTACAAGAGCACTTTCAGATTTATTTCTCCCAGGTGTAAGCAGTTCTGCTTCACTGCCAGTGCGTGCCACTGACCTCAGTCAAGCTTCTCAGGTGGCTCTCCAGGTCTCGGATCTTCTTCTGTTCTTCCTCCACGGCCTGCTTGCATTTGTCCTTCTCCTGGGCAACAGTGCTCTCCAGAATCTGAGAATTGACAGCCCACAGCTTCAGTACAGAAAATATAATATCATTTGGCAAAAGACCTCGGCACCAATGAGGACAGCAGCCAGGAGGGTCACTGCTCTGGAGCAGGGGCATGTTATGGGACAAAAGCTTGGCAGGACATGAGGTGACTCGATGAGGGAGGGGACGAGAGCACCTGGGGCAAGGTACAGCAGAGAGACCAAGAAGGAGCCACTTTGCTGCTCTTCACCTGCCTCCTTAGACAACCCGAGGCTGGAAAACAACCATTGGTAAAGCGACAGACACACAAGCACCCTAGGAACTGTCTTACCACGATAAGATGTCCCCATCACACCATGGACAGCCACAGAGACACCGCAGAACACCAATTCACACCTTGACTAACAGGATGCCTTACACGAGCACCATCAGCTCCGTGACCTGATGACCCAGCGAGAGCCCACCTGGCAGCCACCCCCCCTGCTCCACAGGGGATATACTTTCCCAGCCAAAACACACCTAAGAGGGGTTCAGCGTGGGGAAGGGAAGGAGCAAAACGCTCGCAAGGAAACCCACCTGCGCCTGCATTCCCTTTACTACAACTAACGCAACATCTTCCTACGCTCATGGATACAGATGATGCTCCATGCTTACAGCTTTCCCCAGGGATCGACCGGCAGCAGTACATCCTGGCATTGCCCAGATGCTTCCCAGTTCCACCGTGGATACTTTAGGGAGTCACAGTCACCCACATCAATACATGAGGAGAGCCAGTATCCAGGCTCCTGGGACTATGCACCTAGGCATTTCGGGGCTACAGGCTTCCTCCTCTCACTAGGCAACATGATTACAGACACCTATTTTTCCGGCACAACACCCCTTTTCCTAAAAAACAACCCTGCCACCATACCTCTTTGCTCTCCTTGTCCTTTTCCAATATTATTTGCTGGATTTTTATCTGTAGGTCTCGCTTGTGTTTTGCTTCCAGCTCCTTCACGTGCTCCTGCAGCAGAGCAGCCTGCGACTCCTGGTCCCTCTCTAATTGGGCCTACGGGGAGATAGCCGACACCAAGGAGTTAACGGAACTGCATTAGCAACAAGGCAAGAAATAAACATCCCGGGTACAAACGATTCACCACAGAGATATACCCTCCACCCTCGCCCCATTAGGGAGACGGACACCAACACGCTGCGAGTGGGCTCCATCCTCCCCATTCCCCTGCAATTACTGCTGACCCCTCTGCTACTCTGCATTCCCAATTCGGATCCCACACCTGCTCGCCTAGGACTGCCATCGTGTTTACTGGTAGAAAGGTCCCCAATCACCTTGGTTTACCTGCACGCACGTTTCTGTACCTGCAACATCCGATTCCTCCGTGCAGTTTCCTGATTGTCATCCACCAGTCTCCCGAGAGCCGCTAGCAGCCCTGCAAAAGCCGACGGCGTCTCACTGTACGGGGTGATCACGCAGCCCACGTATACCACCACCTGCAGCATCCTCGGAGGCCTGGGGATGCCGCTTGCCGCCTTGCAAAGCTCCCTTTGGCCGCTGCTGACCTTCAGCCCTGGCCCTCACCCTCCTCACCTGATGGGAGGGGGGGGTCTGCATTCTGCTGCAGGCAGCATGGAGGAGAAGGGACCGCCACTACCTTCCCATGCAGTCGCCCGCCCGCGCTAGTTGCCATACTCAGAAAACACGCTCAGCGTGGGTTTTCCTCCCAGGCTGGGGCAGTGGGTGCGTTGGCGTTGGCTATCGGTGAAGGAGAGACTGGCGGGCAACGGTTCTGCCTTGCACCCACAGACCCTCCCTAGCCTGGAGACCCTCACCAGCCTCTGGCTACGGGATTCAGGCTCAGAGATGCCCTTGGAAAGGCTTCTAAGGACCAGCCGAGGGTTTTGCTCCGCGCTCACTGGAACCGCGGCACGTTCCCACCTCTGGGAGATAGCAGCTATTGCTGAGGCATTGCTTGCCTGCACACTCAGCCCAGCCGCCTGTTCCCACCAGGAGACTTGTTTCCCTTGTCACATGCTGTGTCACCCATCGTGCTGCATCATCCCGTCTTCTCTAAGCCTGACACTTCTGCAAGAGCTGAGGACGGCTCGTTGCTGCAGGATGCTCCTGGTGCTATCATCACCGCTCTGCTAACCATGGTGGCCCCGCAGCTCCTCCTGCGCCCTTGCCGACGCCGTGGCACCCAGCATGTCCTGCACCCCTGTGCGATGCTCAAGGCTGCTGGGAGAGCGATGCTCCCCCTCCCAACACTGCCGTCACAGCAATTACTCCTCTGCAGCGACACTCCACAACACGCGACACTGACACAGACCCATGCTTTGCTCTCCGCGCGCTCTCCACCTAAACTTGTTTTTGGCTACCTCCACACAGCGACTGCTCTGCCGCTCCACAACAGAGGTCGCCCAGGAAAGGAAATACAAAGTCATTTGCAACCCTGAGGCAAGGGGCTGGCAGACCTCAGCCAGTGCTGTGGCCACAATCGCGGACAAGAAACATTTCTTCTATGCCCCCAAGGCACAACCCACTTTGACCGAATCACCACGATGGTGGTAGATCAGGTCCAGCACATGTAGACACCGTGTCCCACAGACGAAACCCGCAGTCCTACGCATGGTACTGGCTACACAGGGTGGCTGGTGTTGCGGAGGTAGGGAATAAGAGCATACACGCCACCCGAGCACACCGACCCCAGAGGAAAACCTCACTCCATGAGTGTTATGGGATGAAGACAACAAGCAAAGGCACCAGCTCCTTGACTGCCATCATGGCTTGCTACGCCTGGGGTGCAGGGAGGGACCCAGGCTGCGAAACAGGGGGCTGCTCGCATCCCGTCACAGCGTATCACTTCATCACGCCTGGAAACGCTCCCAGACACGAGTCCCACAACAAGGACCCCTCACACCTTGCCAGCTGTCTTTGGTCTGGGGAAGGCTGGCGCTGTGACACGCAAGCGTTGCTCCCTCCTGTTACCCCCTCCCCTCCTCATGCTTTCTCCCCAAAGGTCTCTTAGTTGCCCAAACTGCCCAAGACTCGCACCAATGTGGGGGCCTGCCATCCCCAAGGGGTGGTTTACGCTGGGCTTTCTCCTCTCCGGCTGGCTAGCTAGGACATCGCACAGCTGGAACAGGCAAGTTCCCCCGGACACCCAGCAGGACACGGACCTTTGCCAGAGGCGTGTGGGTCCATCCCTGCACTGGCCAGGAGCCGCTCCACGCCCTCCAGCCAGGATAGGGGGACACGTGCCAGTTCCACCACCGTCGCCCCGATGGCTGAGACGGGGTGGTCCAGACACACCGCCTCCAGCCTCTCCAGCTCCCCTCGCAGGCTGTCGCTGCTGCAGGAGCTCCTCAGGCAAGCCTGGAGACAACACAACTGGTGAACAAGCTACCCTCCACACTTAGCAGGCTTCTGGGGCTTGCCACATAACACAGCATCTCTAAGGAAGCCCGGAGATTTCTCTGTTCCCCGAGCACCTCAGAGCGGTGCTTTCTTACAGTAACCTGCCTCCATGCCCACCCGTCACGCAATGGTTTCTACTCTGCACCAGTTAGCCCCAGGTGCAATCTCACCCCAGTTACAACCCTGTGACCACTTTGGTAACCACACTTCATGGGTTTCTACCTTCGGTGGGAATGGCTCCTGGCAGGCTCAGGGGAGGATGCGCTTCTGCGACACCTCCCATTTCTTTCCAGCCAACACTTTTTGGGGCTACGCTCACCTCTTGGCACATCTGGAGAGCCATGCGCTGGCTAGTGCAGATGCACCAGCATCTCTTTCGATCTATCCTCAGGCCAAAAACATGCCCTGCACCGCTCATCTCCTGGCTGCCTGTTGCTCATCAGCATTTAAAGGACTGACCTGCAGCTCACACAAGGATTTCTTGAACACCTCCACATTTTTGGACACCTCCTCCTCCTTTGAGAGCCGAGAGCTTAATTCCTCCTGTAGACACTTCTCTCTCTCATGACTTTGTTGGCTTTCTTCAGAGATCTGCCTGACCTTCTCTATCACCTGGCAAAAGCATGCGAAGGAAGAGGAGAATAAGGCATTATATTAACACCCTTTTTCTGCTGAGGGACCACGGATTGTCTCAGTGAGCAACGATTGAGACTTGCTGCAAACTGGAAGCCACGTCAGACTCCTGGGCTTGCCCTTGTTGCGGCCCACTGACTCCATCCGAGCTTTGGGGGACAAAAAGGATCGTGTCTCCTTCACATCCCAGAGAAGTGCCATTAGCCTGGGATAGCTGCAACACAACTTATGACCTGGAGAAGCTTGGCTGCTACCAGCAGTACCGCGCATGGAGCAGGTGCTCCAGCCATTCTGCAGCGGCTGACTTGAGCCAGTTCAGGCTTCAGAGGCACCGAGCATCTCCGTGCGCTGGTATCCAAACTCACTTGCTGCTCTGTCATGGCCATCCCCACAACTCCCGCTGCTGCTGCTGGAGAACAGACTCGCAGCACTTGGCTTTTGAAGGACTCCAGCTACAACAGAGATTGACACAGGAAAACAAAAGTCACTGAGAATTGATATTGACTTTGTCTGCTCTGCCCAGCCCTCACACATCAATGCAAAGGGCGTCCCAGTGCCTGCCATCTCCCGCACCGAGACCCCTTGCGTGCTCCTGCCCTCCCCTCAGCATATCGCTTCGGCTCACACACCTTCTTCACCATGCAACTTCACAAGGGTTCCCTGACACCCCTCCTTGGACTCTGACAGCTCGCACGCCACCGGCAGCGAGGCGCTGCTGTTAGTCCCATCTCTTGGCATTGCCTACAAGGTGCACGGTGTGACCACCAGCACCACGCACAGGAGAGGCTGCCGACTCCCCACCACCAAGGACAATGTGACTCCTGAACATCTGCTGCCCTTGGAAGCTGTGGCTGCCCCATCCCTTGAAGTGTTTGAGGCCAGGTTGGACGGGGCTTTGAGCAACCAGGTCTAGTGGGAGGTGTCCTTGCTCACGGCAGGGGAGGGTGGAACTAGGTGATCTTCAAGGTCCCTTCCAACCCAAACCATTCTATGATTCTACTGCTGTGGGAGGATTACAATGACAGAGGGCTGGTACACATGGCAAAGGACAGACTGCCTGAGCCAGGCGGGTGCTCCATCCCGTGCTCCAGCGGGGATTTCCCACAGCTGACTCCTATTTCCTCCTGCAAACCCTTGGGGCAGGCTGGGGACAGCTGGGGATGCCACTCCCAGCCTCTCTGCAGGAGAAGAGGACAAGCATTCCCAAGGAGGTTAGTGCCTTACGCTTCTGTATCACACCTGATGCTGGCTCCTCCGGGGGCTGCCACACGTGGCTGTGCCTGTGTTAACCTACGTGGCACACCCAAAAGTCTCCATCTACCCTTAAAAGCTTGAGGTTGCCCTTTGGCACCACTGTGTGCAAAAAACAGGGTTATTTTCCAAACACGTCCTCTAAACAACTCACAGCTTTTCTGCCTCACGTTGACTGGGGCTCCTGATCAAATCACGCTAGCAAAACTCTGCATTGCAGTTTACCAGGGGGACACGACCTTCTTGTGCGAAGCACAGCTTTGTCCTGGTGATCTAGCACCATGTTATCCTGCAAAGGGCTGTCTCTGCCCGGAGTGGCATTACCTAGGCACGGAGGAGGGTTTGCATGGGTCCCGGACACCGTAACTATGACTACAGAGAGTATAGTGCATTTCTGTATCCTGTTAAACTCGCTGCATCTTCTACGATGCCTACAGGAATCCTGTAGAAAAGCCTGATATGCTGCACCCGACGACAAGTTAAGCCCCGTGCCAGGGTTTGGTGCTCAGGACTCTACTTTCCCTTTCCTGCACTCAAGCATGATGTCCTCTCCCATGGGAAAACCTTTTGCTGCCTCCAGCCCAGACCTCAGGGTGGAACTCGATGATCTTTAAGGTCTTTTCCAACTCTACCCATTCTGTGATGCTCCCACCCCTGCCTCCTCCCTACCTGCTCCTTGGTCCGCCCCACGTCGGCTCTCAGCAGGCGCTCCCTGCGCCCCATCTCCTGCAGCTGCAGAGCTTGCCTGGCACAGGCTGCTTCCAGCTCCTCCTCAGCCTGCAACCACCACAGCATTTGCATATCAAAGCAATACCCAAAAAATCATGCCATCAGCATTTCTACCCCCAACTATCCGCTATTCATCTAAAGATGGCTTGGAAACAGCAGGAGCCAGGCAGCGATCTTTTTTGTGGGGGGTGGGTTTGCACCATCGGACTCTTAATGCCGCTCTTTGCCTGGGTTCAGTCCCTGGGCCATTAGTTGTCCTTGACTTTCTACCACGCCACTCACATAGGGCAGTCTCTTCTTCCCCCGAGCTCCACGGCAGAGCTCAGCACGTTTTGAGCCTCTGCCCGTACAGCCAACGTGCCTGGGGCTTGTTGCTGGCCCTCGTCTCATGGTCTGCCACCCATGCCAGGCAGCCGAGGTACCCGCCGTGCCCGTCCCTGCCTGCCCTCTGCCGCGTGCCCCGCAGCCGGCTGGTTACCTTGGCTTTCTCAGCCAGCTGGTTTTGGATGCTCTCCCGCTCGGCGTGATACTTCTGGGCTTCCCCCCGCAGCCCCTCCAGGTCACGTTCCAGCTCCCCGATGCGCTGCAAGAGTGCCGGGACAGCGCCGGCTCTCACCAGAGGAGCTGGGCATTGCCTCTCTGGAGTACTTTAATCAATAAGCTATACATTTTCCCCAGCTATCCTGTGTCGTTATCCCTGGAATTTTCTTCTAACCTATATTTACTGCGGCTGGATTGGCTTTCAAGTGGAACTTCAATCTTACTCCTGACAGTGTTCTCCTGCACTGCAATGTAGCGTTACAATTTTTGCAGGAGTTTACCTTTCTCCTGTTGGCTGTGCCCATTAGGTGCCCACTATTCCAGGAGCCGGATTCCAACTGACTCCCTTAACACGCTCAGCGAATTATTCTCTCCATGACGCATTCCTGCAGCCACTGCTCCCCCCTGCGCTCCATCACCCCACATGACTTGAGACTCACATTTCGCCATGGAAGTACTTCTCGCTCTGCAAGTTCTTGCTTCATTTCCTCTTCAATTCTAGAGCACTAGAATGAATGGCAACCAAGGAAAAAGATCATTAAGGCGGGTGGATTCTGTCATTTCTGCAGCAAACATCAACACATACCTCGGCACCACAGCCCAGCTAAGCGCTCAGATCCCTAATGGGTGCCAGAGTGCCCATGATGGGGCCATCAAATCACTGAGAGCATGAGCCCCGAGCACCTGGCTGCCTCTCCCACGCGCCACAGCTCCCGCCTCCTTCCGGCTCTTCCTGCATCCAGGGAGCGAGGGAAACCACTCTGGGACATGCCCCCGCCTCGACATGAAGTGCTCTGGGCCACCAAGTGCCACTAGGCACCCAGCAGGATGTGTTCCCAGGACGCCTGGTCCCCCTCCCGCATGCAGTGGCTGCAGCGCTCATACATCTTCCCTTTCCACCTGCCTAAAGGGCTGCTCCACATCCTTCCTCTCGCCAAAGAGCTGCTCGGGGAGGATGCTCAGCCAGGTACAGGCTGGCTGGTACGGTGACCTCTGCTTGCACCCCAGAGGCCCCACGCATCTTTTCAAGTACTCAAAATTCCCAGTGAATCCCTGAAACGCCCTGGGAGAGCGCCTAGTCAGCCAGCCAAAACCCAGCGCCTGCTCTACGCTTCTCACGCAGATGCTGCGGCTCTGCCAGTTGAGGAGGGAGCTGCAGGCACAGAGAAACAACCTGCTGCCCAGGCCCCTTTCTTTACGGGAAACACCAGGCTGGGCTGCGGGGAGCCACGTGAAGCCACATGAAAACTTACAGAGGCTTATAACAACGACAGGGACAACCTTTTTAGCAGAGCCTGTCACGATAGGACAAGGGGTAACGGCTTTACACTAAGAGATGGAAGATTTAGACTAGATCTAAGGGAGACATTTTTTGCAATGAGTGGGGTGAGCCACCAGCCCGGGTTGCCCAGTGGATGCCCCATCCCTGAAAACATCGCAGGTCATGTTGTACGGGGCTCAGAGCAACCTGATCTGGTCAAAGATGCCCCTGCCCATGGCAGGGGGGTTGGACTAGATGGCCTTCAGAGGTCCCTTCCAACCCAAACTGTTCTGTGATTCTAAGACGGGGTTTCCATGGCTCCTCCGGAGGACCTTGGCACGAGCGCTTTGTGTGTACAAAGAGCTCCTGTGCTCCCAGCAATCCAGGGCACACAGCACCTGAATGCACAACAAGGAGGGGGATTCAGCTGGGGAAGGCGACACAGCTCCGCAGGCACGGCACGGCATCTAGGCACCCCCATCGCTGCGACATCCCCGTGGAACACCGATAGCTGCTACACTCCTTAAAACACAGACGCGTGGCCCTTCTCATCCCAGTTTCCCACATTAACCCATATGCGAGGCTGTAAATTAGCGAGCCCCTCATTAGGGACGTTAACCTTGGCAGACACGACTGCGAGCTGGTTGTCCTTTTCTCTGTTTGCCGCCTTCGCTTTTTCAACATCTTGCTTGAGTTGCTGCATTTTCTGCTCCTTGCCGACAATCTCCCTTCGCAGGCTGGCCACTAGACCTGAGGCAAACACCTCCGGTGAGAGGCTACCTGAGCATGTCCCCATGAAAGCCCACTAGCTGCTCGGCGGCCGTCCTCCCTCTTCGACAACCTTCCGACTCAGAAGGCTGATTCAGCCTTTGGCACGCCGTGCTGGACGTTACTCCCTGACAGCATCACTAACAAGCTCCTCAGGGCCTGGCCGCCCGTGCTCCCTGGAGGACGAGTGGCTCTTACCGATCCGTTTTTGCTGCCTTACTGTGTCAGATCCCCAGCTCTGATGCTTCTTCCCTGCCAGGCAGCGATACTGCTCCCTTATCTCAGGCAATCAAATCAAGCAGAACAGTTTGGCTAATCTGGACGGGTTACGAAAGCCGGTATTTTGCGTGCGCATGACATTCCTCGTGCCGGATGACTGCTGGGATAAAGGCAGCTGGAGAAGGCTGCTGGGCTGAGGTGGCCTTTGCAGCCCTGCGGGGGTTGGGGTGGGCAGGGCTCCCCCGTGGGGTGCACGGCATCCCTGTACACAGCACCGCTTTCGAGCAGCTCGGAGCCTGCCCTGCAAGTGGTGCTTGAGCCTTTTTTTACCTCCCAAAGTTCTCCCTCCCATCACCTCCTGCCTTCCGTGCCCACATTGTCACTCACGCCGGGGGCAGCCGGTCAGGTCAGACACCGCCCGCAACTCCTGCAGAGCTTCAGGGCACAGAAACAGAGCTAGGACAATTTCCAAGAGCCGCTACAAACCATGTGTTTCCTGGACGGGTTTCCCAATGCTTACTGGTTATCAAGAGCCAGCCCCAAACTGCTGCGTGCCCCTACGCGGCGCTCCGGGGATACAGCACCTGCAGCCAAAGCGTGCTCCCTCTTCAACTTCTCGCTTTCTTTCCGCAGCCTTCCAATCTCCAGGTCTCTTTCATAGAGGGAATGGCTGAAGACCTGGCTCGAGCCTTTCTGCAGGCTGCTGACCTGAAAAACACAGATTCACCCGCGTACAGCTCGCCGGATCCCTCGTTAACTTTATTCCAGCCCCCTTTGGAGAGGGGAACCTACCGCCTCCAGGTCACGCTCTGTTGGGGTTACTCTTTAGCATCTTTGACTAATTCTCCACAGTCGTTGCTTCGCATAGCATGACCTTCCGTTCCTCTTGGCCGTTCCCGCTCCAATCCTAATATAAAAGGCATGGAGAAGCCTCCCATGCTGGGAATCCCTAGCTGGGGCTGGATGACACTGCTAAGGAGGTCGCAGGCAGAAACACCGGCAGATTTATTGCCCTCTCGGGGCACACGCAGTTACTACTCACAGAGGCGGATCCGGAGCAGCTAATAACTCCTGGTCACATTTCTGCTGCTCAGAGCATTTTTACAGTCCCTCCTGGAAACGGAGGGGGCGGGGAATGGTCTGTGCTCTCCACTTCGGCACATCAGTGCCGCACCGACACCACAACTACCCTTCCCACTGCTCAAATGCCGGGTTTCACGGAGCAGTTACTGAAGAGTGTGGAAGAGTGAAGCCCCAGGGAGAAGAGGCTTTTGTCAGAGAAAGGAAAGCTGCTGGGAAGACAGGCACCGCACCTCGCCTCATCTCAGGGCAGTAACAGCAGCGATGCTGACAGCACCCCGACATTCCATTGCCTTTTCTCCACCAGGAACGTGCTCATCTAAAGCTCCTCTTCATGACAGACAGTCGGGATGAGCACAAAGCATTTCACCGTCTCCTTTGCACCCAGGATTAGATGGGAGGGGCTGGCGAAGATGCCCGGCTGCCGACCTGGATGTCTTGCATTGGACCAACACTGTGGATTGACCCTTTCCCCACACTGGAGATACTCCGGAGGACTCCATCACTGTCTTTCCAGGACATTTTCTGAGGTTTCATAAAATAAGGGTGCGTGCTATTCGCATATCCCTGGACATGCCAACTATCAGCCCTCTCTCCTCTACCCAGCCGCCTGTTTTCACCAGGACGCCAAGTGGCCGCGCTGCCTTCGGGACGGGTATTCCCCCTGCAAATGCAACCATGCAGCCCACTCCTGCGGCAAAAGGGGCCAGAAGCAAGCTACGGGTCTGGCTGCCCAGCCCATGGCAGTCATATGTGCCTTTTCCCTGTGCCTTTCCCCCGTCAAAGGCTGTCTCCCACCCCACTGCAGCATGACAGATCCAGCCACATACGTGGGACCGGTACTATTTAACATCTTTGTTGGCAACATGGATGTTGGGACTGAGAGCACCCTCAGCAAGTTTGCCGACAACACCAAGCTATGTGGAGTGGTTGACACGCTGGAGGGAAAGGATGCCATCCACAGCGACCTGGACAGGCTTGAGAGGTCGGTGCTAACCTCATGAAGTTCAATAAGGCCAAGAGCAAGGTCCTGCATGTTGGTTGAGGCAATCCCATGCACAAATACAGGGTGGGAGGAGAATGGATGGAAAGCAGCCCCAAGGAGAGGTACTTGGGGGTGTTGGTGGATGAGAAGCTCAACATGAGCTGGCAATGTGCGCTGGCAGCACAGAAAGCCAACCGCATCCTGGTCTGCGTCCCCAGCAACATGGCCAGCAGGGCGAGGGAGGGGACTCTGCCCCTCTGATCTGCTCTGGTGAGACCCCACCTGGAAAACTGGGTCCAGCTCAGGAGCCCCCAATATAAGGAGGACATGGACCTGTTGGAGCTGATCCAGGGGAGGCCATGAAAGATGATGAGAGGGCTGGAGCACCTCTGCTGTGAGGACAGGCTGAGAGAGTTGGGATTGTTCAGCCTGGAGAAGAGAAGGCTCCGGGGAGACCTTATAGTGGCCTTCCAGTATCTGAAAGGGGCCTACAAGAAAGCTGGAGAGGGACTTTTTTACAAAAGCATGTAGTGATAGAACGAGGTGTAATGGCTTCAAACTGTAAGAGAGGAGTTTTAGACTGGGTATCAGGAAGAAATTCTTGACTGTGAGGGTGGTGAGACACTGGCCTAGGTTGCTCAAGGAAGTTATGGAGGCCCCATCCCTGGAGGTGTTCAAGGCCAGGTTGGACGGGGCTTTGAGCAACCTGGTCTAATGGGAGGTGTCCCTGCCCATGGCAGGGGGGTTGGAACTAGATCATCTTTAGGGTCCCTTCCAACCTAAACCATTCTATGATTCTATATTTAAGTGCCAGCTTCTTTAAGGGAAACTTGCGCATAAAGCAAACTAACATGCAAAATACAACTGGAACAAAACCACATCTCCTTCAGTTTCCTTAGTTCCCAGACCTGCTCCACCTAAAATCTGGGTGCTAAACTCACAACATATCTGCATCAGGGAGACATTTTCCCTGCTCAGTGCCTATAGAAGCATTCAGTACCTGTTCCCTCAAGGCTCTGATCTCCTCCGTTTTGGCTCCCAGCTCTCGGTCGAAGGTGAGCAGCTTCTGGGTCAGCTCTACCTCGTTCCTTGCCACCGCCTGAGCCAGGGTCTTGGCCATCGCTGCAATCTCATCCTGCAGATCTCTTATCACTGCATCTTTCTGCTTTGATTCCATTTCCAAACCAGAAAGGCGACCAATTTCCTTCTCCATTTGCAGAAGCTTCTCAACCTGCGGGCAGATTACAGGTGCCGTCTGTCACTCTCCAGCTACGGAGACACCGGGCTGCCTGCTCCAGGGGTGACCAACTCATGGCCATCGACTGACGACACCAAGCTGTGTGGAGTGGTTGACACACCAGAGGGAATGGATGCCATCCACAGGGACCTGGACAGGCTTGAGAGGTGGATCTGTGAGAACCTGGTGAAGCTCAGTAAGGCCAAGGCCAAGGCCCTGCCCATGGGTCAGGGCAATCTCAAGCACAAATCCAGGCTGGCTGGAGAACAGATCGAGAGCAGCCCTGAGGAGAGGGACGTGGGGGTGTTGGTGGATGAGAAGCTCAACATGAGCCAGCAATGTGCGCTGGCAGCACAGAAAGCCAATCGCATCCTGGTCTGCATCCCCAGCAGCGTGGCCAGCAGGGCGAGGGAGGGGATTCTGCCCTTCTGCTCCGCTTTGGTGAGACCCTACCTGGAATATTGGGTCCAGCTCTGGAACCCCCAGCATAAGAAGGACGTGGACCTGTGGGAGCTGGCCCAGAGGAGGCCATGAAAGATGATGCAAGGGCTGGAGCACCTCTGCTGTGAGGACAGGCTGAGAGAGTTGGGATTGTTCAGCCTGGAGAAGAGAAGGCTCCGGGGAGACCTTAGAGCCCCTTCCAGTTCCTAAAGGGGCTCCAGGAAAGCTGGGGAGGGATTCTTGATCAGGGAGTGGAGCCAGAGGATGAGGGGGAACAGTTTTAACCTGAAAGAGGGGAGATTGAGATTAGATGTCAGGAAGAATTTTTCCACTGCGAGGGTGGTGAGACACTGGCCCAGGTTGCCCAGAGAAGCTGTGGCTGCCCCATCCCTGGAGGTGTTCAAGGCCAGGTTGGACGGGGCTTTGAGCAGCCTGGTGTAGTAGGAGGTGTCCCTGCCCATGGCAGGGGGGGTTGGAACTAGATGATCTTTAAGGTCCCTTCCAACACAACCCATTCTATGATTCCATGACATGCTTGCCCTGGCTTCCCACGTCCCACCGTGTCCACATCCTCCGTTCACCCAGCAGTCCCCATTCCCAGGAGCATTCCCCCTTGGTGACAGTCCCTGCACCCTGCTGGAATGCACGGTTGGACACACAACCCTGGAGCAGGACAGGGACAGCTTCCCTCATGCCTCCCCCAGCATCACCTTCTTCCGTGGGAGGAAATCCGCGTCGTGAGTCCCCAGGGACGGAGCTCCCCCAGCACTGCTTGCACCATCTCCTGAGACACTGTTTGAGACTGGAAGGAAGCAAACACCACAGCAGCAAACGTCAGCATGGGAACTGGTTGCAGGTGGCAGAAACGCTTCTTGCAGCATCCCTCTCGCTTGTCTCAAATCTACACTAAGGCAGCGACTACTTCACAGTCCGTGAGCTCAATTCACAACCAGAAGAGAAACCATTTGGCATTAAAAAGACACCAGTGCAAACAGTCTGCACAACACCTCTGGGGACCAAAGAAGCCCCAAGGGCAGCACGGACACAGCAGACAAAGTCTCCTCTGAGTTTTCAGCATTGCCCAGCCCCACGGAAAGAAGCTGTGCTTTGCTGGCTTCCCATGTGTGAACAGCTACACTCACTGCGATTAGCATGTGTGGATCCTTTTGGGTCCATTTCCCCAAAATCAGATGAGTATGTGCTACCTTGGAGCGCACGCATGCGCTTCCCTCCCTTTACCCTCACCGCAATTTCAAATTCTGCCCATCCACATGTCTTTATGCGCCAGGACTGCACGGTACTGCCGCTGCTCTGGAGCACCAGCTGTACTTTGGCACTTCACTATTGACTTTGCGTTATTTATGACTGTGCAAACAACCCAACCCCAAACCAGGAAAACAACCGGATTGTGTATCAGACCATAACAAGCTACACTGGTGGCAAAAAGTCTCCTTCTCCAGCTGTGCTATTCCCCCCTAAGCCTTGCCTCTGCTCCACCGCTGTTGCATACTGTATTTTCAGAAGCACGTCAGCCATGGATCTAGTTTAAAGTTCCTGCACTCAAGGCAGCCGGTGACTGCACTTCAAAGGTGGAAAAAACATCCTTCAAACAGGAGACGGGAATAGGTGCATGAGTCATCGGTGCAGATCAAGTTAGTCATCACCCTTCCAGATCACACACCAGGAAAAAGGAAGGGGAAATGTCACTCTCGGTTACGAGGGCAATGGCATTCCCCTTTGTATGTCACAGCCTGTTTCTTTACCGACCCAAATGCCACCGAGGACCACACATGGTCTCCGATTACCTCCACTGGACCAGGACTCACACCCGGTTGCTGCTGATGCTCGTCACCTCTCGGCTCGTATCAAAACTGCCTCTGCTCAGATCAACTCCACTCAACGCTACGATGCTCACAGAGGAGACCAGGCTATGACCCACCAGGTCTGGCATCGGGGAGTACCTGGCCTCACCGCAGAGCTCCTACTGAAAGCGTCCAGCGAGACGGCAGTGGCCGTGCTCCTAGCCCAGGCACTCAGGGGTCGCTTCCGCAGCGGTGGATAGGGCACGTGGCCGGCTGCTCCGGGAGCCCAGCCGCCCAGAGATCCGGGGGGATGCTGCCACTGCAGCGATGGGAGGTGGGATGGAGATGCAGGAGTTGAGGGTTTGGGCTCCGCAATCACCTGGAGCTGCCCGGTCCATGCTGTGAGACGTTTCACAGGGGGATAGGACATCTGCCGTGGAAAAAAGACCACAATATCAGCAAGATTTTAGGAAGGTTTTTAGCCCATGATGCATGTGAATTATGTTGTACAAAATCCAGGCACAGATCTGAGTGGAAGCAGCATTTTAGCCCTTTTCCCTTTCCATTCCCAAGTACCGGATTTAAACCGGAGCACCCAAATCCTTTGCTGAAATGGAAAGAAATGATTGGGGTTTGCTGCGATTTGAGCTCTTCCCTCTCTCTAGATTTGCCTGCCCTCATCCTGCATTTCCTTTGCCAAATCAAAAAGCCTTGGTTTCACACCTCCCCTGGCTCACACACAAGCGCTCCTACCCTATCATTTCCCCCATTCCCCACGCCGAACCAAAGCCTCTCATTGCACTCCAGCTTCCCATCGCATTTATCAGACCTTCCACTGGGCCTGTCAGACATGTAATTAGGACACTATCTGCTATTCTCCTTAGGAGTAGAGACAAGCCACCATTAAGGTCTCGTACGTTGGTTTACGCGTAGCCCTCAATTACAAGGGCTAACCTAAACATCTGCCTACGTGTCTTGGACCTGGCCTGGATGCAGACCTCCAACATGTGGCTCTTCTCCTGGCATCTCACTGACAGAGAGCCCGACACCCCAGGACACGTTCCCCACTACTCCAGCACCTTGCCTTCTCCCAGAGCATATCTGAGCCTTGGCCCTTTTGCTACGGATGCTACCCTGGGTGCTTGCTCACGGCTGGATTCCACCACAGCATTAAGCTATCCCTTTCTGGGTACTTGTCCCATGCTCTGGGGCAGTGCAGGGATGTGACTCCTAGCTGGGTGGTGCTCCTCTTCACAGCATGTTCCTCTAATACTGTGTTGTGCTGCCTTCCCTCTAATACTACTGAAAATGAGGTTCGACACCATAACCACTCCGCAGGGGGCAATGCCGAGGTGATTCACTCTCTGCAGTCAGCAGGGTTGGGCTTCAAAGCTGTTCCACCAAAGGATGATCACAGAGTTGTGAAGAGTCACCCACAGGGCTTCCTCCGTGTCACAGTGCAACGCTGCTTTCTGCCTGCATCCTACACAAATCCTTTTGGAAATTAAAAAGCTGACAGTTCCAGCAACAACAAACTTACCTAACCGGCACTGGCACCATGGCTGCTCCAGCTTCATCGTGCAGCTGGGCATTTTTTGAAATTTCTCTTGGCCAAGGCTTTCTGGACAACTACGGATTCACCGGGTCACCTTGCTACACCAGGATTCTTGCCGAGACCTCCAAACCCAGTATCTGGGCGCATGAACTGCCTGACTCCAATCAAGTTTTAGTTGTACATGGGCACTGCTAGGAGACCAGGCTCTGTGACTCCCGCTACCGGGCACGCCTTTCCAGGATTCTGTCTCAGTATCTCTTTTCCAGGATTCCTCAAGAGCCAACATCAAACAAATAATACCGGATCTTATAAATTCTTAACTGTATAATAACTCACAAGCTCAATGACCTCCAAAAACATCCCTAAATGGTTTTTTTTCCACGGAGACAGGAGGCTGCCTCTACGTTCGACCACATTCTTTCCCAGTTTACAATTGCTTTGGATTTCTCTGGCACTCCCAAGTCAGCTGCGCTGCCCTGGCCATGCTGTGCACGACACCACCGTCTCTCCAGCCACAGCCAAGCACAGCGTCGGTCAGGGCTGCACCTTTTAGTTCAGTTTTTCACTCGAGGTTTGATCCCAAACCCACCTCCCCCGTTCCTAAGTAGCTTCTGAGGACACATAAAATCCTACGAGGGGAAAAGGACGTTTTCCAGACCAACCTTTGCTCATGCTGTTGGGAAACCCGACTCGTGCTGTTCCGTTTCCCTACTGAACTGCCCGAGTTTCTTCAGCAGAGGGAGCTCAGGTTTTTCATTTTCCCCCCTCCACTCTCGCCTTTCCCGAGGATTGCCCAGACCAGCCTGGGAGCCTGCTCCTGCACCCGGGGCCTTCCCTGGGCAGCAGCACCCCATCCTTCCCTAGGCACCCTTCCCTGGGCAACAGCACCCACCCTTGAGTGGAGAGCCCCATCCACCCTTCCCTGGGCAGCAGCACCCCATCCTTCCCTAGGCACCCTTCCCTGGGCAACAGCACCCACCCTTGACTGGGGAGCCCCATCCACCCTTCCCTAGGGAGCAGCACCCACGCTTAAGTGTGCAGCCCTATCCACCCTTCCCTGGGAAGCCCCATCCACCCTTCCCTGGGCAGCAGCACCCATCCTTACCCGGGGAGCCCCATCCACCGCCAGCTGGAAGGATGCTCCCCCTGCGCCGAAGCGCAGGATATCCCCCGGACTCACTTTCACAGCCGCGTTTTGGACCTGGCAGCCGTTGACGAAGGTGCCCTGGGGGGAGTTGAAGTCCTGAAGGATGAAGCTGTTGTCGGAGGCAGCGAATTCAAGGGCTGCGTGAAGATCTGCTACACCTGCGGACTGGCACGGGCAATCAACAGGCAAGCGGGGAAACCTGCCAGAAAGCAGCTCGCATTTTGCTAATTATTTGCCAAGCCCCTCTTCTCCTTGCTGTACACCTGAGTGTAAGCACCCTGGGAGCCCCTACGCTTTGCACGGAGGACCCCAGCGCCTCCTCCTCCCCGCACCCAAACCACCACCCATTTTATGACAGTCGGCTTCCTCACCCCTACCTGCAGGATGATGTCGGCCCCTTCGCGCCTGCCTATCGTCGTGGTGTGCGGTTTCAGCTGAAAACACCCCTCTGAACTCTTTAGAAAGGCTCGCATCGTCCGGCCCCTTCACCTGCAAGGCTTGCATTAAAGAAAACAAAACCCGCTCCTCATTTGAGCAACCCCCCATCCAACACGTGCAACTGAGCCCAGAACGTCTCGACCAACTCGTGCGCTACAAATTGCACAAAATCAACCCAAAGGCGGCTCTGCCATGGCCGGCAGCGCGGCTCCAGCCTCGCAGTAGCCTTGGAAACCCCGGCTGCGCCGCCGGAGCTGCTGCCCTCCTGGGTGCGTTTCTCTCTTTGTTTTGGTTTCTTTTTTTCTTCTCCTTTTCCCAAGCAACTGGCCCGGCAGCACAACACAGCTCCACGCCAGCCACAGCTCTCCTTGCCAGCGGGTGACGCATGCAGGAACATGTCCCCACCTATCCAAAAAACTCACAGGGGGGCATGCAAGCTGCCAGTGAACAGTTTTTTCCTGTTTTGCTTCTTTCTTTTTTTTTTTTATTTAACACCATGCACGCACGCACAAACAAGTCTTGCAACCTCAGGCAAGGGGATAAACATTGCTGCCTGGTGATGGGGACGCCACCGTCACACGTCGGCACGCTTCTCCGTCAACAGGCCTTTATCCCAGCCTGCCACACAGCATTTTTCAGTGGAAAAAGGGAAAACAGCGCACGATTGCACTCTGCTAATTCCCATGCCTTCCCCGCGCTGCTTCCCGATTTCTCTTTGTGTGTCTTTCCAGCGCGATTCCAGCGCCGTTGGCTGGTCTGAGGCGGGGGGTTGGTGCGCTGGGCACAGGTCCAGCACCCATGTGTCCCCCTCCTCGGGTTTTGGGAAGGAGGGAAGCGCAGCAGCCCCATAATGCCCCAAACCACAGCGTCTCCCTCAACCCCAGTGCTGTCCTTCTGATGAGCAGCCCAGGCCTGCTGGAAATGACACTAAACCTTGCATTTTTCTTAACAGCAAACCCTAAGATCGCTTTTTTGGGGCAGTTCTGCTCCTGCGGGTGAGAAATTCCCATGTCATCTGGCTGAAAGATGTAGGATTTGCCCTTCGGCCAAATTCCCAGGCACACAGACAGCAGGAGCGGGCATTGTGCCGCAAGAGAGGCTAGTGGCCCTCCAGGCTGCAAGTCAAGAGCAAATCCGTTTGGATGCACAGCCGCGAAACCACAGCGCTTCCCCCTGAAAATAAACCGCCTGTCTCCAAATATCCTGCAAACAAAGGTTTCCTGCTATTCCCAGGGCTGCTCCGATGCTTGGCAGGACCTGAATGCCAACCCAGGACAAAGGGGCTGCTCTGCTGACTGGGGCCATGGCCAGCCGCGCCTTGGCCGTTCAGCCTCACCGGCTCGTCGGATGCTGCCGGCACCTGCAAAAAAAAAAAAAACTCATGCAGGAGAGCAGCTAACAAGCCCTGCAAGATTTTATCGTGCTTAATTTTGAGGCAGAAGCAGCAGATTTTGCAAAGGAGCACTCCTCTGGGAGCCTGAGAGCAGTACCACGGCACACACCCCGGCTGCCAGTATTTTCATCCCTTCCTTTCCTCGCAAGGGCTTTGGCACTGGAACACGGCGGTTGAGGTTTTCCAGCCCCCATTCAGCGCTGCGGCGATGCTTTTTAAAACTAACGATCGCCAGACTTCCTCCATCGTGTTACTACCAGGTCTGCACATCTTGAGAGTTGCCATTGACCATGGGTTACCTTCCAGAGACACCGAGACATATGTGCAATCTTACACACTGCACAGGGAAACACCTCACCTCCCAGCGTGTCTTACCTGGAAAAAACATCTCCATCGTCCTCACCCTCAGGAATAACTGCTCAATATAGGGCCGCCTCAATTTCACACGGGGCCAAGCCTTCCTAGCACAGCGATGGTCACAGCTTTGGGAGCACTCACACTTCTCAGCATCTCATGTCTCCCTCTGCTTCCCACGTACCGTCCAAGGACAAGTATGCACGTGGACGGAGATGCTTCATTAGCCATTCAGGCATTTTTCACATAATTACGACATTAGTCACAGCCCATTACACTGCAGTCACTGCACTTTACGTCATTTTTACAGCTCTTTCCTACAAGAGACATTGGGAAAGACTCTGCTCTCACAAGTCTGGTTCATTAAGTGGGGCTTTCTGGTAAAGAAGCTCCATGAAACTTCAACTCCCAACTGCTCAGACAAGAGGATTCACTTTATTAACACAATATTTCCCCAGATTTTCTAAAGCAACTGCTACAGTTGCGTTTCTTCAGCAGGAAGAGAGAGCCTCAAGCTCTGCGTCCTACTGCGGGCAGGTTCTTAGGGACACACACTCCTGGGAGACAACTTCCCAGGAGCTGCACCACCTTTCCAACCTCTCGACAACAACAAGAACCACATGGGACACCCCACCCCAGATCCCTCAATCTGGGCTATATTCTTCTATCATTTTTTTCCTTCTCTTCAATAAGGGAGTCCCTTCTTTCATGATGCTATTTTCATAGAACGGTTTAGGTTAGAAGGGACCTTAAAGCTCATCTAGTTCCAACCCCCCTGCCCTGGGCAGGGACACCTCCCACTAGACCAGGTTGCTCAAAGCCCCGTCCAACCTGGCCTTGAACACCTCCAGGGATGGGGCAGCCACAGCTTCTCTGGGCAACCTGGGCCAGGGTCTCACCACCCTCAGAGTGGAAAATTTCTTCCTGATACCCAATCTAAATCTCCCCTCTTACAGTTTGAAGCCATTACGCCTCGTCCTATCCCTATACACCCTTGTAAAAAGTCCCTCTCCAGCTTTCTTGTAGGCCCCTTTCAGGTACTGGAAGTCCACTATAAGGTCTCCCCGGAGCCTTCTCTTCTCCAGGCTGAACAACCCCAACTCTCTCAGCCTGTCCTCACAGCACTGATCATTTTGCCCATCTGAGATCATGCCTTGGGGCACAGCAAAGTGAAATTCCTGGGATACAACGACAGACATTACGAGATGCAATACGAAACCATACCTAACAAGAGAAACTGTCACATGGATTAGGACCAGCATCTCTTCGTTGTCTTCATTTCGGCCACCTGCGCTCCTCTTACACCTTACATCAACCATACTGCCATGTCAGCCTCTTCTGACCGCTCCGTAACTGCATCAATATCAGCATCATTCCCACGCAGCCACATCCATACCGGCAGCCCAGAGGCAGAGGGCAGACTGGCCACACCGACATCTGCTACCAATTCACAAGAGATTCTGCTCTCTACCCACACCATCAAAATTTAGACCATTCGAGGGATCCCGTGGCCAAATACGCTGATGACTTCGTCCTCGATCGCCTTGCTGTTAGCCCAGGAGGTGGCGCATGGCCGGGGTGCCTGCGGAGCGGCATTCGCCCTACAACAGCCGACCTATTTCATACCGCTCCGGCTTCCACACCTTGGGAAGGGCCAACCGCGCACGAGTGCACACACACACACGCAAACACAATGTACAAAATATTTATTTAGCCCAGGTCTGCTCGCACAGCATGCTCATCAGTCGTTTCACCCTGCACACCTCCTGGCAGGGGTGCACTCAGCTCCTGACCCCCGGGATTGATCCACTTGCCTCAAACGGACCGCGTCCCTTCGCATCGGAGCACAAAACACAACAGCGAAAGCAACCGAGGCAAAAAATCCATCCTCTTCCCCAGGAGCACGGGGCCCGTTCTAGCCCCCTGCTCACCAGCAAGCACAGAACTTGGCAGGAGTTGGGGCTGGCCCTGGGCCACCATCCCAGCCCCAGACGGGAGCAGGGGAACGTCGCCATGCTACTCTGACAATGCCGTTTCCCTTGCTCCGGAAGAAAAGGCACCAAAAAAAAGGAGCATTGCCCTTTTCCACTTGGAAAATCCTTGTTCAGTATCAGTTTGATGGCTTGGGAAAGTCTTGCTGGGACAAGGGGGAGAGGGGATGAAAAGATACTTCGGGTGGTCCTTATGTAAACCACCACAAATTACACTTTCGGTACTTCCAGCCTTCATTCACTTCCAAGCAGCAGACCTGTTGGCTCTATTCAGGTTTCTTTCCCCACGGTCTTTTGTAAAACCCCGTCCCAGGGAAAGCTTGTCCTGTCCCCGTGCTGCAGCACGACGCACCCATCATGTCCTCCACATTCCAGCTTCCAGGGAGCCCTGACCGCTTCCACACCCGCAGACCGAGCCCCCCTTAGTGCGGTACTTTTCTGAAAAAAAAAAACCTCAAAAAACCCCCAGCAGCACCACAGATTCCCTCTTTTCTAAGTCATTTGCTGGCTCTCTGGCGCTTTCTGCTGGATCTCCTCGTACTTGGGCGGAGGGGTCAGAGGCTCTATCGTGATAGGGGCGGTGCTGTTCCCCTCTGCAAGGTTGAGCCTGATGTCCTTCAGGTGCAGCTTCTCCGACTTGATCCTCCGGACCTTCAGTGGCTTCAGGCGCTTGCTTAGGCGTGAGTTGTGCCGGCCGGGCTGCTGCTCCATGCCAGGCTCCGCACCGGCAGCTCCCGGCGGCTGGGTGCTTTCCTCCAGCCCCGTCAACGACTCGTAGGAGGGCAGGGAGACACTGATCCTGTTGCTCCTGTCCGAGTCTCTGGGCTCGGAATAGCCCGTGTTCATCACCTCCTCGTAGCTGGGGACGTAGTACTGGGAAGACACGTCTTCATCCTCTTCTTGACTAGAGGGGGAAAAAAAATTGAGGCTGTCAGTACCGCATCATTTCAGCTTCACTGCAGGTAGGGGATGGAGAGGAGAGAATAAAACAACCCCTCCAAAAAAGCCTTATCAATATGTTTGCCCTTCCACATTATATACCAGTTCCTTTCAGTTTAAGACACCAGATCACAACCCCACCGATATCCAGACATGTTTTTATTTCCTTGCGACATACGGCTGTCTTTGATCATCACTCCTTTTGCCCACAAAACCTCTTTACATGTCGCACAGCCGTAAATTCTTCCCCCAGCAGAACACTACCTTCTCCCCTCTTGACAAATCCATCAGAATACACTTGAAAGGGACATTACTGCTCTCTGTCTTTGCCATTCAGATGTCTTTCAGGTTGGGTACCCTACCTTGAATTTTAGTGCCTGGAGATTTACACAGAATCACCGGGGTTGGAAGGGACCTCTGAAGATCACCTAGTCCAACCCCCCTGCCAGAGCAGGAACACCTAGAGCAGGTCGCACAGGATGGCATCCAGGTGGGTTTTGAATGTCTCCAGAGTGGGAGACTCCACCACCTCTCTGGGCAGCCTGTTCCAGCGCTCTGCCACCCTCACAGTAAAGAAGTTCCTCCTCGTGTTCAGATGGAACTTCCTATGGTCAAGTTTGTGCCCGTTACCTCTTGTCCTATCACTGGGCACAGCGATGCAGCTGCACAACACGTGCCCACCTACGCCACAGGTACCCGCACACAGCCTGCACACATATACTTTGCTTTTCTTTTGCATTATGAAGTTACCCTTAGAATCTAATAGGGAAACCCACTTTTCTAGGTGGATCTGCACACACAGGGGAACTTCTCAGCAGCCTCTGATGGCAGCTCTGCCCTGCAGCATCCCCTAGGCAGCAGCCAGCAGAGCCAGCGTCTCCTCCTGCCACTTCCTACCCCACGCTGTCCCGACGTCCCCCTGCCTCTCCCTGCACAGGCACAACCCGCACCAGGGACCGCACCGATTCCCCGCACCGCTGAGATGGCCGGGGACTTCTCCTGCACCCTGGGTTTGTTCAGGCCATGCCTGCTGCGGCAGCAGCCTTTGCTCTGCTGGCCAGAGTTCCCCGAGCAAACAGGAGAGCCCTGCAGACTTTCACCGGGTCGAAACTCCACTTCCAGCCGCTGCCTACCTCCGGCTGCACCCAGCGAGACCAGCACGCCCTGCGCCTCCTGCTCCTCTCCCTCCAAAGCCCCTCACCTGGTTCGCGGCAGCAAGCCTGGTCTTCCGCGTTAACCATTAACCACCGCCGCCAGCGTTGCCTCTCCGCACGCCGCCTGTGTACCCACCAAGCCAGGAGCGGCGTGTCTCAGCAACGCTGCCTTGGCCACAGCTCCGTCTAGACCCCAGCTTACACAAAAACCAAGGTTTCCTTTCCCCTACAGCACCATAAATACAGCCGGAGTCATTCCTTCCTGAGCTCAAAAGGGTATTTGAACCCTAAACCACGAGAAGCGCTTGCCTTTATTTTGGCACGTGCTGCTCTCAGCCGTACTCTCCTTGCTCCTGACCTCCCTGAGGAAGAATAACCGCTCTTCATTTCATTCCTGCCCTCGATCCCACTCCCTTTTTCCTCAAAAAGGCTCACCTGTCCTCCTGGTGCGAGGGCTCTGCAGACGCCTGGTGCTGCACGCGAGTGATATCTTCACTTTGCCTCTTCTTGTCCCGAATATTCAAGCAGATGGAGAGCAGCAGCAGCAGCACGCCCGCTCCCACCAACACGTACGCCACCGAGAAGGTCTTGCTCTTCAAAATGCCTCCGCTGCCACGGTCGGGCTTGCTGCTGTTCCCGGCGTGGACGGCGGGTTTTTCGGCGGGTCCGAAGCCGGGGACCAGGTTCCAGACAGCCATGATGATGCCGAGGACGAGCATCCCCAGCCCTATCGCTGTCAGGGCGTAGTGTGAGCCGTTGGCCCGAGACTGGGCCATCGCTCCCGCTGCTGGTCCCCTGGCCGGGCTGCCCCCACCTTACAGCACGGCTCGGCTTGGGGGGGCTGCAGTCCTGCTAGCATGCGTGCGGTCCCCTCCCCAGACAGGCAGCAAGCTCTGGGAAGAGATGGAAAGCAATGGTTAGCACACGGTGGGATGTAAATGCCATGTACAGCTCCCATTTCGGTGGCCGCGATAACATTGTTTTATTCCACCAACGCTGGAAATCTAATTCCAGCGCGCCTGCGGAGAGCACGTCAGGACATCACGTGGCGGTCGGCAGGAGGATGCTTGCTGGCCGTCCTCGTCGCAGCCCTTTGCTACTTTCTCACCTATAATACCCACCAACCTTAGGAAAGAACCGAAATCACGAACATTTGCTGAGGACTTGGCTTACCCGTCCTCAGGAGCGTAACAACCGACCTCTTCACAGCACCAAAAAAAAAAAAAAAAATGCCCTCCCCCCCAAAAAACAATTCAGTGCTTATAGAAATGCTCCCTGCTTTAGGGAGCTGCGCTGCCAACGCAAACCAACCTGAAACCGCTCAGAAACAAATCTCTGGCTGTACAACTTCTCTTTTCCCCCTGCTCCAGATGGAGCGGGGCTGCTTGCGGCGCTGGCTGCCTGCCCTGCAACGCCTCCCTGCCCGGAGAAGAGAAAGCAAAACTGCCTCTCTCCCAGCCACGCCATCGCTGTGGCTTCCCCCAGAGCACTGCTGGCAAGGGCTGCCGCAACAGCGAGCCCTCGCCACAGCCACTGCCTCGCTTCTGGCCCACGCTCCCCCACCCCAGAGTCCCACACGCTGGTGGCGAGTCCCCTGGCTGCATCCCAGTGACCACAGCTGGCCCGGGGCCGACTGAGCACCGCCGGTCCCCACCAGCCGGGCCACAGCTGGGAACTCCTCCTCCAACACCTCGACTGAACATCTGCATTTTCCGAGTCGCCAGGACCAGATGTGCTCGCTTTCCAAAAAGACTCATGTGGAAGCTCATCTCCCGGCTGCTCACCGCCCTGACCTCTGCTTGCGAAGGGCTCGGATCCCTGCAGCAAAGCTCTCCCATTCTCCACCCCAGCAGCCTCCCAGTCTGCCGCATGTGCCAAAATCAGCATGCCGCTGCGCAGATGTGCCAGGGATTTCTCTTTTCCCCCTGGCCCCGGCTTCCCGATGCTTGTTTGTGCAAGAAGTCGGTCCTTGGATATGTTGCTGCTGCGTGCTTTCCCCACGCACCCCCCCACCCTCCAGCGTGGCCATCCAGTTTGATGGTCCCCAGCTTCACGTTTGCTTGTTTAGCTCGAGCACAAGCCTAGTTCGCAGGGTCAAGGGCCAGAATAAACCAGCATTCCCAGCAAACAGACCAGCTCCAGCCACTTGCAGGAAAAGACACGCACGCAAACGCACAGAGGAGAGGAGAAATCTGCCAAGCAACGTCCCCATCGCAGCCCGTTCGCCGCCTGTGCCCCAGCACCGCTTCGGGGGCTCGCCGAGGGATGACAAAGCCCTGGCCCCGCATCGGGGTTGTTGGTGTTCACGCGGATCCAGGCAGGGCAAAGTCTCCGCTCCCGTAGTCCATCCGGGGTTATCGGGCAAACACGAGCTGCCGAGCCCTACCCGATGGGAGCTGCTGGCAAGGCAGGCAGGGACAAGCCCGCCGTTCCCCATGGCACAGCTCAGCACCATGTCCGGCCCCGCTGTCGGAGCCGTGCAGCGTGGTCGCCCCCACGGGAAAAGGCATCCCCGGCCCCCATAACCTGCCCCCGGCTTTAATGCGGTCCAAGCAAGCAGCTGCTGAAGGTGCGGCAAGCGCTACATCCCAAAGGTCCACACCGACAGCCCGAGAGCGATGGCAACTCAGCAGCCCGTCCTACCTGAGCGCTTCTGAACTGCCGTCCCAGCAGCGGCCTCTGCCCTCCTACACAAAGTCTTCGCTCTCTGCCTGCCCCTGCCAGCCAGGGCAGCGACACCTATAATACTGTGTCCAGCTCTGGAGCCCCCAACATAAGGAGGACATGAACCTCTTGGAGCGGGTCCACAGGATGCCACGAAAGATGGTCAGAGGGCTGGAGCACCTCTGCTGTGAGGACAGGCTGAGAGAGTTGGGGTTGTTCAGCCTCGCAAAGAGAAGGCTCCAGGGAGACCTTAGAGCCCCTTCCAGCATCTGGAATGGGCCTACAAGAAAGCTGGAGAGGGACTTTTTACAAGGGCGTGTAGTGATAGGACGAGGGGTGATGGCTTCAAACTGGAAGAGGGGAGATTGAGATTAGATCTCAGCAAGAAATTCTTTACTGTGCGGGTGGTGAGACCCTGGCCCAGGTTGCCCAGAGAAGCTGTGGCTGCCCCATCCCTGGAGGTGTTCAAGGCCAGGTTGGACGGGGCTTTGAGCACCCTGGTCTAGTGGGAGGTGTCCCTGCCCATGGCAGGGGGGTTAGAACTAGATCATCTTTAAGGTCCCTTCTAACCTAAACCGTTCTATGATTTTATATAGAGCACTGTCTATATCCCACGCTTCCCAAACAGCCCCCTCTGCTCCGGAGAGCACCTGCAATGCCAACTCACTGCACACTCACTGCCCTTTGCAGGCTCATAAAATCACGCACAAGGCAAATCGCACCATACATCCTCTTCCTTCGTCCACCCTCCGCTGCATCAGTCCCTGCTCCCAGCCGCGCCAGCGATGCCCAAGCCTGTGGCGAGGAACACCGAGGCTCTGATTTATCAGCACCCCTCGCTTCTCATTTTGGGTCTTCCCAGTGTAGCTACATGGGTGGCTGTCGGGTTTTTTTCCCCTTACCAGTTTATCCAAATTAACTCCCATCCCCCTGCTATTTGGCCGGGCGTTTCGCAGACGCACGTGGGCCAGCCAAGGTTTCATTTGCCAACTGCCCTGATGGGTTTGGAGTAGGGAGATGACACTGCACATGGGGTGGGCACAGAAAACACACAGGGCTGGTAATGTTTACCCGTGGGGTCTAAACCTCCGTGCCCATTCCCACTCTTTTTGCCTTCCCTTGGGCACCTTGCCCCTGGAAGTAGACAGGATTTAAAGCTTCTACATCAGCTCTGTGCCTGAAAGTTTTACGCAGATCCCTGGCTGTGCTGCCCTGCAACCCGGGCAAATCTGATTAAAGCAGGAGACCTGACATACAAGTCTGTCTCTCCATTCAATTAGCCCTTCTTTTGGCTTCCCAGAGCACACTCCGACCACTGCTTTAGCAATAACCCCGCTGCCCTGACGTCAGCGGCCAGAGAAGGGAGCTGCTGCTATCTCTGTCTCTGGTCCAGCATCCCTGGCGCTGTCTGGAGCAGCAGAGGTGGCACCACCAAGATGGACACCCGTCGGCACGGCAAAAGGAGGCCGCAACTTGAGGGTTCAGGGAAGCCCAGAAACAACCATTGACTCGCCCCAAAAATCTCGCTGTGGCTGGCACTGCATCTCTAAGGCGGCATCTACTGTGGCTGTCCCGAGCAGACCGGGTGGAGGACATACATACGGTGCTCTCCTCCCCGGTCCAGCAACAGAGAAATCCCCTGCTCTGCACTTGCACCAGTTTAATAATCCTCGAGGGATTTTTCCTCCATGATTCCCCCCGATTTGTTTACCGCAATCACTCCCGAACGCTCTCTTCCTGCACAAAGCCCCGAGCTCCCGATCCTTACTCACCATCCTTACACCATGTCACCCGAGCCCCCTTTCTTCTCGCTCCCCCCCAGCTTGCCGGCACCGCAGAGCTGTGGCCCCCGTTGGCAACCTCACCCCTCCATCATGCGGACCGGTGGTGGCCAAGCACTCCAGCCCCCCTCGATCCCCACCTGCCTGCATCTCCTCCCCTCCACCCGCCGCATGAGGTCTTCCCTGCAGCCAGACCCACCTTCGTCCCCGTCCCACACACGCCTGTGGCCCCGCGCCGGGCTGGCAATGATTTACACCAGGATCTCCGAACCATTAAACTCCACCGGCGCACCTGCAAAGCCAGGGGCACCTGTGCCTCCTCCGTGCTCAGCCGGGCTTCCCGCACCTCTCACCAACTCCCTGCAGGCTGCCACAGCCAAGGGACGCTTTGTGACTTCTCTTGGGATGTTTCCCACTGTTAATTCGGCACGGGAGGGCTCGGGATAAGCCCCTTCTCAAGCACGGCATGCCAACACACCTAGAAACACCCCAAAGGCTTTTGGCACGGGCACCCAGGCAGGGTGGCAGCAGATAGCATCTTCCCCTCCACCGGAGATACCAGTCCTCCGCAACAGCAGTCCCACCACAGGGATGCAGACCCCCCCATCCCGACCCCAGCGGAGTCAGCCCTGGATCATGCTCCACACCTCGGTGCTCCCGGTGAAACGCCAGTCCCAGCAGGGTGACTCATGAGGAAGCACGACACCCATCGTTGCCCACAGCAGCACCCACGCTTCTCTACCCTCCGCGACCTTTGGATTCTTCCCCCCCGTCCCCTTCCCATGACATCACCTTCCCGCTCGTGCTCCAGCAGAAACACCTTTGTCATGGGATCATGAGAGATGAGTCTGCAGTTTGGGGAAAGGGTCAAACCCCGACGCAGTCACAGGGCACGGGATGAGCTCGCTCACGCTCAGCTCCCGGGGCTTCCTCGCTTCCGAGGAGGAGTCGGAGCATGCCGCACAGCTTGCAGCATGCCGCCGCGGAGCGACACAGCCCTTTGGAGCCTGCCTCCAAAAGCCGGCGTGCAACTCCAGCGCCAGTCCTACAACACAAGATTCATTTCCTAGAAAATTTTTTTTGCAGAAAAAAAAAAAATAAAAAATTATCGATTCTGTAAACATCCAAACAGCCTAGAGCCCACCGCACATCAGCTTATCCCTCTTCCCAAGCTGCTCCCAGGGCTGGCGGCGGTGCAGCACCCACCCCTTTCCCAAGTTACAGCCGCAGGGTCCTCCAGCTCCTCTTGACAGCAATCCTCAACGCGCAGGAGACCCTTTGCTCGTGCGTAGGCACTTCCAGAGAGCTTTGCCCCTTCTGGAGGTGGGGCTGGATGTTCCCCGGGGGTTTGGCCCCAGCCCCGGGTCGGGTGAGATGATGAGAGATGGGGGGTAACGCTGAGCCGGGCTGGGCTTCACCTCTCCACCCAGCCCCTGCTCCAGGGGACACTAATGCCTCCGCGGCAGCGCCAGCACGGAAGGCGCTACCTTCATCTTCATGCCTGCACCCAGACAGCCTTCTCATTAACCGTCTTCCCTGCTAATTGCTGACCACGGCACATCCTCGCAAGCTCGTTCTTGCAGCGGCAGGAACCTTGCACGGAGCCCTCGTCGTTACACGAGGACTCAACCCACCCGCAACCCAAAACTCCACGCGGAGTCAGAAAACCAACACGTCAGGGCTCTGGCAATGTTTTGCTCTTTTTTTTGGCCCTTCTCGCTGCCCACGTTATACCTGCCCCAGCAGCAGGGACGCTTCTGGCCAGATGCAGCCCAGGGGATGCAGGGAATTCCCTCGCCCCAGCGGTGAAAGTGGTGAGAGAAATAGCCAGCGATATCCAGCTGAGCTGGGAAAAACAGCGTTGCTGCCCATTTGGCCAATTCCTCGTCGTTTGGACAAATACTCAGCCCATTTTAGAGCATCTCCCCAGGGAATCCAGAGACCCAGAGAGGGACAGCCCCAGGCAGACTGTCAGGGCTTTTCCGCATTTTGCTGCTTGTGCTTCCTGCCAAGAGCACACAGGAATGCACCCACATCCATTGCTCTTGGCATTCCCTACAGACATTTTTAAGTTATCTCACTATCTTTTTTTGCTTAAATTTTATTTTTACCGACGCCTCCTCAGTTGCGCTCTTGCAGACGGCACCAGGCGAGCGGCGGTGTTTTCTGGAAGCTCTGCATAAGGTGCTTCCCCCCTCTCCCGGTCCGGTGCCAGCCCACCCCGGAGGGGAGCCCAGGGCTCCGGTGCTGCAGCTTCCTGCAAAACAAGGGCGTCGCGGGAAAGCAAAGGCTGCCCAGCCCAATCCCGGGATCGGGATGCTGCAATCTGCCCGGCCGGCCACCGCAGCCACACTGACGGCTGCAGAATAAGAGCGACGGGGCTCGCAAAGCGCCCCGTTTGCACAACACGGCACCCGGTCCTTCTCCATCTGAAGGCATCTGCCACCACCACCGCATCCTTCACAACTCCGGACACTGATCAAGTCGCCACCGGTTTAAGAACCGGCACGGATCGTACAAGCCGCAGTAACCGTCTCCCCCACGCCCCGTGCAGCAGAGAGCCATGAGCTCGAACTTTGCCACGGAGGTATGGGAAACTGCCTTCCAGACTCCTCTCCCCGTAATTTCATTACGGCCATCCGAGCAGCGCTCGCTGCAAACCAGTAATGGACTCGGACAAAGAGTCCTTTTAAATTTATATTTAAGGATATTTATTCCTGGCGATAATGCTGCTGCAGCCACAGAGACCGTGTCGGCATGAACTCAGAGCAGTGCCGGAGGTCGGCGAGCCCTCGCCGCGTCCCAGCCCACTGTGTGAGCGGCATCCTGGGGCTTTGCCCGTGCCCGGCTCCCACACGGAGCTGATGCCAGCCAAATGCCTCCCCACCAGGCTCTGCCACACCAGAGGTGAGGGCTTTGGGGCATTTGCCTCTCTTCGGGCTGGACAAGGGAGTCCCGCTGGCAGCCTACCCTGTGCGTCCAGGCCTGGGAAAGCATGCTAGCCTGGGAAAATCCCAGTGCTTTGACCTTGTCTCCTTCCTGCTTTTCTTTGGACTCTACTTTGCACCTTTGGGCTTGGGGTTAGGGGTTTTTTTTGTTTGTTTGGGGGGGGGTGGGGTGGGTGGTTGTTTGTTTGGTTTTTATTTTTTTTTTTTAATTTCCTAATCTGCTGTTTCCTGCCGGAGATAAAGCCATTCCTCCCAGCAAGCCTTCCCATGGTTTTTGGTCTGTGACCTTCCCCGATATCTCCGTGCCAGCCACCACGCTCTCCTCTCGGAGCCTTTCAGCACTTGTAGACATTATCCATCTGCCCCCTCTGATCTCTTCCAAATCCCGCATTCCCGCTGCCTCGGAGCGCTTCCCAGCCCTCCTGCAGTGCTTTAAGCAGCTCCTGTCCCACTGCAAGAGTCCCTCGAGCCTTACGTCCCCTCACTGCAAGCCGCTACCCGCTGCCATCGGCCTCGCCCGTGCCGCCTTCCTCATCCTCAGCCTGCACTCTCAGCAACATCCTCCATCTCGCTGCGCCCCCGAGGCAGCATCCCGTCTCCCTGCACTTCCCAAACCTCCTTCTCCCAGGAGCAAGACCCACAATTAAAACCCACTGCAGAGGGCAGAGAGGAGCCAAGGGGGCAGAACGGGAGCGGCGGGTCATGCAGGGGGAGGGATGGAGCCGGCTGGGCAGCCAAGCGACGCGCGGCAGCCAGGCACAAAGCAGCAGTGTTTTGCCACTCGGGCACAGGTATTTCGATAGGGATGGAGGTTGGCTGGGGAATTCTGCCGCTGCACACCGCCGGCACAACTCACGCAGGATTTTCAGCTGCTTCGGCAGAGCCTCGACGCCAGTTTGTGCCTAAGAAATACACCGGGAACAAGAACCGCGTTTGGGAGACAGACATGTACCAGGGCTGCCAGAGGGATCCCTCCTCCAGGGCTCCAGCTGGGAGCGCAGGCAGACAGCTCTGTCTGGCCCTGGCCTCCCAGGACCTCCGTGGGAGCGCGGCTGCGGGCAGCACCTTACGGCACCGTGGTGCCGAGCATCGCTGACACTCAGCTGTCCCCAAGGCACCCACGGCCAAACATTCCTCCCTCCCCAGGCACTTCCCTTCTCGAGGATTTTTCCACCCGTGTAATTACCCACAGATAAAATCAAAGGCATCTCACATACTTCCGAGTCATTACGGTCAAGGGCTGGGTTTGCCAGCCCCACACCCACGCGTTCCTCATTGCCACCTGGGAGGTTTCCCTTTCTGGCTGTCGTACCAAGATGTCCAGGGCATCAGACGGCTGCAGGATGCTTGGCTACAATCGTAGAGGGATGCACTGCTGCTGCATCCCACCGAGCAGCAGCCAAGGTCTGCGTCGAAGGAGCTTTAGCAAGCCTAAAAGCCCACCAGCAGCTGGAGCCTGTTAGCTGAAAGACGGACCCACAACTCCTGGTGCAGCTTCGTCTCACCCGGGCTCCACCGTGCAAAGCCAAGGGCAGCCCGTCTCACGCGGGACATGCTCGCAGAACCACTGCTTTCTGCCCACGTGGCCGTGCTTCCCAACACACCCAGCTATGCTGGGCTCAAGAGACGCTTACCCAAGCACATCCCCTCCAAAAAAGCAAACAGCCCCATCTTTGCAAGACAGCTGGTTCGCGACATGCTGCCGATGGCAGGCGCTGCTCCCCCGGATCTGGGGAGCTTCAGCAGGGCGCAGGCCACCCGCAGCAGGGACTTCCCTCGCCCCCAACCTCTGCAGCAACAACGCACATCAATCTGCTTCTAGTGCTCCGGCGCTGGGTGTGCCACGATTCCCAAAACAGCCCGTTTTTAAGTCAATACGGGGAGGACACACACTGGGACTGCACCCCATACACACATAAACACACAGCGCTGGCTTAGAGGGGGGGAAAAAACCCACCCAGGCAAAGGTGTCAGCAATAAAGTCATTAAAACCGTCCTCAAAGCCTGGTGAGGGGCTGTGACAGAGGTCACGCTTAGTGCGGGTGGAGTGGGGCCGGCAGGCTTCCTCCCCTCCCAGCCACCGGCCCCAGGCTACCGAAGCTCCCGAGAAACACCCCCACCTGGTGAGGGTTCCTACCCAACCTTGCCTTCCAAACCAAGGATATGGCAGTTCTTCTCAGGCCCATCCAGACAACACAGGAATTCATCTTCACAGCAGGCTAAGATAGCGAACTTCCCAAAATAACCACGCCTGTTACGGGCCGTATCCCAAAACCCCGGCACACACCTAGGGCGACTGACCACGCATGCTGGGGGGCCGTGGCTGCACCAGCTGCAAAACCCCCGCTGCAGCTGCTGACGCGCTTTCTCGCTGGGATTTCTTCCTCAACCAACACTCCGGAGACGCTCGCGGATTTGCCGGCGCCCTTTAAAGCTCCGAGGCACTCTTTTCTTTTGCAGAATGAACACGACAGGAAGAAGCGAAAACCCCACGGAGCGGTGTTGCGTTCATAAACCGCCCGGCACGGACCTGCCCTGCACAGCTTTCCTTCTCTTTGTCTTTGTTTGCTTTCCAAACAGACTCACGCACACACCGGCCCTTGCCCCTTCCCGGGGACTGACGTCTTTGAGCGATGGGGCTCGTGATACGTGACTGCCCCGCTGCCATCCGTGGGAACCGGCCGCGAAGACACTGGTGGGTTTGGCTGGGGGGCTCATCTCAGCCCCCCCCCCCCCCCCCCCCCCCCCCCCCGCCAGCAC
>VYXH01010357.1:71619-82431 GCA_013397275.1 Burhinus bistriatus
GCGCATCAGCCTGGCCGGGCTGATCCTGACCGTCACCGACGTGTAAAATCACAGAATGGTTTAGGTTGGAAGGGACCTTAAAGACCATCTCGTTCCAGCCCCCCTGCCAGGGGCAGGGACACCTCCCACCAGACCAGGTTGCTCCAAGCCCCGTCCAACCTGGCCTTGAACACCTCCAGGGATGGGGCAGCCACAGCTTCTCCGGGCAACCTGGGCCAGTGTCTCACCACCCTCACAGTGAAACACTTCTTCCTAACATCTAAGCAATTCTTTGAATCACAGAATAGCTTGGGTTGGAAGGAACCTTCAAAGGTCCTCTCGTGCACCCCCCCCTGCAATGAGCAGGGACATCTTCAACTAAATCAGGTTGCTCACACGCTCTCCTCCGTCCCCTCTCCGGAGCTGGGGTTTCTTTCGGTATTATCTAAAAGTTCTCAGAAAGCCGGGGGATACTGCACAGGCTGTTTTTGCTTCCCCTTCTCCAGAAGGTCTGCGCGTCCAGCAACAACGAGCTTACTCAGGGAAGGGAGGGGCTATGGGGGCGACTAAGCAAAATTTCTTCCTTTTCCCATGGTGGTTGTGCACCCTGGTGTGAAAGGGATGGACTTCAGCCTGCCTGCTTCCTGGAGGTCCCTCCAGGAAATCGCAGGTTACTTCCTGCGTTTCCCACAATCCATCATGCAGAATATAAAAATTATCTGTTTTTCCGCACCTTGTCCCTGGTGTGGGTCACGGCAGGGGCTGCAGGTCGTGTCACCCACTCCAAGTAGGGTCCGCGCAGTGCTCCAACCATCACAACCACCGTTTGCTAGTTCCAAAACCAGCTTGCGAGGCAGCTGCGTTGTGAAACCGGCTCGTACCAACGTGCAGAGCCTTTCCGCAAGCGAGCGGTTCCCAGCACTGATTGCAGAGGCCCCGTTTTTGAGGAACCACAACCGCTCGGGCTCGTGGCTCCGTTCCACAGGGCAAAGCCAACATCCTCATAAAGCCGGGCTTGTGTTCCCAACAAGCCTGGAAAGTGCTTTTATCAGGCTGCTGCCCTCTACGAACAACTCCCGGTTAACCACCCGCTCACCGGGAAGAGCCGTCCCGGGTACGGCCCTCACCCGGGCTGCTGGCCACGTGCCTTGGCCTCGTAGCCAGAGAGTCCCGTGGTTTCCAGGCTGAACTGCAGCGACCGACCCGCCAGCTCCTGCCCCCACTTAAGACTTTACTAACGAACAATTAACAGCTGTGGTTATGCACGGGGTCATGGGCTGCTCCAGGGTGTGGAAGTGGGGAACCTCTGCGTGTTTCCGTGCGTATCTATGATGCGACTACGCCGTCGTTCCGTGCAATACGCATACAATAACGACAAGACTGGCAGCACGCTCCCTCCGCGGTGGCACAGGGGCTGCAGCCGGAGGCTGGGCATCGGCACAGGCTGCAGCTGGGTTTGGGCAAACCCCGCTGCAATTAATGCTCTGTCCAGTGTCACCTCTCCCCGGCTGCCACCCCAGCAGCGCATTTTGGCAGGCCCTTCTCACACCCTGCCTTAAGAGTTACTCACTTAAACACCACCAAGGACTCAAATTCTGTTGGAGATGACACTCGAGGTGGGTTTTTTTCCCAACCATGAGGAAAAAAGCAGCATTGCTACACTTGCCGGACCAGCCACTGCAGTTTTTCCTGTCCCTTAAGCCCTGCAAGTCCTTGCAAAGGCAAAAGCCATCGACGAACCCAACGCAACTTGTCATATCCCCTCGCATGAGTCAGCGTGCCGCAGCCCTGCCTCGGGGGCACCGCGGCATGGGATGCCGGGTGGGAACCCCCCCGTTTCCCTGCATTTCTCCCTCCCAGCACAATCCTGCACGGAGCCGATGGTATTTTCCACTGACTCACCTGCCCTGGCTCCTCCTCCCGGTGCATGGCAGCGCTGCCCTTCCCCGCTCACCTTCCTTCTCTAAGCAAAGGCCAACTTCGAGAGCTGTGCTATTAAGAAAATTAATTATTAAATATAGATGCAGGTGTGGGTTGGTGGTTTTGTTTTGTTTTGTTTTGTTTTGTTTTTTTTCCCCTTGCACAGACTGGTTTGCATTTTCAGGCTTGGCCACCTGCTCAGGCAAATTCGCCCCCGACTCCTTCCCCTCCCCGCAGCACCTTCCCCTGTTACACACAAACCTGTCGTCTCCAGCAGCTCCATCGGTCGGCAGCTACCGCAGGAAATTGTCTGCTCTGCAGGTTAGCTGTGAGAAAGCAGGGGGAAAACACGCTTTACACCGTGATTGTCACCGATCCTGCGCGGGGAGAGCCCAGCCCGAGCCGGAGCAAGGTCACCCACCCTGCGGAGGGGCCCTGGAGACCGCGAGCACAGAGGGGACATTCATAAAGCGGCTCCTCGGGTTTCCGCTCTCTCTGCAAAGCTGAAAACTGGCCAGAAACGGCCTTTTCTGTGGCAGCAGGGCTGGGCGAGCCAGAGGCAGCTGCGTGTTTCTGCATCGGCATGCTCGAACCATCTCAAGCTCTCCCCTCGCTCAGCTGGTCCCTTTGGAGCAGGATTTCTTTCTCCTCTCCCCCGGCGCTGCCCATCCCCATGGGTTTGCCTGTCCCTAAACTCCGGGGGGTCCCTCGCACCCCTTGGAGGGCAGAGCCTGGACGGCTGCTAACGCACCCACCTTCTCTGCCGGGCGCTTTGCTGTGGGCTGATGCATTTACATGCATTTCTTCGCCTCATTTGCCTTTCGGCAGCCGTCCTGGCGTGGGTATTTATCTACGGGCAGGTGGAATTGCAAATGCTCGCTGCCCCATCCGGGGTGGGATGGTACCTCTTCGGGGTGTTCATGCTGTCAAATATGTGGGATAAAGGCTTTGCTTGTACAGAAACACCAAGGAGGAAACAGGAGCCCCACCGGGAGCCATCAACAGGCAACAAAAGGGCCTTTCAGAGGAGCATCTGATGCCCTGGTGCTTGCTGGAGATGCCAGGGACTCCTGTTACCCTGGTGCAAGCGGCAGAAATTGCTCAGCGGTGGTTTCCCCCTGCTTTTTTCTGCCCAAAGGAAGGTGCTCAACACATACTTTCAAATCACCACTGCAAAGCCCAGCCCAGAGCGCAGCCACGTCCTGGGATTCCTCCAAACCTTTCCAACAGCGAGCCAAAAGCGCTGCTCCAGGTGACGTGCCGCTCCTGCATACCTGCAGCCAGACGGCTTCTCCTGGAAGAGGAAAAGCCCATCCATTTGAGTCAGGTCAGCAGAGCCACCAGACTGCATATCTATTAATTCAGGGAGTTGGTTTTGGTTTTTTTACAGTTAATTAGCACCAGAAGCGTGACACGTCTGGAGCTGGGAAGGATGCTCAGGTTTCTACTCCCTTCATCCCACAACCTTCCCTTGGCAGCGCAGCGGTGGCGGGCAGGTTTGATTTCCCCCCCACCCCGGGGTCGGGGGACAGTCTTGTCCCAGGCACTTGCACCCCTCCGTGAGAAGCAGGGCGCCAGCGGGGAAGGTGAATTTCTGCACATGGCGTGCAAAGCTGCGCCAGCACCGGAGAATAATTGAGGGGGTCTCAGGGCAGCCTAAGTACCCATTAAACGATCCTTCCCTGCCTGCGCTAATTAACGCTGCCCCATTGCCCCAAGCTGCCGCCCCCAAACCTGCCCTCGGGGGCCACATCCAGCCCCTTCCCCAGCACCGCCATCCAAGCGGCCGGCTCCTCGCTCGCCGTGGCTGCCGGTGCCTGGGTGAACACCAGCACGACGTTTGCCAGGCACACCATCTGCCTGGGAAGCAGCCGTGCCACAGCCATCCGCACCGGCAAGCTGGCTTCGCTGGCCGTGCCACCACCGCCCGCTCCCTGCCGGAGCCTGGCCCCAAATTCCCAGCCCCATGCTCCAGCCCAGGCTAGTTTTCCCCACGTTTCCCCCAGGGATGCGAAGCACGGCAGAGCCCCTGGGATGAAAGTCCATCCCAGCCCACTCTGTGATGGGCTCCCTCACATCCCAGTTTCCCAGCCCACGCACACTGGTCTACACTGGTATCTCTCTTCCCCATGCCGTGGTATCTGTACCTCGACTTAAGAGAGCGTCTGCTGGGCTTGCAGGCTGGCAACCTGCTGTGCCAATGGGGAAAAACAGGAGGAAAAGCAGCAGCCCAGGAGGCATTTCCGCATGCTCCTGCTTGGCACAACCCTCTGCTCGCCCGGTGGGAGGATGTGACCTGCCGGCATCTCCCTGGCGAGGCAAGGAGCCGGTTCTACCCCTGTGCCACCCTTCACGCCAGAAGCGTGCTTCCGAGGTGGCGCGGGTGTCCCCGGGGGCTGCCGGGATGCGGTGGTGTGCAGGACGGCAGTTCTGGTACAACCAGTCTAACCGCTGCGCCAGGTCACCGTCTGCCATTTCAAGCACGCGCACCCTCTGCGACCTGGAAAACGGCATAAGTCAAGCTGCCGTAATTAATAATAAGGATAATAAGTAACCCACTGCTTCCTCCCAGCGCCAGTCCGGGGGCTGCTGCCCCTCACCTGGGATGCTCTGCCTCAGAACCCCCCCTCGCTGCCAGTGCAACCACGTGGGAGGGGGATGAGGAACCTCTTCACTTTTCCCTTGGGGCCTCTGCGTCCTGTGGGGTGCCGTTGGGATGCAAGTGGCTTGGTCAGGACAAGAGAGGGCTTGGGAATATGAGATGCAGGGCTGGAGGATAACAGGGCTGGAAAAGAAGAGCCATGGTAGTGCCGTGTGGCTGGACGCTAAAAGAGCTGAGCAGAGGTTTGACGTAGCTTTGCAGAATTAGGCAAGCGATGGCTTGTGCCTGAGAATAGGAAAATACTGGGAAATCACTCACCAGCGATGATAAAACTCCAAGGAAACCTTATTACCTGGATACGGGGCCTGATTGTAGTTCCAGTGTCCCAGTTGGATGGAGCGGAGCAAGCCGGTCTGCAGCGCTGCCAGTGCTCGCGGCTGCACCAGGTCGGGGCAGCGGGAAGCCGAGGATGGGGTGAAGTGGGGACAGTTGCAGCGATAACGTTCACTCAGCAAAGCGGGATGTCCCCAAAGGCCACGCAGGATGCGTGCGGCGGAAGACACTTTTGGGAACTGCTGCATCCCCTGGGCTGCGCGGGCGAGGACTCGGAAAGGCACTTCCAACATCAGCTTCGTACGCACAAAGAGTAGCAAACACCTTCAAGGACAACCCTGAAAATGGGGGAATAACCAACACGGACATTTCCAAATTTTCAGCGATCCCGAGCAATAAACCAGCAGCCTGAGCCGCAACCCTTGGCACCAGCATTTGGGGAGATGCCATCGTTCGTGGCCCCCATCGCCCACAGTCTGTGACCGACCACATCTCAAAACCCACCCACCATCCTGATAATTTATTCCGGTATTTTGCATACACGGGTTTAGCTATTTTGTGCGAAACAGAAGTCCCAGGGGGGTGAGATCACCTGCCTAAAGCGATGGGGTGAGTCAGTGCCAGGGCAGGAAACCTCCTCAGGACTCACTCCCGCTTCCCGGATCCAACCTCCCAAACCCGCTCCTCAGCTGCACATTATTAGCACGTGGCTGCAGCGCGACGGGTAAACACGGCTCCGGTTGTAACATCGCCCAGAGACAATGCCAGAACCGGCATTGCTTGCTCACATGCCAGTAACGGAGCGCCGCGGTCCTCAGGTGCGCCCCCCACCCCATGTAGGGCACCCCGGCCGTCCCGGCACAACACCTCGTGCCCTGGCGATATTTTCCTTTCTCAGTCTAAAGTCCTCGCCGTGGAAACACGCTCGTGACTCCGTCTGCACAGCAACATTATCGGGGCGAAGAGCACGCACGCCACGAGTCAGCCCTAAAATAAACACATCGTTAGCCACCCCTGAAAACGTTGCATTTGTCGGGCTGCTCTCTGCATCTCGAAGGCACGGACGAGTCCCGTTTTCAGCCAGGAGCGCTGGCAGGGGGCCTTTGTTGACTTTGGGCATCAAAAGACAAGTGGCCATGCAAGCCTTTGGCCACATCGCAGCAGGGATTCAGTGTGGATGCGGGGAGTCGCAGCGGGCACAGGGTCAACGGGCCAGCTGCGGTGTCCCCTGCGTTAGGCTGCAGCTCGGGGACTCCTCACACGATGGCAGCATTGCAGCATGCTGCAGTGGCGATGCAGCCGACGCACAAGGGGGATCAGCGGCCATGCAGAGGGGATGCAGGTGACACACAAGGGGGATGCAGCAGCCATGCAGTGGGGATGCAGGTGACACACAAGGGGGTTGCAGCAGCCATGCAGTGGGGACGCAGGCGACATGCAAGAGGGATGCAGCAGCCATGCAGCAGGGATGCAGGCGACACACAAGGGGGATGAAGCAGCCATGCAGTGGGGATGCAGGCAACATGCAAGGGGGATGCAGCGGCCATGCAGCGGGGATGCAGGTGCCATGCAAGGGGGATGCAGCAGCCACGCAGTGGGGACACAGGTGAGATGAAGGGGGATGGAGCAGCCATGCAGCAGGGAGGCAGCCCACACGCAAGGGGGACACAGCAGCCATGCAGCGGGGATGCAGACAACACGCAAGGGGGATGNTTGCAGGGGGGATGGAGCAGCCGCGCAGTGGGGACACAGGTGAGAGGAAGGGGGATGGAGCAGCCATGCAGCAGGGATGCAGCCCACACGCAAGGGGGACACAGCAGCCATGCAGCGGGGATGCAGACAACACGCAAGGGGGATGCAACAGCCATACAGCAGGGATGCAGGCGATATGCAAGGGGGATGCAGCGGCCATATGGGCAACACACAAGGGGGACACAGCGGCCATGCAGCAGGGATACAGGCAACATGCAAGGGGGATGCAGCAGCCATGCAGCAGGGACGGGCTCCTGCAGCTTTGGCACGCCCGCCCTCCACTGCCAGCGAGATGCAGGGCAGGAGGGGACGAAGCCACCCAGAAGCCACCCCTCAGCCCAGGACATCCCCCATGGACCACAGAGAACAAGCCTCCTTTGCTCGCCCCTGCTCTGGCGCAGAAGATGACACCCGTGTCCCCCTCCCCAGGGACCGGCGATGGCGCAGGACACCCGGCACAGTCCCCCTGGCACAGTGACAGGCGTCTGCTGCAACCAGGACCGGTGCTGCGCCCACAGCTCTGCCATGCTCCCAGTTGCTGCAGGGCACCTGGAGCTTTTAAAACCATGGCTGGGGTGGGCGAGCACCCGCAGCCCGTCCCTCGCACCCTGCAAGCGAAGGGCAGAAACGAGTCCCTGAAGGGAAACGCTCCAAGTGCGGCAAACCCCGCCACGGTCTGCGCCCAGCTTATCTCTACTGCTCCCCATAGTCACACTTTAATGCAATGTTTAATTCCCATTAATACTGTATTAAGGTTCAGGTGACAGAGCCGTATAGCCAGCTGGCTTCTAGATTTTTTTTTTTTTCCTTTTTCTTTTTTTTGGCTCAGATTCTCCCCATTTCAGACTTGCGGTGGCTCTTACCTGCTCCACAGCTGCTCACAAACCCAGCAGGATGTGGTTTCTGTTAAAAAAAAAAAAAATAATTGTAGTTTTTTTGTGCTAAATTTTTTTTTTTTTTTTTTTCCCCTCTCCTCCTCCCCTGGTCGATTGTAGCTTGAGTACCTGGAGCAGCTCCAGCTGCGGAGAGCAGGTCCAGGGGATGCTTTCCCCGCAGGACACCACGATCCCTGGTACACTCTCCCCGGGCACACCACCACCACGGCACCGGCCGCCCGGCTCCACTGCACCCACGATCCGTGCACCTGCAGCCCTGCCTCCCGCACTGCCGTGCTCCGCTTCGATCCAGCCACCACCCCAAAAGAGCGTCAGGCCCCACTGGAAGTGCTGGCACAACCCTACGAGTGACAAACACCATCTATAAATTAATAATAATTTACCCGTCCATAAATTATCAACAATAACTTCTGCACTAGCAAGCATTAGAGCACAAAAATGTCTCGGTTTTTGTCCCACCTGCTTTTCTTGGCATTACATCTTCCGTATCTGAGGGGGACATCTCCTGGCTGTTCCCCCCACATTCCCAAATCTTCACTTACCTTCAATCCCTATTTTATACAGATGCACCGACAGCCCCAGTCTCCTGCCAGTGGTGCCGTGTCTGGGCGCAAGTGCTCAGCTGGTCCTGGGAAAGAGCCGGTCCAAGGATGCAGCCTTCTCCTGCACCCCACCACCCATCACCCCAGGGAACCCCGGATTCGCAGGGCAGCCACCGCAGACCTGACGTTCACCCTGCCCTGCACCCGTGTGGCTTGCGCCCAGTGCCACGAGAGCGATGCCCGTGTGCCACCGCTGGCGTCAGCCCAGGATCTCCATCAGGCAAGCAATTAAATCACGTGGAGTTCAGCCGTACTTTAAAATAAGCTTTATTTAGACCTTTTATAATTTTATATTTGCATCCATGCCTTCAAGGATTCTCCCCCACTCACATGGGGAAAAGTTAAATCTAATGTTACCCATAATTCATATGCTATTTATCGAAGTTCTCTTTTAAATAAATCATCCTCTTAGTAATTTTTAGAATTATTTCCTAATTTACAAAAAAGCTGAAATGCAAAGGAAACTACTCGATAACAAGGAGATTGCTCATCTGTTCCCGTGGTTTATAGTTTAAATTATAAAAACACAAGGAGAACGAAAAAAAATACCCCCCAAAAACCAACAAAACGTATAAAAATGCTTCTCTGCAGAGAAACGTGCCACGGGGCAAAGCCTGCCCTGCCATTCCCCGTGGCCTCTCCGCATCATCCCGTTAGCAGGAATACACAGCACAAGGGCATCGGCGGTTTAGTTCGGTGATTTAAGACAAAATACCCCTTTTTCAACCAGGGCGCGCGTATCGGAATTAAGAAAAAATAATACACTATTATAGCATCATTAAATAAATCTTAATACATTTTTAAGAGCTTAAAATTATATCGTAAGCATTAAAGCATAAGGTACTTATCTTGGCATAAGCAGAGCGCGGTGCGTGTTAGTGGAGAGGGGAAGCGGCCGCCACGCCGGGGAGGGGTGTGTGGTTTTGGGGCATTTCCAGGGGATTTGGAAGCACAAGCTCCACCTGTGCTTAAAAATCTCCCTGGTGCCGGAAAAACCTCCCCGGCAGGGCCTCGTACCAATTTCCCCGGCACCCCCCCGCCCCCCGATGGCGATAACACCCCTAACGTGGCCAGCCCCGGAGGGTCGACGTCTCGGGATAGGGGGATATCTCGGGATACGGGGATATCTCAGGATATCGCCTTTCCGCTCCTCCCAGCTCATGCCGGATCCCCCAAATTTTACTCGAAGCAAAGGGTGAGCCCCCCCGCCAAACGCGGGGGAAAACGGCGGGCAAAGCTCTCCCCAGCTTTCACCCCCCGGATGATTTCCCGACGCATATTTAGGTTTGCGTTTTCCAAGGCGTTAAGTGCTCCTGGGGCATCTGCAGCCCAGGGAACCTTGGGGGGGGGTCCACGGCTCCAAACCCCCCCCCCACCCCTGGCAGCAGCTTCCCAGGACAGTACAGTACAAATACACCCTTCCTCCTCCCCGCCCCATCCCAACCGACGTGGAAAAATAGAAAAATCCCAAAAACTTCTGCAATAATTTAGTTAGAATAGCTCCTCTGGGTTTGTGCAAATAAATTAAAACAACGAAAAAGGAACGTTAAAACACTTATTTCCAGACCGGCAGGTGTTAAACAACCAGCCCGTGTCGCCTCCGCGGGGTTTGGCCAGGAAGACATCACAGCAAAAGAGATTATTTCTTTTTTTTCTTTGTGTGTGTGTGTTTTCTCTCTAAGGTCCCTCAGCTGGGCAGGTCCTTCGTCCCCAAGCGAGGACATCCCGCGGGCTGGGCTCCGGAAAACAGCGGGTTTCGGACAAGAGACGTCACAAGCACAAAGTGCACAATATTTCTGGTATTTACAGAGACACAGCAGTCCTTCAAGTTTCAAGTTTCGTCAAAAGAAGAAGGAAATAACAACAACAACAAAAAAAAACCCAACAAACCCCAACCAACAAAAAAAAAAACAACAAACCAACCCAAACCGACAAACTGAAGCGACAACAAAGGAGTTACCGGTATGGGGTGGGGGGGAGAAAAAAAAAACACAAAAAAAGAGGAAAAAACTGAAGTTACGACACAGCTGCATCGCTCCCAAGACAACAGGTAACACGTCCACAGGCGGGGCTGGGGTGGGGGTATGTACATCGGCGACGGCCGGACCGGGGAGAAGCTCCCGGCGCGGGGGGGTCACCAGTCTGCGTCCTCCTCGATGTAGTAGTCGGGGGCCGTACCGTCGAAGAGGCCGGGGTCGAGGGACTTGCGCTGCTTCCCCCGGGCGAACACCCTGGAGATGGAGCCGAAGCCCATCTTCTCTTTCTTCTTTTTCCGTTTCTGGTCTTCCAGGTCCTCGAGAGACTGCGGGGGAGGGAGGGGAGGAGAGGAGATGGGTTTGGCCACTGAGCTTTTCATCCCCCCCCCCCCCCGGCCCCGTCCCACACCAGGGCCGATGGACCACAGGGTCCACACGTGCCAAAAAATATTCAAGCCCCGCTCTAAAGCAATCTTAAGGTCCTGGACAAAAAAAAAATAAAAAAATATTCCTGGAATACGTGTGGTGGAACTTGGAGTGAAATTGGGGCCCCTCCCCACATTTCTAGGATTTTGGCTTCTTAATTCAACTGGTTCAGGGGTTCAGCTCCAGGAATGTACGGTCAGAGCAAGGGTCTGTCCACAGCTTGTAAAAATTCCCCGATGTTTTAGGGTCCAAATACAGAAGAATAACCTGATCTAGGCTGTGCCTTACCAAAAAAAAAAAAAAAAAACCCAAAATCAAGACTGGGA
>VYXH01010357.1:82447-100667 GCA_013397275.1 Burhinus bistriatus
CTGGGCTGTGCCTAACAAAAAAAAAAAAAACAACCCAAAATCAAGACTGTGATGGGCCTCGAGCACAGCAACCACCTACGGCATTACCTGGATTTTGGGGCAAATCCTGGCAAACTCAGTCATCCCACACTTACAATTCAGGATGGCTTCTGCTCTTTCTTTAAAAAAACCCTCATCAGTGCCTCCGAGCCCACCCAAATCTCTGCCTAGCACACGACCAGGTCTCACGGGTGGGATTTCAACAGGGCTTTGTCCCTTACCTGTACGATTGGATTGTGCAAGTTCTTCTGTACTGGTCCAGGACTGTCCCCCTGTGGCAGAAGGAGACGGATCCAATTGCATCAGCCCCAACACAGCCCCGGGACCCCCCCACCGTCCCAGCAAAAAGCGGCTTATTCTGGCAGCCGAATCGCTGCGGGGCTGGGATAAACTCCAGGAAAGCACCTCTCCGGGTCAGCAAACCTCCAACTCATACCCTACCCTCCAAATCAACAGCATTTTTGGAAGTGGGGGACCCACAGCATCCCCAGAGTCCACCTCCCCCCAACCCTGGCAAGACCCCCAAAGCGAGGAAGCAACCCCCCCACATCACGTAGCGCCTTACGTTGCAGAGCGAGTGCGTTCGATGCCGGGGCGAGTTGATGTCGCTTGGCGTGGACGACCGGTCGCCCTCAGCCGCGGAGGCGTCGGAGATGATGGACGGCTGCCGGGAATGACAGGGACTCACTCTGACCGCTGGAAGGCAGGGGGGAGACATCGGGGAGTTAACATCACGCCAGAAAATCTGACCCCATGCAAAGCCTCTGATGCACTTCCAAAAAAAAAAAAAAATCTCTTTTTGGGGTGTTTTGCTCATTTTTTTACCCCCTTTTCTATGGGGGAATAAGGCAGCACCCCAAAATGTGTTTGGCCCCGCGCCCCGATCCAGGGTGGGGGGTTGAGCTCACCTTGCCGGTCCGCCGAGTGCTGGGGGTGTGAGTGGTAGAGGGTCTGCTGGCTCTGCCGGATGGCGGCTGTCAGCGGGAGGTCGGCCTGCATCACCCACTCCTGGTTGCCGTTCAGCACCGTCTCGCCCGGCATGGCCAAGGAGTGGCGCTTGGGGACGTCCTTGGTCAGCGTGGCGAGGGACTGCTTGGCCTGGGGAAGGACAGCAAGGTGGCGGTGGTGGGGATGCAATTTTTTTCCTGCCGTTATTGCAACGACGCCACAACGGCAGCAAACGCATGCATGCAACAACTGCAGCAGACACTTAAATGCAACATTGCAATAAATATTTAACAGCAGCGGCGCAGGGCTGACCCTCGAGTCGTGCCGGTTGCGTTCTTGAGCTCACCATGGCCAGCTCGGCCTCCAGCTCCTTCATGCGGTTATCTTTCAGGTCGAGCTGGGAACGCAGGGCGCTGGCGTGGTCCGTCGCCTCCTTGGCTTGCCGCCGCAGCTCCCACTTCTCCCGCTCCAGCAGGTCCTTCTCCTTCGCCAGGGCTTTCACCGCGTCCTCACTCTCCTGCCAGGACAGGGTAGCCGTCAGGAAGGGGAAACACACGTGCTACTGAAGACCCCTCTGCCACCGGCCCCTCAGGGGCCAGCCGACAGCATGTGGCACCTTTGGGTGTCACAAGAGCCCTGTGCCGGCAGGGACTGCAGCAGGGAGCTGGGGGATGTGGCCAGTCCCCCCAAAAAGGGATGCCTGCCGAGCACCTGGTTAAAATTTACATTCAAATTCCCCAAGTCTGGCTCACTGGCCCAATTTCCTCTGGAATTGGTTTATCCTTACCCTGCTGCGGGCCAGCCCTTGCCAAGTCCCCGCTCTTGCAAGAGCTTTGGTGGGTTTTTGCCCGATTGCAGACCAGGTTGGGCGCTCACGCCGCTGCCAGACCACCCTCCCTCCCCATGCCACGAGACCACGGCACTGGGCTCCCACGCTCACTTTCCGGTGCTGCTCGTAGTTGCGGATGAAGTCGCGGAGCTGCTCCTCCCGGCTCTCCAGGGTGGCGTACAGCTGCTGCATCTGGCTCACCAGGTCCGTCTTCTCCGCCTTCAAGCGCTTGCGGTCGGCTTTCATGGCTGCGAGAGAGAAGACAGCTCGAGCACAGGGGCACGGCAGCCCCCTTGTCTCCATCTCTTTTATTTTTCAAGGGAAAAGTACCAAAATTACAACCCAGGGGCTGGGCTGGGAGCAGACGCCCAATTCACCCCCACTGTTGCACCCCCTTGTCCTGGTTTGAGTGATACAGGACTAATTTCTCCTCTAATGCTTGGGAAAACCACACTTTTAACAGACTCTGATGTCTGCATTTCTGAAAATGTATTTTTTATAGCCAGCTACGATGTGCGGGTTTCAAGGTCTCCGTGTTTGTGAGTTAGCCAGGTGCAGGGATGAGGAGGAGCGAGACCCAGGCACTTGACCCAAGCTGGCCAACAGGATTATTTCATACCATGATCGTCACATTCAATATAAATTAGAAAGTTTGCTGTGAAGTTCTCTCTCTCCCTTGATGGCGGCGATCCAGAGACCTCCTTGCCCCAGTGCCGGACCCTGGAGCCCAGCCCTTCCCTTCCTCCTGAAGCCGTAACGCAGTCTCCCACATTTGCTGTGCACTCACACCTTCCTACTGATAGAATAGGCTGAGTAAAATGCTGTGTATTTTATATTGGTATCAGGATCAATACTGGTTCTTCCGTATTATTAATGTTATTTATCTAGTCTTATCCTATTAAATCTATTTATATTTCAGCCCTCGGGTTTCCTTGTTTTTCCCCCAATTTTCTCCCCACCTGGGAAGAGGTCATTGGGTGATAAAATAATTGTCTAAATGACAATAAATTGCTGTGGGTTTCTCAAGCCATGACACCCCCGCATGCACCCAGCAGCCCCCCAAAATACCCAGTGCATCTCCACATCACCGCCCACCCTCCACGGGGCAGCTCAGCCCCTGGAAAAGAAGATTTGGGAGCAAAACTGAGGCTGCCGCAGCCTCAGGAAAACCTGCTGCTCCCTTTCCAGGATAAATAAACCACAAGCAGTTTATTTTTAGCAGTGAGGCAGATTCCTGCAGCGCTCCCAGGAGCCCACCCACCGTCCCCTTCCAGCTCAAGGATGCTGCGAGGGGACAGAGCGGGAGGCTGGGGGAGCGGGGGCACCAGGGGATGCGAGATGAAGCCAAGACCTTCATGTTTTCCCTCTCCCACACACCAGCGAGGGATGCTCGCTGACCGCCGACACAGGGACAGCTTGCTGGAGGTCTGGTAAAACCTGGGAGAAATACAGAAATACCACGTAGGACAAGGGGCTCCAGTAATTTCCACACATTAAGTGCTTTGCCCAGCCTGGAACCTGGTCCTTGGCAGTGTTGTAGAAATGCTCCCCGCTCCAGAGGCACCCCACCCCACCAAAATCATACCCAAATTAGGAATCGGGACACAAATATTTCTTTTTCATCATAGGAAAAGACTTTGCATGCTTTTCCGCCCTGAGGAAGCGCTGCTCTCGAGGGAGCCCCCCCCCCGATGCTCCCCGCACTCGCTGCATTGCGAGTGGCCGAGCCTTGCAAGTCATTCCTCTATATGAAAAAAAAACCAAAACAAAACCACCCCGAAACCTACCAAAAAACCCCACAAAGCCACCAAGAGCTGTCTATACTACAAAAGCTGCTAGAAGACGGTAGCGCCATCACCAGTGGGGCTCATCTCCACGCACACTCGTGGGTCCAACTTATTCCTATTAGACTAGACAATCCACGACGGGTGTTTCAGCCCACGCCACTTTTCCTAATAACGGGGCATCACCCAGCACCGTGTCCAATGTATGGCACTGAAATAGCCCCCTAAAGAGGAGCAGCTCCTCTGCTCAGCCAGCTCTGTATAACCCCTGACAACTACCTCCCGCATCCCAGCCGAGCTCGTTCCACCTCCCGGTTTGAGGACGGATTTACTCAAGGTAGGAACTTCTTTCTGTGCACAGCTATTACCGTACGGGCGTGCCGGGAAGATGCAGAATAGTACAAGTGCTTGGGATGGAGCCAGCAAGGAAGGGAGAGGGCTTGCAGGTCAGCAGAGAAAAAGATCAGGGGAAAAATTCAGGCCAAATAGTGGAAGAAGAGGGAGATGTTTGGGACAACAGAGATTTTTGTCTTTTAAACACCAGCAGATGAAACTCTTCGGAACAACTACTCTGCCATTAAGCATCGGAGGTAAGTCAAAATCCAGAAAACCAACAAACCAGCTAAGAAATGCCCCAACAATTCACGTCGTCCCGCAATAGGCAGCACTTGTGATTTTCCCTTGTCCCCTTTAACGACCACGACTCCTGCTGGGACAGCTCAACCCCTTCCAGCACCAGGACTTTCCTTACTTTTTTTCCAGCTTAGGAAATTACTAGAGAAAACCTCTATAAATAACCCTTCCTGGGCAGCGTCCGTCCCAGCCCCATCCCTGCAGGATAATGCACTGCTGAAAACCCCTCTGCTTTCAAGCCCCTGAACACTTTGCGACACACACGCACACACACACAGATATATATTTATTTCTTTTCCTTGAGGATACTGAGAGGCTCTTATAAAAGTTTAAAGTCACATTTGCACTCTCTGATGCTGGGGGCAACAAAAGGCTCCTAATGAATTTAATTAAATAGCAGGTCCCCTATAGCATACAACCTGCTTTAATTAGTGGCAGTGTTCAGGGCCCTTAAAGATTTAGGGAAAACGCTTCATCGCTTGCCAAACCAAAATATAAAATGCTCAGAAGTAAGAGAAGAGTATACACCATCTCCCAAGGTTGAATCTTTACCAATATTCACACCAACCAGTACTGCAAGAACATGATGGACCTGGGATACTACAAGAGCAGGGTTTTTTTCCTATTAACCCAATAGGACAATTTACCATTTGTTTCAGTTCATATTTGAGAGATTTGCTAAAATTAATGCACTTTCTCCCCTCCTCTATTACCGCCACTCTCCCACCTCCAAAACCAATTAGCTCCTAAGCTTAAAGAAGATTTATCAGTCATTTGAGAACTTCATTCCAAACCCAATTAATAGGAAATTAATTGAAAGAGGCAGGAGAAAAATAAAAAGTTATGCAGAAGTGAGCAGCTAGGGCTGCCAGCAATTCCTGGACCACGCACCGCTCACTGCGGTGGCTTAATACATCCTTAGCAAACAAGCCCAGCTAATTACTCGGTCAGGGAAAACGAGCCATTGCGATCCACAGCGCGACGGCAGGGGCAGCCAAGGAGGAATACAGCGGGTTTTCACTGGCCATTGGGGCCATCCAAGGAGGTGAAATGGCTTTTTTCTTTATTTTGATGATCCAGGGCCAGGTTTCTGTATCCCAGCTCCCCCCCCAAAATAGCAAAATGAACTCTCCCCAGCCCACCTGCACGGCGGGTTCTGGCAAAACCTCCGACCTGTTCGTAAAGCCAAGACAGCAAGAGAAGCGAGAAATCCTAAACCCTTACCTGTGAGCAGAAAGTATTTATCTCACGCAGCTTATTTGCATTATTTATTTTTCCCTCTCACCCAAAGCGCTTGGCAGAAGTAGCAGGGGAACCCATCAGCTTCCCCTCGGACTAGGCAGCTCCGGACCAGCCCCGGCAGCCAGTGAAGGGAAGGACGGGTCGGGACCGGCGGTGTGACCCCCCCTGCCCCCAGCTCTTGCCATCCCCCCCCACGTGCCCGCCTGCACCATTAATCCCGCAGGAGGTCAGCTTGCGCTCCCGTTACTTGAGCTTCCACCTCCTGTCACACGATCCGTCCCCCGAGCATCGCTCCTTCGGGAGAAGGATGACGGACGCAGAGCAGTAATGGGACCTGGTCTGTGCTGGGCTCCTCTTGCAGTCAAAACTATTAAAAATCCCTCCCCAGCACCTTCTCTTTCCAGCTTTACCTAACAAGCTGACATCTAATCGCTCCGATACACCAACCTGAGGGGCACAGCCTTGCCCGGGACAGCAGCATGGCTAAAATTTCCCAGTGATGCCACCACCGAAGGTGCCACCACCCCATGGCCCCTCTCTGGCCTCAGCATCTAACACCTTCCGGACGGGAATTAGCTACCTCATGCTCAAACCAGGCATTTTTCCCCCTAAAACAGGGGCTGCTGTAAGCACCATCCCCCATTTTGAAAGTAATAATATTAAATTAAGGGAAAATGAGGCGGTGGTGGTCACACCATCTAGCCCAGGTTTGCTTGGAGGGCGTACAGATACTTTGACAACCTTGGTAATGTGGTATTAGATGAAAAACGATTTATGTTTGGATCACAGAAACAGCAGTTCTGCCTGGCTTCCTGCTCCCAGGATGGAGCGGCAGAGCCCAAACACAAGCCAGGGCACCGGCAGTGGATGCAGTCTCCACCTCTGCCCCTCCTAAAGAGCAGCTCCCCATGACTCCCATCTGCTCGCGAGTACTCCTCTCGCCCTGTGCAATGTGAGTTTTCATGCCAGGAATGGAATCGGAGCGGACTTTATCACTTACTGAACAATACACTTATTTTCTAACGCTGGGAAAAGCGTTCCTCGGGGGGCACCACTCAAGCCTCGATGATGCCCTGTGCAAGAGGAACGCGTAAATCCATCCTGTCCCATTAACATTCACTTAATTTCTCCTGATTCTCCATCCCAACCATGAAATTCAATACTGTCACCATGACTAACCCATAAAATCGGTCAGCCTTGCGCAGGAACTGCAGCGCCGCTCCTTGCTTCGTGATTAAATAGGCGCGTGCACTCCCTGGGCGCAGCCATCACCATCTGCAAAGAAGATCTTGTCACTGAAGACGTCAACATTACACGGCATTGGGCAGAGCCGGCACTCGCTCCTGTGCGTGCAGAAGTTCAGCACAGGCAGGAAATTTGAGTGCAATGTCGAATTTCAGGAAATAATTAGAGGAGGCATTCGCTTTGGGGGAATTTACCTGGAAACACCCTGCTACGAGGCCAAGGGCTTTCCAAACCAGACCCTCAACAGTCAACAAGGTGGTCAATGACTTCTACTGTGATTTTAAGGTGCGTCTTTAAAGGACCCCAGTGGGTTTTCTGTACAGAGCCCCATGTCCCTTAGGTGGAGAAGGCTTTGTGGCTGGGTCCATGACTGTGACACCCATCCACCTGGACACCCATCTTCTGGGACATCTATCTGCCGGGACACCCATCTTCTGGGACATCCATCTGTGGGGACATCCATCCACTGGGACACCCATCTTCTGGGACATCCATCCGTGGGGACACACATCCCCAGGGACACCCATCTTCCCATTTTTTTGCTACCCAGCCCCTTGCTGCAGCCAGCTGGGGGTGCTGAAGGTTTCTGCAGGAGGCTTGTCCCAGCCCAAGTGCTGTCCCCAGGGGCTCACAGCTCAGAGCTGTGGGTTTGGGAGGGAGGCGACTGGGCTACAACCCATTCACGGAGCAGACACAAAGTCGGTTCACGCCTTCCCGAGCCGTGGGGAAAGCCAGCCCGAGGTCTCCACCTTGGCACTCGAAAAGGAAACAGAAAGCAGGTTTGCTCTCTGCATGATAATCCCACAGGCGAGCGCCAGCGTATCGGATAAACCTTCCCAGAAATGGGGTTTCTGCCATTAGCCCATAAACTCATAAATGTCACCTGGCCAAGAGGCTCCTCGAGTCCCCCAGGCGCTGGGGCACAGCCCCTGCCCGCAGCAGACCCGGCACTAATAAAGCTGTCTGCAACTTCTCCCGTCAGAGATTTCCACATCAGAAATCCAGACCACATCCATCCCTTTCCAGCCGGGGAAAACAGAACTGTGTTAACACCGTAAGCACGATTCTAAGTCCCAGCAAAGGAGGAGAGGATAACAGGATGTAGCACAACGGGATTTTATTTGGATGTTTAATTGATTTAAAAAAAAGCGCAAGAGATGGAATTAGCCCAGAAAAAGGAGCAATAAAGACGCATAAAGCACATGCTGCCAGGGATACAGAGTACTCCCGCAGAGCATCCTGTGCCGCTCTGGATCCCCGCTCACTCCCTCCGCAACAAGTGCTTGTTAGCAGGGCCCGGGGAAGATGCTGCACGGACTTATCGCTGGCTTATCCCTGTGCTAAATGCTGTCGGAAAAGGCTGGAAATGCATTGCCAAGGAGGAACGATGAACCCACCCCTCCTCCATCCAGACCATCACAAACCAAACCCTGTGCCGCCATGCAAAACGAAGGCTGTTAAAACTGCCCGGAGCCTCCGAAAGCAAACCCCGCCGGCAAACCCTCTTCGCCTCCCCCTGCAGCAAGGCCTGGTGAGCCAACGTCTATCTGAACCAGCTGCATCGCCCTTCCAGGCTCAGTGCCAGCAACGACGACAGATTTCCGTATAATTTATCTGCTCATGACATTACACATGACCCAACGCGGACCGCAGGCTGCTGCAGGCGCAGGGATGCTGCACATCCTTCAGCAAGGACCGCCAGGCTTTGCAGCGATGCATGCTGCGAGGTGGTCTTGGAGATGGTCTCTGGCTGCGGGATGAAACCAGCACCAAACCCTGAGCTACCGGGCAGCGTATTCGGGTTTCCCCGAGCTCCCTGCACTGTCTCACCCTGCAGCTCCTTGATATAGAGCCATTATTTCCCCAAACGCCTCTAGCAGCTGACACATTCTCCTGGCAGGACCATTCCCCAGGCGCAGCCATTGCCATTTTTCCTCCCCCTTTGGCTACGTTTCTCTATGGACCATTTTTCACGGAAAGGAAAAAGGTTCCCCTCTGCCTTCGGCTTCTGATCCCATTCCCACATTACCCATCTCCACATCCGCCGCCGTGCTAAGCCTGCTCTGATGCCCAACACCTCCAGCCCAGCTCGTGGGGCCGGATCCAGCACGGTGAGCTTTTCCAAATTACGCCAAAGCTTTCCAAAATTGCAGGGGAGGGAAGGAGCATCGATTTTAAAAGGCTTCTTGTTAGGTGCCTTTCCAAGTGCAAGCTGAGATTCCCTCTTCCTAGCCATCACACCTGCAGAGAATTCCTGGAAAACCAATCCCAGCAGCTCATATGGCGGCCAATAAAAGCCCAATAAAAACCCATTATATTCCTTAAATAGTCATGATGATTCTCAAGCCAAACTCTCTTTTTCTCTGTACTATCCCTCCACAGAAGCGCGTATGACCTCATTGCAGCTCCTTAGATGACTTATTATTCTTATTTTTTGCGAATAGTCTTAAAACCGTTCTACTCTTCCATATTTTGCATTTATCAGCACTTCCTCCTCCCTGTCCGTGCAGAGCAAATACACTCTAATTAAGGTTTTTCTTCTCCAATTATGGTTTTGTAAACCCAGAGCATTTCCTGCTGCCAGAGGCTGCACCAGTGGCAAAGGAGGGGAGGGATGTGCGGGGAGGGGAGATTCGGAAGATATTTTGGCTGTTACTAATTTACAGGGATACTTTTGCACTTCATAGAGTGATAAAATAAAGTTTTCTGAAAACCCCTCCCCAAACACAGCCTCAGCCCGATTCTCTGTCCCGCCTGTGCATCTCAGCATCCCGGACGGGGAGAAGACTCTCCCCTTGCCCCCCCCCACCACTCAGCCTCTGAGCCTGAGAGCTTTTGACAGCCTCTCTTCATAATCCGCAAACGCGAGCTGACAAGTGGAAGTTACACGCGGCATGTTGGGGATTTGAGATGATATTTAGAGCCGCGGCGCTTGCCAGGCTTTGACGCAGGAGAGCTTTGCCCTGCTCAGGATCATTCCCCAGCTCCGGCTAACAAACCGGCCTGCCTAGTCTTATTATCAGCAAGTTTTTGGGGAGGAAAAAGCTGCAATATTGCTTTTCGCCCTGCACATCCCCGTGCCGGGGCTCGCAGCGAGCTTGCTGTGCAGCCGCCAGCGAGGGAGGGAGAGCGAGCCCGGCTTCGACCACCGCAGGAAAACACCCAAATCAATGCACGAAGAAAGCAGGAGACCCTGCACGTCACCTGGAGACCCGACCTCTGCTTTCTGCTGCGCTCCCCGTAACTCCACATGGGATAAGGAAAATTGCACTCACCAGGAAAACTTGCCGCTTCCCTCCTAAAAGAGTCCGAGGAGCTCGAATCCAACCCGCCCCCACCTCGCAAACATTTCCAGCTGCATTTCAGCTGCTCTCTTGGCTCCGCTTTACAGCTAGCCGTGGAGGAATAACTTTGCAATGCTGCAAAGGCCTCCCACACCCCGTTTCCCACCCTCTCGCTGCACCCTGGTCCAGGACGGGGGCGTCCCGGGGAGCACTGTCCTGCCATCAAACCCCCCACCACTCTGCACACTGCGCAGTCCAAATAAAAGGGACAGCTTTTCCTCTCCTCGTTAACTGACTTCTCGAAACTTTAGGGTCCCCGTGGATGAGAAGAAGGAGGTGCAGCCCTTACCCTGCAGAGCCTCCTTGGCGCGCGCCAGCTCCTGCTCCTTCTGGGCCAGCTGCACCTTCAGCTCGGTGGCCGAGAGCACCTCCGGCGACTTGCTGCCATGCGTCTCCTCCAGGTCTTTCGTCAGCATTTCCTTCATTTGCCGGAGCAGGTGAACCTCCTCCTGCAGCTGGGCCACCTCCTCCCGCAGCAGCGCTGGAGGAAGAGGAGACACAATGCGAGGAAGTGAGCCACGGCTCCCGACACGGCCCCGCTGCAAACTCAAACCCTGGGCAAACGCCGCTGGGGTAACCTTCCCCCCCACCCCTCGGCTCGCAAACCCGCTTTGCAGAGCCCAAAACCTGCAGCAGTCCCCACAGCATCCCCAGAACGGAGGAGGAGGGAGGGATGTGATGGAGAGGGCTTCCACTGGGTATTAGTTTCTGGGTTTGGCGTTAAAAAATTAAACATAAATAATAATATATAATGATAATAATAAACCAAGAACCACCTCTCCCCATCCAAACCCCTCACTGACGGGCTGCTCGTACAGGCAGTGTCCAACAGAGGCGGCCGAGCTCCACTACGCCCCACGAGATGCTCCAAGCTCTCCCTCCAACCACCCACACCTGCGGGTCGCGCTCAACAAAATTCAACAAAACCCCTCGGAGACTGGAAAGAGGAAGATGGTGCTTTCACCTGCAGACCCAAATCTCGAATTTTTCAGATTTATACCCTGTGACTGACACACCCCTCGGCAGCAGCTGCGTCGCAGGAGCATGCCGGGTCCCCTCCGTGGCAGGCACCGGGGGAAGCTCCAGCGACCTTGTTACCTGTGGCCGCTTAGCATAATAACTGCTTTTCTGCTGTTTCCACCCATCGCCCTCGTCTCCCCTCGTCATACAAAATACTTTTTGGCCGTGCACGCGGTGCTGCAATCCTCCATCCCAGCCAGACATCGTGATCCAAAATGACTCGCCCCAGCATGGGAAGTTTGATTTTGCTTCCCGCCCCCCCTCGGCTTTGAGAACATGCGGAAAAACACCCTGACTCAGCCAAAGGTGCTTATTGATTTCTCGGATTTGCACCGTGCCCCTGGACATGGGGAGAAAAAAATAAATCCCTCACCACATGTTATACTTACCGGGAAAAAAAAAAAGAAATAAAAAATAACTGCCCCCTCTCCATGCTACTGAGGTTGGGGGTCCCTTCCCCACCACCGCTGAGTATCAGCCAGCCTGGAGGACAGTGGCTGGGCATAAAATATAGGGTTTCTTCCCCGTATTTTCGCTAAGGTGCCCCCCACACGTGCACCGGACCGTTTCCTTTCCGCCCCCCGTCTGCAAAGTGCGGAGGGGAGGTGACGCCGGCGGTGGGACGGGGAGAGGCAGCTCCGGCCAGCAGCTGCGCCAGGAAGGCATAAAATCTGGTTTGCATACTTGAAATGCTTCCCGTATGAAAACTGGCAAGGCCCCATTCTGTAAATTATTTAGCAATAAAGTCACTAATGAGGAACAGTCGAGAGCTGGGCTGAGAATTTTGGTGCAGTCGAAAGCGCTTGCTTGAAATCCGTGCAGAAAGCGAGAAGCAGCCGAGGCCGAAGGCATCTTCCCCGGGGGCTGCAGAAATGCAGTGTCTCCCCTCCCAGCCTTTGGGAATGCGGTGGGGGACACAGGAGGAACTCGTACATGCTGTAATATTTAGTGGGCAAAACCCACCCAGCGCCTTCTCCCGCCACAGAAAACCCCACGCAGCCCCACAAAACACCCGTGGGCTGCTGCTAATTGCTCGTTTTTGTTTTTTCTCCCCCCTCTCCGATAATTAATTTCCACCTTCCATTACAAGATGCTTGCCCCAGGAGATACAGTAGGCTATTCCCCAGCAAACGATTAACCAGCGGAGGAGGATCCAGGCAGGGCAGTTTGCACAAGGGTGACTGATCCCACCGGATTTCTACACATTGCAGCATTTCGGTGGGAAGCCCAGAAAATCCCCACCCGGCCGGGACCCTCCCGGTGAGAGGAGAGGGGAAACAAGCCCAGGGAAGGGCAGCCCAGGGGGGATTTCTGCAGTGGAGAATCCCGCGGGAGTCCTCTGGTATGGCCCGAAAGCAGATTTGCAGCTGTTTCTTACGAAGTTCCTTCCTATAAAGCGCTGCCCAATGCAGCTTCCCCGAAACCACACCATTCCCCTTCGGTCCCGGTTAGAAAATGCTGAAAAAACTCAAAAGCATTGCTCCTCCAAAGCATGCACCAAGGCAATTTAATCCCCAACTTAGTACTCAACTCCTGATACAGGCAGAAAGTACTGAAAGATTAAAAGCCGCGATCTATAAGAAGCTATAGGTGCAATCTGGAAAGCATGCAGCACCGCGCTCCCCACACCACTGGCTGCACAGCTTCGGCTGCAAGCCAAAGCCTATGGAGAAACCTGAATTATTGAACTCAGGATCAGCCAGATACTGACGATTCTTGCTTTTGTATATATATAATTTAAGAGATATATATATACACCCACAAAAAAAGGACTGTGCTTTGCAATACCTATTTATTTTTGTAATATATGTTTATTTTTGCAATATACATCTATTTTGCGATACATATATTGCAAAGCACAATCCATTTTTTGGTACAGAGATATACACATATATAAATTGCAAAGCACAATCCACGCAGCCAAGGTTTAAGGGGAAAAACCCTACACCTCTTGCTAGGCTCACACAGCAAAAGACACCGTCAGCTCCTTTAATACATCATGAAGTGTTGTAGTCCTTGCTCTCTTCCCACCTCCCTCCTGGGGCTGCTGCTGCTGCCTTTGCTGTAGAAACCAGGAATGGGCTTCAAGGCAATTCAAACCCTCTGCACTCTTCCCAGCAAGTTTTTAAAGGGTTTTCTGGGAAAGAAACTGGAGTTGCAGGGAAGTGATGGGGGCTACAGCATCTCCTGCTCTCCTCAATTGCCTTTGGAAATCACTTTATGGGCAACTTCTTGCATTATGTCAAGCTTTTTAGTATGCTGGACCAACGCAGCCATCCCATACGCTGCCTTACACCTGTAATTACCCTCATTTGCATACAGGATTTCCCACCCCGCTCTGACATTTCCCTGGGCTCATGGCCAGTCAGCGCTCATCCACCAAACCCACACCAACTCAATGATTCCCCCCCAAACTGGTCCCTCCTCCAGCACCGAGCATCGGCTCGCCATCCCTCTCCAGCAAGTTTCCATCCTGTCTCAACCAGCACCTCCAGCTCCAGAGGGTCCTACGGAGAAAGCGCATTTTCATTTGCATAAATTGCATTAAGAGAACGACTTGGCTTGAAAGGGCGATTTTAGCTGCATTTTAAAACAGAGGGGGGGGGGGGAAAAACCCGCTGCTCTGCCAAGTTTAAGCACCTAAATAAACGATCCGAAAAGCAGCATTTGCAGGCAGCTCTCAGCGATCGTTACAGAAAAGTTCCAATAAGTGGGAAAATAGGGCCAATTATTCAGAAATCTCATTTCAGCCTCTATTTCTCCCACATACAGGCGGCTCGGCAGGGATTCCATACGCTTTCCTGCGAGCCGGCTGGGGCTGCGCCCCTATGTGAAGCTGTGAAGATGCCATAACATGGCTCGAGGTGAGCGTCAGCCCTCTCCAACAGGGACCGGGGCTCAGCGCCCCGCACGAGGGGCTCCACACGCATCCTAACCCCACGCAAAAATACGCTATGGAGAATAGAATAATTTTTTAAAAAATTTTTTTGCTATATTGGGGTGCAAAGTTAAAGTTGTTATTAGGAATCACCTTCCAAATGCAACAACTCCCATGCAAAAAGCTTCCACAGCACATTTTCCCCAGCATTTTTGCTCCTTTTTATTTTTCCCTCCTCTTCTTAATTTTTTTTTTTTTTGGGGGGGGGAGGCTGTCTGCACACTGTAATTCCTGACACCCCCATCCCAGGGGGGAGGAGGCATTACCCCGCGCGGACAAGGCCCATCACACACCAACTCATTCCAGCCCCTTCCAAATCTGCCACAAGTGGGCAGCAATGAAATTAATGCAATTTAAACATTTCCTGGACTAATTGACGAAAACTACCATTCACGCCAAAATAATTGGCTGTTAATTATATTTCAGTTGATAGCATTAAACTTCCATGACACTGTTGGATTCTGCACCCTTTATGCTTTTAGCACTGATTAGTGTTAAGACACAATGTAAACAAGATTTTTGGGGGGGGGGTTTAATCGCAGTGAACACCTCCAGGCAAGCGTTTGGGGCTGGAGCTTCCACTCCTGCTCCTGCAAATCCCATCTCAGACTCCTCTCGGCAGCAGATGCACTGGCCATGCAGCAGCAAAGCCTTTTACTGGCCTTGGAGCAGGCATCCATTTAAAAACATCCATTTAAAAACATCCATTTAAAAGCCTTTTTATTTTCCACCTAACTCAGCCGACACGACTGTCGTACACGCGTTTGTGTCTTCGGAGGGTACATATTAAAAATAAATGCAGTGTAAACGACAAGGTTTATGTTGGTGGAATTAGTATCTAAGGTAAAAGCTGCATTTTGCATCGCTTCTGCAAGTTTACTGGCAAGATGGTTTTTGCTTCGCTGAGCACAAGTCGAGGGGTTTTTTACCCAGGACAGCAGCACCAGCGTATGGACAATTGGGGGCAAAGAGTGGGACCAAGAGCTTAAAATCAGCTGTGGATCACCCCTGAAAGGTGATTTCGTGAGCCCTGCACAGAAATGCAAATAGGGGAAAAAAATGGAGCAAAATGCAAAATCTCTGTTAGGCATCACCTAACAGCCCCTCACCTGTCGGGACCATGGCGCAACCCTTTGTCCATCCTCCCTCCTGCAGAGCTTTGGCCCAGAATGTATGTATATTTATATATATATAAAAACACAACTATACACGTGTATATAGCTCTGTCCTGGGATGGGGAACAGAAGGGTCATAGCATAAAGAACGGTCATAGGATAAAAGAACATTATTAGAAGATAATAATGATTCAAGCCTTAGGGATGAGTCAAGCTAGTATTTTAAAGAGCATCTCATCACCTTTGATCATGAAGGATCTCCCAAGCTTGGGACCAGAGTCTCTTACAGAAAGGTTCAACCAAACCCTCCTCCCGAGCGGCCCGCACGACATACGGTTTTCCTCTCTCAGTACATCTCTGCAAGCGGTAATTTGAAGGAAAAGCACAAATTGCCAGGCAGAGGGCTGGGGCAGAGCAGGGAGACCAATCGCTGCCACCCCCTGCGTGAGAACAGCCAGCCTCTCCTGGAGCATGGGTCGCACTCAAGAAAGCGTTTGCTTAGCCCAAAATTTGCAAAAAAGACCCAGTTACAACTGGTGCCTGAGACCTGCCAGCACAAAGCCAACACATACAACCTCTCCCTTCAACACCTGGACACCACAAGGGATGCGCAGTGGCTCAAACCCAAAGCCCAAGCAGCACCGTCTCATAGAATCACAGGATGGTTTGGGTTGGAAGGGGTCTTAAAGACCATCTAGTTCTAAATCCCCTTCCCTGGGCAGGGACACCTCCCACCAGACCAGGTTGCTCAAAGCCCCGTCCGACCTGGCCTTGAACACCTCCAGGGATGGGGCAGCCACAGCTTCTCTGGGCAACCCCGGCCAGGGTCTCACCACCCTCACAGTCAAGAATTTCTTCCTAATATCTAATCTAAATCTCCCCTCTTCCAGTATAAAACTGTTCCCCCTCGTCCTCCGGCTCCAGTCCCTGATCCAGAGTCCCTCCCCAGCTTTCCTGGAGCCCCTTTAGGTACTGGAAGGGGCTCTAAGGTCTCCCCGGAGCCTTCTCTTCTCCAGGCTGAACAACCCCAACTCTCTCAGCCTGTGCTCTAACACTCTGATCTTCTTCGTGGCCCTCCTCTGGCACCGCTCCAACAGGTCCATGTCCTTCTTGTGCTGAGGACTCCAGAGCTGGAGGCAGCACTGCAGGAGGGTCTCACCAGAGCGGAGCAGAGGGGCAGAATCCCCTCCCTCGCCCTGCTGGGTGGGTTTCTGGGCTGCCAGCGCACATTGCCAGCTCATGTTGAGCTCATGTTGAGTCTCCTCATGGGGATAAACGAGGGGGCCCATAATTTGTCCATTTGCACCTTCAGCTGAGTCCCGCTACGCCCCATCCCAGCTACATCCTCAGGCACGGCGTCTGCCGCAGCACCGCGCCGCTCCACGGCCTCGGAGGAGCTGTCAGCCACCACCGCTCCCGCCGGCTGGGCACCAGGGTGCTCAGCCACGCGCTGCAGTGCCTCTCAGGCTAACACAGTGAATTTTGGCTCCGTACATCCATCTTTAAAAGAAGGAAGCTTTAGATTTCATCCCTTGCTACTGCTGTGATGCTGCAAGCCAGCGAGCTGTCACACCTGGACATGGGTACGGACACTTCTTAGCAAGTTTGGGTTAATGTTTTCGCTCAATGAGCATAAATCCCTGCAAACACCATTTTTGAGATTTTCCCCAAGTTAAGATGCCGGCTCAGTGCTCCCGTATGGTCACAGCCCCGGGACGGGACCCCCAGTTGCATGACCCATCAGCCGGCGCTTGCACCCTTCTTGCAGGACACGCGGAGACCTCCTGCCTGCAAAGTCACCCCCGTGTCCTGGCACCGCCCCCCCCTTCCACGCACACACCCCCAAAAAAGGATTATTCCCAGCAAGCCGAAGCCCACTCACTCGGCTGCCCCAGGCACAGCCAAATAAAACGTGGTATAAAGAAATAAAACCCTGATACAAAACCTCTGGTGCACGCTGGTGGGAGGGGGGCTAGAGGGGTGCGGGAGGCAGGCTGGAGGTGGCAAAGGCTTTCAGAAGCACACGCGGTTTAAAAGCAGCCGGCCGGCGGGCTGCGACCTTTGCAGGGGCCCCCCGAGTCGGCCGCCAAGCCCTCTGCGAGCTCCCGGCGCGCTCCGACTTCTCCATGAGACAAAATGGACTACGGGACGCGAGGAGCCACCCGCCCGCACACCCTCCCCGCCGTCGCGGGGGAGCCGAAGCCCCTCGCCCCTGCCCCGAGCTTCATCCTCGGTGCGGGGGGGACCCCACTGCCACCCTCCTGAGTGGCCCCGGCGAGCTCCCAGGCGCGCTTGCCGGCTGCCCGGCGTTGTTTTGGTTCTCCCAGGAGGAAGCGAGCTACAACGGCACAAAGCAAGCAAGGGGAAGAAATGCACGCTGGGCTTCATCCCCCCCCTCCCCGTGCGAGGCAGTGGGACCCCCGGGGACCTGCCCCCCTTACCTGCGTGGGCTACACAGGGGCACAGCACCCTGCCCCGAACATCGTCCCCGGCTGCCCCTCGCTGTCCCCAGGGAGCCGAACAAAAGGCCGGGCGCGGAGCAAAGCTGTGCTGGCAGCGGCACGTCCCTGGCTTGCTCTCCTCCTGCTCCGACTTCATGGCGGGCTCGGGGGTCCCCAGGGTTGGGGGTCCCCGGGGCTGGTAGACTTCTCGCCGGCACGGCACGGAAGTACGGCGGGGCGCTACCTGTGCCGGGAATTTGACCCCTGGCAGGTCACCCGAGTTTCCCCAGCCTGATGTCACGCCGGCAGAGGAGTGGCTTTGCCCGCCACCGAGCCAAGGTGCGCGGGACGGGGGCCCGGAGCAGGCGAGAGTTCTCCCCACTGCCCCGGAGCCAAGGGCTGGCGCAGGAACCCGCAGCTCGGCCGGCGGCGGAAATGGTTCCCGGTTCGCCGGCCATCGCTCCCCGCCGCCACCCACCGAGCGGGCGGCAGCCGATAACGCCCGCGACGTCCCTGCCGCACCACCTGGGCCACCGCTCTGTTTGTGCCGTCGCTGGCGGCACGGTGGGGAAACTGAGGCACGAGGAAGGTAACGACACGGCAAAGCAGCCCCGTCTCCGGCATACAGCTACAGCTCATGCT
>VYXH01010358.1:0-11460 GCA_013397275.1 Burhinus bistriatus
TCACTAGCATACCATCCCACAAATATTGGCATGCCACCCCCACGCTTACCTCTGGAGAACCTGGTTTCATCCCCTTCCACATTGAAATCTAGTTTAAAGCCCTTTCAATGAGCCCTGCCAACTCCAGTTGCTTCTGAATGCCCTAACAGACTTAGGGCAGACTTAGGTAAATAAACTAACTACATTAATTGCTCCTACATCCCTTGAGTGCTTCCACTTTGTGGGTTTTACAGTAATGTTAATGTATTGTAATCCATTATTATCTGCAAAATTAAAATTTTCTTTCTTTGCCTGCATCTGCCACTGTTAATTCAGAAGCTCTAATAAATGCATTAGTAGAGGGAAGTAATAAGCAAAAGGAAATCCCTCTGGGAATGTATAATTTCATTTTCACTCATGACTCTTCATGCTGAGTTGGAAGAAAATAAACAGTGTAAACATGCAAAGTTAGCACTCTGCTGAAGTGAGACTACGAAGCAAAGTCGTAAACCCCTTCTGTAGCTGTTGCACTTGCATTTATTATAGAAATGGGAAGAATTAGACTAAATAAGTGCAGTGATGTGCTGAAAGCAGGTCTCAGACTCACATCAAAGGACTGGCACTCATGTGGAAGCTGTGAGCAGTGTCATGCATCGGAGCAGGAAACTACCTGGTGCAGCACACTGAGTCAGTCAGTTTATATGAAGGAAAATGCTAAACCATCAGAATGCTGAGATTCGTCAAGGAAAGAAGGAAAATCCCAGACGGATCTGTCTGTGGACACAGCATATCAGTAAGAAAAGAGGTGGCTGAATGGGCAAATGAAGCTTTATCAGACTCAATAGTTTTGATTTGAACACAATTGCCTTACAAACCATCTGGAGCTGGCCGATACTAAACACGCATTTCTCCTACTAAGTTAAGTGCCAGAGGGCATTAGGAGATGTCAGACAGATATATAGTTTAGCCATTGCCTGACTTCAGAGCAGTAGGTGAGCTTCAGACAGCCCATGACTGGTCAGAGAGAGATTCACAGGGATGCAGGCAGAGTAAAGGAAGAAATCAGATGGGAGCAAGCCGGTGAAAAAGAAAGAAGGAACGTGGAGGGGGAGTGGATGCTTTGGGAGGGCTTTATATTTAAAAGGTTTTTTTGCAAGGCTGGGCTCAGGCAGAAATAGGAGAAGCTGAACTGCCTGGAGCAGAAGAAACATTTGAAAGCAGCTTAGCCACCCAAGAGGAGCCAGGAAAATAGCTGTGTGGAATGTACAGGGGAACCATGGGTGAAGCATGTGGCAGAAGAAGGAAATGTGCTTAATTCCATTTGCCAGCATTATACTGTATCCTGCTGGGGGGTCAGTGGGTGTTCTGTGGAGTTTCAGAGGAGATGCTGGTTCAACACCTTACTGCGTATGACACGTCATGCAATTGGGAGCTACTCAACAGCCTGTCCTGCAGCACCCTGACCTCGCAGGGGTTCTGTCTTCTCTGCCAAGGAAGCAGCTGCAGGAATGCTTACAGGCAGAAGTACCAGGGCACAAGCTGTGTAGGGCAGGTTAACAGAAGCCTAGGGGATAGGAAAGGCGCCTTTCCCTGTGGGTAAGGTGTGACAAATGTCCTGTTCTTTCAAGGAGATAATCTGTCATTAGTCTAATCACTGTAATTAGTCATGCTGTGCTGCCTGGTGATGTCCCCTGGGACATGTTTCAAAATTTTTCTCCTGTTATGTGCCTGGAGGGTCTTGGATTTGGGAGGAAAGAACAACAGTGCTGTTATTGTTATCCACCATAACAGGAGAGATCTGAGCAAAGGAGGCAGTTGCAGAGCATGACTTTCAGCAGTCACGATAAAAAGATATCATGGGGCAGTGTGGGTGAAAGTTAGGAGAGGAATAAGCTCGTTGTGCTGGATGGTATGTATGTATTTATACAGGGGCAAGTCAGCCCCTGTCGGGTTATTTGTCTCAGGAGGGTTCTGCCTTTAGCAAACATTCTAGAGGAAAAGCGTCAGTCTACAGCTGCTAGGGTACTTACAAATCTAGGAACAGGCATGTGAAGTTCGGTGATACGTGTTTTATGCAGACATAAAGCAATTGCAGTGAAATAAAGGAGGTTCTTTAGTTTCATGAGGCTTAAAAATGGTTATGGCCCAGAAGGCTGTACAAATCCCTCTTGATTTTCCAATGTGCAGCAGCATTGGGCTTTTCAGAGTAAATGCAGCTAATCATTTCTAGGAGCTGGTCTGATCCATTGCTTGAGAAGCTGAGAGCTAGCACTTGTTCCCTTGAGTCAGTTGTAACTCCTTTCTTCTGTCTTAAAATGTTAATAAACAGAGCCGTGGAACTTCATGGGTGTTTGTAAAGCTTTGTGAATTGCTGCAATGAAAGATTGTCCTCTATAAAGTATAGTGTTTTCCCTAGACTCCTGTGGGGTAGACTGTTCTTCTTTTGTATGTATTGGACTTCAGGGCTGATTAGTAATCGTTGAAGCCTTGAATATTTACAATGAATTGTGGAAGAAGAATGAAAAAATAGATAAGCTTTCTATTAATGTACATAAAGGAACAGATACGCATTTAGCGAACATAAATGTGTATTTGCCAGCCTTTCAAGAACATAAAAAATGCTATTAAAGTAGAACAAAGCAACTTTAACTAACTTTAAGTAGAGCTTCTCTGTAGGAATAAGATAAATATCAGAAAATAAATATCTGCAAAGCCCCTCAGAAAAGCAATGCTATAGAAATCCACACACACACACACACTTCGCCACTCATGTCCTAGATTCATTAAAAAGCATCAAATGCTGTAAATGTGCTATGAGCAACATCTGTTTCCTGAGTTCTCATTAGGAGATGCTAATCTACATTTAGTTATATTATTGTCTCACTTCCAGAAACCTCAGATTTCAGGTCCTTTGAAGAGTGTACCAGCGATGCTTTTGGTTCCAGAGCAGTACTTCATCATTCTGTAGTTTCTCTGCCCCTCCCACTGCCTTGTACATATGATGCAAAATGTTCCTTGCAAGTTCAACAACTACACGGGTTTTTTGTGCAGACTGAAGATTTTAGCAGGCAGAGGAATTGCTTCTAAAGAGAGGTTCTGATTTTTAAAAGTAGCTGCAAAAATGACAGGAAGATGGTCCATATTTATTGGTTCCCAATGATATCTTAGTTTAACTAGAAAAAAAGAAATACATTCTCATCCTTTTAGTACATTATAAAAGTTTTATACTAATGTAATTCTAATGAAATCAGTAACAATGCAGTGCTGTAAAATAAGTATAACATAATGGAAACAAGCATAGTGGTCCTACTTACTAACTCAGAGCTAAACTTTTAGTGTGAGCATTAAGTGGTATTTTTGGTCCATCAATGACAAAGTTTGGTATTTAAAATTTTTAACATTAGAGTACTATGAAACCACTATGACTTCTTTTTGTATCCCTAGCATTATAGAAACCTAGTGTTGGTGTCCAACTGATGAATTAGACACTTCTACACCATCATTATATATATAACATCACTGGTGCTGTATCTGTAAGAGAAATTTTGACAATAAGCGTTAAGTGATATCATCTCTCTTCCAGATAGTCTCAGGAGAAGCCAAAGGATGATGCCATGTCTAAGCAGTCCTTTAATCCTAGTTGTATCTTTTAAAGTCCTGATTTACACGTGTTTCTGCAATAATGTGAAGAATCACAGTCTACACTGAAGCTATATGGTTTTTTTTTCTTGGGCTGTCAATTTTTCAACTTCAGCAGTAGAAAGAAATACTTTTCAAGAAAAAACTGTGTATTTTTCAGATTGATCTCTATATATCTGCATACATATATAGATCACACACATGTATGTTTGGTTTAGCTTTTATAATTTGTTTGGGTTTTTTCATACCCGTGTCCCAGTCTTAGAAAAAGCTTAGATGAGATTGTCAGAAGGGTTTCTTGAGTGAATTTTGTTGTGATTTGTTTGTTTTCTCATTCATTAGAACTTTTCTGTACTAATAGCAGCCTTAACATGGTTGCATTTCTATTGCGACAAAAGCTTTTGCTGAAAGAATTGTTTGACTTTTTTGAAAATTCTACATCACACCAACGAAAGACAATATCATTGCTATAGTCTGGGCCTATGATAGAATTAGCTGCTTCAGTTGTGCCAAGATGGGTTGTACTTTAATAATGATACTGGCAAACCATTTCTTAATTAGACCTTGCCTGAGGCACATGCTTAACTTTACATACTGCAAATAATTTCAATGATTTCAAAAATTATTTGTTAGATAAAATCTTGACTGCCACATTCCGCAGACTTCAGTGGAGTTAGAAGCCACCCACAGGGTATAAAGCATTTTCAAACTCTGGACTAGAGCTGATAGAATCCCTGGGGCTACAACAGAGATAGAAATTGATCTTTTGATATTGAAGAAGAGGTGAGAGAGACTTGTGGGTAAACTGTGGAAAACTTAGCAATGATACATAACTTATTATTGATGTGAAAGAAAGAAAGGAATGAGCAGAGGCTTACATGGAAAATAATAACATTGTCAAAGGGATAGTATAGGAAAATGGCCTTTAAAGTAACATTTTGGACAAATAGCTGTGGAACAAGATTGCATTTGTCAGGAGAGTTTTATCTCTGCAGATGAGGATGCTATGGATGGCCTATTAGTGACACTATGTGGAAACCATCTGCCAGGCTGAGGTATAACTTAGACACAGGATACAGAAATCAAGAACAAGCTCCAAGATGAAGTTGATATTCAAGTTATGTGTTGATGCAACAGGAAGATGCTGTTATTGTTCACAAGTCATGAGGAAATAAGATAATTAACAGGAGAGTCTTGGGAAGAATATTAAAATATCTGCTTTAGCTATGATGAGTTCATGGTAATTGCTAAACACATACATAAAAGTGTAAGAAAACAAGCCGAGATTCCCATTTGAACAGAACATGTGTCATTTTATAAGTCATCAGGACAGCTGAATTTGCGTTTGCAAATGAGATGAAATGTGGAAGGGAAAGAGAAGCAACAAAAAGGACAGAGACCAATGGAACTACAGAAGAAGACTGGAAGGTGTGGAGCATGAGGAGAGTTCAGTAGAGGACACACTGAGAGAGCACTCAGTGAACCAGGAGTAGGATTCAGGGAATGGTATCTCTGAAGCCATGAAAAGAAACAGCACGACAGCAGGAGCATGGCCAAAGCTACTGAAGGACCTAATTAAGAAGTTTTAAAGGTGTTGTTAGAAGTCATTACCATTGACTGTAAGAGCATAAACAAGACGTTTCTAAGCTGGATTTGTTTGAAAGGAATGCTAGATGATTATTGTAGTGATCTCAGAGTAGCTTATGTGTTTTGGCATGGATTTTTCAAGATGGGAGGGACTAAAGCATATTTGAAGTTTGTATTAGGAAGAGAAGAGGTAGAAGGAGAGAAAGCTGGTTGCAGGGGAGGTCTGAGAACAAGACATCACCCTTGTAAACAGTTGATTAGAGAAGACCCTTTTCATGCAATCATCAATGAATGATCCCATGAAAAAAAAGAAAATTAATGACTTGAACTGTAAATGAGAGTCACATTGGACTAGTCATGTAACGCTACGGACTACAACTTAGTTTAATGAGAACTTGGTACTTCAAGTTGGACTACTTTTTGTGATCTATTTGAGTGAATGTATGTCTAACTCTGGGTGCATTTAAAAGACATTTATTCTGGCATTTGGAAGTCATGATGGGCGTGTACTTGAGATTCTGAGGTATAAAGCAGGGTGAAAGCAGTGTCTTCCTGATGTCATACATCAAATATTGCATGGGACAGGCTGAGCTGCTGCAAATGCCACATGAAGCTCTTAACCATCTGGGAAGTATTCCATGCCTTTCTGGTATCTTAGGCATGTGTTCGTGCCTTAGCTGAGAATGCTTGTCCTGTGCCCCAGGAGAGACGTGCTCCTGGTTCTTCTCAGCCAGTTTTGCACTCCCTTGTGCAGTATCACTGGTTCAAGTTAGATTACTTATTTTGCTGCTGTTGTGCTTTTAAAAGTATGTTTTGCAGAGATTGAACCAAAATTTTCATCATCTCTTAATATAGTCAGCTTACTGTGTTCAGATGGGCCAACTGAGGCATTGCATTAATACTGATACAGATGGGGACTTGCTGAATGATGATATAATGTGAATGATTTCAGCTAATTAGCACCTCTGTTTCTGTTCCTTTTTATTTTCTCCAAGCAAAGGCAGTAATGGACTGTTCCTGAAGTTGTTGGAAGACAAGTAGATAGCAAGTGTTTCCTGTCTGTAAACACCATTGTGAAAATGCAGTGACTCTGTTCTGCTCTTGCTGAGCGTGCTCAGCACCTGTTAGCTTTAATGGGACTTACACATGTGCTCTGAATACAATGTACCCCATAGCCTCTGGGTAATAGAAACCCTTATCTTGCATTTCCATATTGCTGCATGGAACAAAAGCCATTGTAAAAACAAATCCACCCCATCCCTCCGTGGGTATTTTGTCTTGCTTCTCTCTTCATGAGAGCTAATTTGCAATAAGACAAACCCAAGGCTGACAAAAGAGAGCTTTGTTACTTTCTGCTAGTTTTAAGAGAGACAAGGGGGAGACTTCTTGACACGCTGCCATCACTGTCCAGACCTTTTCTAAGCTTTATCTTCTCCAGCTGCACAGTTTGTGAGGTGAAAATCACCTCTCCTGAAAATACTGTACAGTTTCCAGAGGATGAAATCACTGTCTGCAGGTTAGTCTGTGGCTCCTGATTTACAAAAGTGCCACTGTATCCAGGGTGCTTCAGACAACTCTGAATTGTAAAAGCTGTGATAAATACCGCTATCGGCAAAGAAGTCAACCTGAGCACTTACCTGCCCTACACTACTGTTTGCTGTCCTACTAGTTACATCAATGTGACCGTCAATGGGACTGCACCATGAAACCAGAACATCAAAATGATGGAGAGTCAGACACATGGCAGAAATGGGAAGGGGTCTTTTGATCTTTAAGTTACCTATTTTATCACATGGCTCCACAGACATTTATATGTGCATACTTAAAGTGCTAAGTTGCAGCACAGGGAAGTTAATGAAGGAGCAGGGACTTAGAACAGCCTCTTAGTGCCCTTAGACAAATAGCAGAACAACTGGTGGATGAGTGTCCTATACTGCTATTTAATTCCTTTTGGGGGTTTCTGCCAGCATCCTAAGTCTTGTGAGCCACCTAATTCAGGAGTCAGTTTATTGCAAGTGCTGAAGCGTACATTTAAAACCCTAATCCCTGCACCTCTCTTGTACTGTGGCTTGAAACCCAAACTATTTTTGTAACACTGTAAGGTGCAAGTGTTGGTAAATGTCATCTGTAAAAAAAAAAACCCACCCCACACCACAGAATCCCCTGTGACAAAAATTCTGTACTTTGTGGGTGAGGCTGCAGAAGTTGCCAATGTCCATGTAAATTCTTGGAGGGAATTGCTCTTTTCCTTTATATAGGGAAATCAACCCCTCGGTAATTATGCATTTAGTGTGGTTGTGACTCGTCCTCTTTATTATGTATGCTGACAATCTCTTGGGACTGAAACGTAGCACTTGTTCACCCTTTTAGTATCAAGATGTGTATCACACTGCTGGTTTTCAGAATGAGGGGAGAGACAGGAAGAAAAGGAAATGCTTTCCTTGTAGGTGTCCCTATGGGAAAGAGCCATTATTTGGTCTTCCCTGGTACTTTCCACAGGCATCTTGGTTACACCGTACTTCTCAAAACATTTCTAGGTCATATCAATCTTTTTTGTAACAGCTTGGACCTCACTCTTACTTATATGTATGACCAGCTGTTCTTAAGATAAGTGATAGAAAAGAGGTAAGGAAGGGAGAGAAAGAGCAAAGGGAGGGAGCAACTACTTTTCTGTCTCTTCCACCACTGAGAAAGAAGGAGAGAAAAAAGGGAGAGGACGAGGACGTGGCTGTAGTTGCTTTCCCCCTCCCATTACTCTGTTGTGCAGCAAATAGCCTGAAGGACTGTTTGTACTTCCCCCACTAACTAAGCCACTACAGGAGATGATGACAGCTGACAGGAATAGTCAGTCATGACTGCAGCTAGCAATATTTCTCTCCTTCCCGTTGCAGGGAGTGGAATGGTCCATAGCTGTGCAGGGTCCTGCAGGTGCTGTCTGGCAGGGGTAGGCAAGTGATAACTACTCCTGCCAGCCGTTATATTCCTGCAGTTGTACAGGCATGGGATTATCTCTATGCTTTTCAAATGTTCCTCTTATCATGTTCTCATCAGACATATATGTCGTGCTTCCAGTTTAAGAAATGTGGTCGTACTGCGTGGTCTCTAATCCATATTGCAGAACCATGTTCCGCCTCCATCTTATATCTTTGGAGAATGTACCTTGGAAGAAAGGTCCACAATTTCCTCCTACAGGAGTTTCATACAAATTTGGTAAGGGTATTAATATGTATACTGATAATTCTTAAGATTAGAGCCATCCATTCATGATCGTCATCTTAGCAAGTGAGGAGAATGAGCACCACGAGAAGTCCACTAAAACACAGGCAGCTTCAAAAAATGTCAGTTACTCTTTGTGGATGGTGAAATTAGCCTGCAGAGAGCTATGTGCTGCCCAAGATAATTTCTAGTATCCAAGCTATCCTGCCCTATTCCTGAAGCGTAAGAAAAGGAAATAGGATTATCCTGACTTTACAGATTAAATTGAAAGCAGAGTAAGTGTCAGTTAAATGATTTGCCCAAAGTTAGAGAAGTGGCTTGTGTCAGAGCCAGGGTTTTGAATCATAATCATCTGAATCTCAGATTGGTGCTTTAGCCTCCAAAGTAGGCTGTTGTGCTGGAGAAGAAAAGCCTACAGTCAGTCACAGTTGCAGCTTTGGGGAAGCGACTGGCCAGAAAAATGAGTGTTAGCCAAATGTTTTTCATTTTTGTGTTTGTGTGAGAGAAGCTGTGCATGCTCTAACTTGGTAAAAATTCAACTTCATCTCTTAATTAGAAGTTGTTGTTATCTAAAAACTTTGCGTCACTCCCACATTTCTCCTGGCAGCTTGGGCTGTGTGGCGCAGACAAGCTAGGATGGCTTTAAATGTCAAAATATGCTTTTCATTCCTGTGTGTATGTATATATCAATGCATTATCAAGTAGAATAAAATCCTGCAGTGTGACAGATTACATTTCTTTAATTGTCATCACTCTTTAAATGAATTTATGGCTGTCAAGAGAAATTTGCACTTCTAGAAACATTGGAAACCTTGAATCTCCTAGGTGGAGAAGGCGGCCAGGCCTTGCTCTGCATAGCTCTTGATGGAACATTGCTAGAGGTGGCTGACCTGATTTGAATACATTTGGTTTTGAGTGGTTTCTTTTACTTTGCTGATTACATACCAGGCTGTATTTCATGCAGAACTCCGACTATTTTCCTCAGCTTTATCAGTGACTTTCATTGTTTATAGGAATAAAGAAGGGGGAAACTTGTTTCCTGAGAAAGCTGGTTCTTTGTGTTTTCCTACTGGGTAGATCCTGCTGCTGTCATGTTTGTGGAGCAAGAAGCCTGTGCGCCCTGGGGAGTTAGAGAAGGTTTGTGTTCCCTGTTCAGAGGTGGATGTGAGATAGCAGTAGGATGGAGCTGGGAATCTGTTAGGTAAATTGTGCTTAACCTGGACAAGCTGGACCAGCTTACCAGAAGTTGAAGATGTACCGGCTTCTCATGGAGGCCACTCCCCACTCATTTTCCACTGAGCTGCTTTCCAGCCACTCTTCCCCAAGCCTGTAGCATTACATGGGGTTGTTGTGACCCAAGTGCAGGATCCAGTACTTGGCCTTGTTGAACCTCATACCGTTGGCCTTGGTCCATCAATCTAGGCTGTCCAGATCCCTCTGTAGAGCCAAGCAGATCAACAGTCTCACCCAACTTGGTGTCATCTGCAAACTTACTGAGGGTACACTCGATCTCCTCATCCAGGTCATTGATAAAGATATTAAAGAGAACAGGACCCAGTACTGAGCCCTGGGGAACACCCATTGTGACCAGCCACCAATTGGATTTAACTCCATTCACCACAACTCTTTGGGCCCGGCCTTCCAGCCAGTTATTTACCCAGTAAGTGTATGCCCATCTAAATCACAAGCAGCCAGTTTCTCCAGGAGAATGCTGTGGAAAATGGTGTTGAAGGCTTTACTAAAGTCCAGGTAGACAACATCCACAGCCTTTTCCTCATCCACTAAGCAGGTCAGATGACAGAGTTTGTTTCAAAATGGCACTTTTTTACCACTAACAATAACAGAGGAAAAATAAGAGTCCAAGCCCCAGACATGCTCAGGAATGCTTCTGTGAAAGGAAATGGCATTCAAGCCTTGCTGTTTCTCCTTGCAGGTTTTCAGGCCCTTTCTCTATTTTGTGTGATAGGTGTGGGGTATCTAAGGCCTATGGTTCGGAAACCTTCCTACACTTGAAGAAAAATGGTTCCTGGAAACTCAAATTAAGACACCAGACAGGCTGGCTGCAGTAGGACCATGCTTCCCCAAGGGAGGGGAGCCAGCCGGCTGAATGTGAGCTGGCAGCATGCCCAGTTGGCCAAGAAAACCCATAGCATCCTGGCGTGTATTAGAAACAGNCTTTTCCTAATTCCCTTAATTTGGGATGCCTATGGTTCAACTCATGGAGAAAGAAGGATTTTTGCCAAAGAGGCTTTCAAGTCAGGGGTTTGACCAATGAAGTAGGTCTCCAAAATAAAGGCATTTCATGAAAGGTGATTGCCTTTGATGTCTCTCACCCTCTGCATTAGGCAGAAAGGCGTTGACTCCCCTGCCCTACCCTGAAGTGTAAGCTATAGTTGTTTACAGCTGTAGGACACAGCAAAGGATGCAATTATTCTCAAACAGAGCTGGAAATGCAGTATTTGATACAAAAATTCAAACTGGGACTATGTTCAAGTGGCCATAATTTTAAGTTTCACATCAGTGTAGATATTCAGGTCAACAAGACATAAACACATATTCAGAGCTGTCTGAAATTTTCTTATGTGGCATATTGTTTATTTTTGGTGTCTTAAAGTTCTTTTTATTTTCCCCCTGTCCTTTTACAGAGGTTTTCATAGAATGTATTGCAAGGCATAAGCAAGCAACAGAAGCAGAGGTGAATATTTTCTCTTCCCTTTAACAATGTATGTCTTTCTAGCTCTGTCTTGATTTTGATATTTTCTTTTCCTCATTGTTGCTTGTTTGGGATAATGCATAGTTATCAGAACCTGCTCTACTGTAGTATGCCAGGATGATGGAAAGGCATCTCCCTGAAAACATTTACAAAGGCAGCCCAGCATCTGAAAATTGATGCTTCCCATATAGTAAGAGCTGTAGGTTACATGAAAACTTATCTTACCAAAGCATGCCTGGGTTAACTAGGTATCTGTAAATATTTCAGATTAGTTTATGGGGAAAGCTTGGATTTTCACAAATTATAGGGGGAGGAAGAGAGGGGAG
>VYXH01010358.1:13156-70041 GCA_013397275.1 Burhinus bistriatus
AGGCCACCAAATTTGTCAGGCATGACTTGCTCTTGGTGAAGCCGTGTTGGTTGTCACCAATCACCTCCTTACTTTCCATGTGCCTTAGCAGAATTTCCAGGAGGATCTGCTCCATGATTTTGCACTGGCCTGTAGTTCCCTGGGTCTTCCTTTTTTCCCTTTTTGAAAATGAGGATTACGTTTCCCCTTTTCCAGTCAGCAGGAACTTTGCCAGACTGCCACGACTTTTCAAATATAATGGAAAGTGGCTTAACAACTTCATCCACCAGTTCCCTCAGGACCCACAGATGGCTTTCATCAGGTCCCATGGACCTGTGCACCTTCAGGTTCCTTAGATGGTCTCGTACTTGATCTTCAGCTACGGTGAGCGGTTCTTTGTTCTCCCAGCCCCTGTCTTGCCTTGTGCAACTTGGGCGGTGTGGTTAGAGCCCTTGCTGGTGAAGACTGAGGCAAAAAAGCCATTGAGTACCTCAGCCTTCTCCATATCCTGGGTGACCAGCTCTCCTATTTTCTACCAGAGAAGGCCCACATTTTCCCTAGTGTCCCTTTTATCACTGACTTACCTGTAGAAGTTTTTCTTGCTGGCCCTGATGTCCCTGGCCAGATTTAATCCTATCGGGGCTTTAGCTTTCCTAACCTGATCGCTGGCTGCTTGGACAGTTTGTCTGTATTCCTCCCAGTCCTAGCTTCCACCGTCTGTAGGCCTCCTTTTTGCTTTTGAGTGAGTCCAGGAGCTCCTTGTTCATGCATGCAGGCCTCCTGGCTTTTTTCCCTGACTTCCTCTTTGTTGGGATGCATCGCTCCTGAGCTTGGTGGAGGTGATCCTTGAACACTAACCAGCTTTCTTGGGCCCCTCTCCCCTCCAGTGCTTTATCCCATGGAATCCTACCAAGCAGATCTCTGAAGAGGCCAAAGTCTGCTCTCCTGAAGCCCAGGGTGGTGAGCCTGCTGCACACCCTCCTCACTGCCCTAAGGATCCTGTACTGTACCATTTCATGATCACTGCAGCCCAGTCTACCCTTGAGCTTGACATTCCCCCCAGCCCCTCCTTGTTGGCAAGGAGAAGGTCCAGCATGGGAGCTCTCCTCGTTGGCTCCTCTGCCACTTGGAGAAGGAAGCTGTCATGGATGCATTCCAAGAACTTCCTGGATTGCTTGTGCCCTGCTGTGTTGTCCCTCCAACAGATACCGGGGTGGTTGAAGTCCCCCATGAGGACCAGGGCCTGTGAATGCGATTGCTACTCCTGTCTGTCGATAGAGGGCCTCATCTGCTTGGTCTTCCTGGTCAGGTGGCCTGTAGGAGACCCGCACTGTAATGTCACCTGCACCTGCGTTCCCTTTAATCCTGACCCATAAGGTCTCTGTTGGCTCCTCATCCATCCCCAGGTGGAGCTCCATGCACTCCAGCTGTTCATTGACATAGAGGGCAACACCCCCTCCTCGTCTCCCCTGCCTGTCTTTCCTAAAGAGCCTGTATCCCTCCATTCCAACACCCCAGTCATAGGAGCCATCCCGCCACTCTCCGTGATGCGAATGAGATCATAGCGCTGGAGGCGTGCGCGTGTCTCTAACTCCTGTTGTTTGTTCCACACGCTAGGTGCGTTTGCATAGAGGCAGTTAAGTTGGGTCCCCGGATGAAGCTGACTTACTGGCTGGAGTGGCTGCAAATCCTTTGTGCTGTTCTGCAGGTGTCCTTCCTTTGAGGTGTTTTACCCGTGTTTCCCTGTTGGATCCTGTTGCCTCAGGAGCCCCTGGCTCGTCTCCATAAGGCTTTGAGTGTGCTGCATTGTACCCAGGACATCTCAGAGCAACAGGTTGAGGGCCCTTGCTAGCGACCCATCCCTCATACCTTGGAGAGTTGTCCCTTGGCTTGTCACAAGCAAGCCTGATAATGCTCCCTTCCCCATCGAGTCTAGTTTAAAGCTCAGTCAGTGAGCCCTGCTAACTCATGAGCAAGAGATCCTCTGAGATGTGACACTCAGGGACATGGTTTAGTGGTAGACTTGACTGTGTTAGGTTTACGGTTGGACTTTTCCAACCTAAATGATTCTATGGAAGTATCTCCTCAAAATGCTTGGTGGTCAGAGAGCACTGAAGAAGAGAGTGCATGGCTCTTGTAAATGATAGCTCACACTGCCAAGTCATTTGGTTTTACAGTTGAATTGTGGAACATACCTGGACATAGAGTGCTTCCCTGTCCCTCACCATGGCTTGGATGTTTGCGCTGTCAGCTTCTGCAGTGTTATCAGGAGCTTGGGCAGCCTTTTTAAGGAGGAGATCAGGCAGCTGATGGAGATGCTGCCGAAAGCAGAGTGTCTCACAGCTACAACATCACGGCATATATAGGAAATCTGGATTTCCTGTGGCTAGGATCTCTGGCTCTGCTGCAGATCTGTTGTGACACCTCAGGCAGATCTCTCTTTCCCCCTGGATGTTTCTTTTGTCTCTAGTTCATTCATGTCTTACTGCTGGGAGGGGACTGTGTCATGCCCTGTGTACAGCACCAGGTTGTATGAGCAGCTGGGGTCTCAAGCACATCCATCACACTAATAATGATAGGAAGGAGGGCACCCGTCAGAAATTTCTCCTTACCTTTTAGTTATTAATGCATTTTTCTTTCTCTCTCTCTTTTTTTTTTTTTCTTTTTCTTTCTTGCTTGAAGGGGAAAATTAAGTCAACTATCTTTTATTCCTTCTAAAAGAAATGAGTCTTGACAGGTCTGGAAATGTGTTTCCCACAGTTACTCTGTGCACACAGGGGCCATGCTGCCTCATTTATACACGCTCATACCACAGCCAGACATTTCATTAGCTTGGCATATATCTTTTGTTTGCAGTGATAGACACATGAAAGTACAACAGGAACAGGGCTGGAGGAGAGAAGAGGGGAGGGAAGGGGACGCATTGCTGCCTGAAAATCACTGTCTCAATGTTTTATTCCTTGCATATGCAGGACAATCTTCCTTTTATTCTTCTTATTGTTTACTAGCAGTGCTTTCTGTGTACAAGAGCTGACATGTACTCAGATTGAATGCACTGTGGGATGGATGGCTGCTTATGCCACTCGGACAAGGTTGATTTGTGATCTTGGCTGGTAGAGGAAGGGAGAAGGGCATGTAGGGAATTTTCCTGTTGGTCAGAAGTGAGAGTGTACCCTGGAGAAAGGAGCATGAGGCAAATACTTGGCCAGCCCTCTCCTCCCCAGCCTCATGTCTGGTCAGTCTTGCTTCTGGGTATCTCCTTCAGCGGGAGCTGACGGCTGTAGGGTGACAGGCAGGAGGAGAAGGTGGGAGCAGTGCTGCTGTCTGATTTAGATGCCCACAGCAGGGGTTGTCTTTGGCCAAGCTCATCCAGGGTGTTTGTGTGAGAACTGTAACACAGTCGAGGCTGGTTACATCAGCATAAGGCTAATTGTAAATCCCAGGTATGCTCCCTGTCTTGTGCTGCATAGCTCCAGCCATCCTGCTCCCTTTCATCTTGCCGCAGCTTCATCTTTCCCTTTCAGAGTTGTCCCCCTATTGCTCAATGCAATTCCTGAGTGACTGGTTTTTGTCCCTAAGCCCATTTATGTGCTTGCAGCTGGTGTCCTGGAAATGTTTGCCCTTGTCAGATCTGTCCCTCTCATTCAGCCAGCTACAGAGCCTGGCAGATCTAGGCCTCCTGCCAATGCTTCTGTGGTGCTGTGGTCTCTCAAGCAAAAAGCCATTCCTTTCTGTAGGTAGCAGAGGCTGACAGATGTTTTGACTTCTGCTTTTGTCTCTGCCTGGCTGTCTTGGAGGCAGAAAAGGCACGTTGAATCCAGTGCAGATGGGAGACATGTCTGCTGGGATCTACCAAAGGTCAAAGAAAAACTGTGGAAGGAAGATATTTTTATTCTGTCCCTACCTCCATCCCCAGCTTGAGATGCTATGGGGAGGAGCCACTCTTGGTATAACAGATCTTCATAATATAATCTAGCTTTGTTTTGTCCTTCTTTCTCTTGAAGGCTGTGTCAGCACTCATGTTCTCCATGCTTCTGTTTAAACAGAAATCTTTGGGTTTCAGGGTTAGCAAGCTGCTCTGAGGAGCTGTAACTGTTCATGCTTCTCATTGCTCGGGGAATGACCGTCCGCTTGACCGACACCAGAGCTTGAACTCTAGTGCTTAATGAGAGCCTCTGGTTTGAGCTAAAAAGACTATGTTTTGCAGATCATTTTTGCTGGATCCGCAAACTAAAAGAGCTGTAATGACCTTGTGTCTCCTGTGAATATGAGGGGACCTAGAACACACTCCAGAGAGCAGGGATTCAATGTTACTCCAGAATCATTGCCCTAGCTTATGCTGGTTAAACAATTGAAAGGCAGTTTGCAGCCCGATCCCTTTGGTTTGCTGTATACAAGTGAAATGTTGGGATTTTTCTCCTGGTGTCATGGATAGGATCTGCTGTGGACAGCCACTTCTATGCTGTTGTCTTTGACCAAAAAATTACTGACCATAAAATCAACTTTGCGGTATTGGGGTTTTTTTGGTTGTTTTTTTTTTAAGTTTGCACCATAGTAAGAAAATTAATAGTGGTGTTCTGTGTGCAGTGCCACGGATTATTTAAGATGCCAATGCCTTTTCAAAGCTATTGGCTAATTGAACATCACAGAGTTATAGGACTGATCTGCTAAATGCAAACAGGGTAATAGTTTTTATTTCACAGGATTAAATTCCGATCTTCAGTCGTGTTTATTGACTGAATATCTTGGGGCTCAGGGTTTTAACGTTTGACAGTAAATCCTTAGCATTATGCTGAGAAAAAGAGGTATGGGTAGGATTCTTGAAATATCTCTCTGTTGTGTCCTCATCATCCTTCTGCACTGACGGCATTTGCTTGTTCACCAAATTGTTGTCATCCTTGCACAAAAAGTATGTTTTCAGCAGATGCTGAAGCAGTGCTAAATTTTATCAGGTCCATTGCTCTTTGGTACTGTTTCTTCTTTAAAGTGCTAGACAAATGGTGGTTAAACATTTGAATCAAAGAATGGTTTTCAGAAGTGCTTAAATGATTTAAGAGTGCAGTTCCCTTTGGCTTCTAGTCAGACTTTGTGCTCTTTAATCTTTTTAGGTGCTTAAAAGATACGCTTTCTTTCCCTCCCCCAAGGGTTTGCTGAATCTGTCTCTCCTAAGTACTAACATGGCCCCTTTAACTATAGTGTCTAAGTACTGTCCAGTCTCCAATATGTTATCACAACAGCCTAGTACAGGAGAAGAGATTAGTGTCTCCATCTTACAGATGGGGAGTTAAGATATGAGGGAGACAGAGTGACTTGCCCCTAGCCAGACAGGGTTTTTGAAGCACAGATACCCAAGTCCTACACTAAATCCCTGAGCAGGAGATTGCTCGGCTTCTTTACAGGGAGGTGCTAAGCGTTCTCGGCCATGCTTTGCTGAGTCAGGGCCTTGGGCTTTTCCTGTCATGGTCTGTTTGTCCACACATACAAGTACTTGCCAAAACTGCTGAGGTTTTACTCTAAACTAAAATGTTGGCATCAAAACCTCTCAGGATTGCAGTCTGATGAATTATTCTGTGTACTGAGAAAAGGCAGATAAGGAGCAGGCACAGGAAAGTCATTTAAATACAATATTGTGCATATATCATTTGTCCTTTCACTCATGATGTCTGGCAGTGGAAGAGCATACAAACTGGCTGGTGTTGGGCTCTTTCTCTAGATAGCCCTCCCATTAATCGTGGCTCTGTCGTAAGATCATGTTGAGTGAGCTTTGTAGCACCTCTGCAGGGCTCATCTATACAGCTTGGGACCTGTGAGCATGGATGGGGATTATAGGGAATTTAAGCAAGCAAAGATGGAGTGAGTTTGAAAAGAGTCTTACTTTGAATTTTTGTAAGATGCTGCTTCTTTGGGATGCAGTGATGGCTTGTAATTGTTTGAAACAGCTGTATCCTTGCTGTTAGGAGAGAAGTGGGGTTTCTGGGGAGAATGTCCTTTTGGGGGCAGGGGGGAAAGCCTCAGCACTGGCCTAGATTTTATGCCTGGTGTTTTCTTTCTATAAAGACTGCCGCATTGCAGCTATTACAGCTTGTGCTGTGGACATTGCTCCTATAGGGAGAAGGACTGGGTGGAGCATAGGAACATTTTTTCCAATGAGAACTTAATTAAAAATGTTTAGAAAAAGAATTCTGAGAGTTAATTACTTCTTGGCAGTTTTTAACAATGAATGACAGTGTTCAGCATTTTGGCTTCTGTATGCTTTTTACCTTTTTTTGAGGTTTTGGTTGCCGCTGCTGCTGTTTCTTTCTCTTTGTGTTGATGGGTTCTTGGTTAGCCACGGTGTTTTGTGTTGGCTTGACAATGGTGTGTGTCCTAGGGACTGTGTATTTCAGTAATCTGGTCTGGGCCAATTGAACGGTTGTAGTCCTCTGGCAGGATGTGTACCTGATATGAAAAATATGGTTCTCATTTATTTTTGTTTATTTTAAATCCTATTTGGCAGCCAACACTTTATACTTACCACATTCTCATTATGGACAGTGGCAAAACTAATTTACTTGAAGTTTAAAAAACATTAAGTATGGCTTTTTGTTTTGTTTAGTTGTTTGGGTTTTTTTAAAGGAAAATACTCAATATTTTGAAATCTTTTAGAGTGCTTTTTGATTGTCTATTTTATGTTGCTTTGAGATTATCAAATTTACTCCCCAAAGATGTTCAGGGGAGCACTTGCACGCCAAAGCTGAGCCCATCAACTATGTTGGTGGTGCCTCTGTTAAAACATATTTAAGAAAGGGCAAAAAACACTGCACAGGCAGAGGAGGAGCGGAAAAAAGAGTGAGAAACAACAGAAAGAGCACCAAGGTCAGGGAAGAAGGGGGAGGAGGCGGAGGTGCTCCATGGTGGAGCAGGTATTACTTACAGCCTGTGGAAGACCCACACAGGAGCAGATGGACATTCCCAAAGGAACTGCTGCTGTGGAGAGCCCACACTGGCGCAGAGGAAAGGTGTGAAAAGGAAGAAGGAGCAGAGAGGAACTGTTATGTACTGACCACGTATCTTCATCAGTAACATAGACAGTGGGATTGAGTGTACCCTCAGCACATTGGCAGATGACACCAAGCTGAGTGGTGCAGTTGACATGCCTGAGAGATGAGATGCCATTTGAGCGATCTGGATGAGCTCAAGTGGGCCCATGTGAACCTCATGAGATTCAACAAGGTGAAGTGCAAGGTCCTCCACCTGGGTCAGGGCAACCCCTGGTATCAATACAGGCTGAGGGATGAAGGGCTTGAGAGTAGTCCTGCCAAGAAGGACTTGGGGGTACTGGTGGATGAAAAGCTGGACATGAGCCAACAATGTGCGCTCGCAGCCCAGAAGGCCAACTGTATCCTGGGCTGCATCAAAAGAAGTGTGACCAGCAGGTTGAGGGAGGTGATTCTCCCCCTCTACTCTGCTCTGGTGAGACCCCACCTGGAGTACTGTGTCCAGCTCTGGAGCCCTCAGTACAGGAAAGACACAGACATGTTGGAGTGAGTCCAGAGGAGGGCCGTGAAGATGATCAGAGGGATAGGACATCTCCCCTATGAACACAGGCTGAGAGAGTTGAGGTTGTTTAACCGGGAGAAGAGAAGGCTATTGCAGCCTTTCGGTACTTGAAGGAGGCATACAGGAACGATGGGGACAGATTTTTTGGTAGGGCCTGTTGCAACAGGACAAGGGGTACCGGTTTAAACTAAAAGGGGGTAGATTCAGACTAGATATAAGGAAGAAATTTTTTACAATGAGGGTGTTGAAACACTGGAAGAGGTTGCCCAGAGAGGTGGTAGATGCCCCATCCCTGGAAACATTCAAGGTCAGGTTGGATGGGGTTCTGATCAGCCTGCTCTAGTTGAAGATGTCCCTGCTCATTGCAGTGGGGTTGGACTAGATGACCTTTAAAGGTCCCTTCCAACGCAAACCATTCTATGATTCTATGACCATAGCCCCCATCCCCCTGTGCTGCTTGGGGTAGGGGGTAGAGCCTGCAGAAAAGGAATGAAGTTGAGCCTGGGAGAGGGGAGAGGAAAGGTAGTGTTTTAATGTTTGTCTTGTTTCTCGCTACCTTAACCTACTTTACCTGGGAATAAATTAAGCAATTTTCTTTGTCATGTCTGTTTTGCTTACAACCTTAATTGATAAGCAATCTCTCTGTCTTTATCTCGACCCACAGGCTTTCTTGTTCCTATTCTTACTATTTTCTCCATGTCCTGCTGAGAGAAGAGAGTGAGTGAGCGTCTGGCTGGGCATTTGGCTCTTAGCCAAGGCTAACCCACCGCAGTGGACAAGAAGTTTAATATCAAACTAAGCAGGTCTCACTTATAGCAGCTTTCCAGTATCTGAAAGGGGCCTACAAGAAAGCTGGAGAGGGACTTTTCACAAGGGCATGTAGTGATAGGACAAGGGGTAATGGCTTCAAACTGGAAGAGGGTAGATTTAGATTAGATCTCAGGAAGAAATTTTTCACTCTGAGGGTACTGAGGCACTGGAACAGGGTGCCCAGTGAAGCTGTGGAGGCCCTATCCCTGGAAGTGTTCAAGGCCAGGCTGGAAGTGTTCAAGGCCAGGTTGGATGGGGCTTTGAGCAACCAGGTCTAGTGGGAGGTATCCTTGCCCATGGCAGGGGGGTTGGAACTAGATGATCTTTAACGTCCCTTCCAACCTAAACCATTCTGTGATTGCACACTGTTCAGCATTGCAGCTGTAAGCCACAGCTGTAGCGAAGCTGACTCATTTAAACAAGCCACTGTGGTGATGAGAGGCTTAGTGCTGGCTTCACAACTTCACCTGGTTTTCCAGTGTCCTAAGAGGGTTTTTTTTTAATGAAAGCAGCCTGCCCCTTCACCCTTATTCCCCTCCTCACAGCTAATGCAACATACTACCAGCAACATCTGTACCTGCTGAGCTTTCCTTATGGTATTCTACCAGGTATGTGCAAACGTTGTATTTCTTGCAAAGGTCTTATCCTGGATGCAAATGGGAGACTTCTAGTCTTTTGCACTTGCAAATAGGAGAGAGGAGCTTGCTGGCTTAGTTGCAATCAGAAGGGCTGCATTTCTCAACCAGATATTTTGGTAAGATGCTATCTTTGATATGAAGGAGGGTAGAAGCTGTCCTTGGCTACTCAGAGATGGGAGTTGGGCTTCATACAATGTTGCTGATCTCAAGAGAGCAAATCAAAATAAATCATGAAATTCTCAAAAAAAAATAAAATCTTAAAAGACCAAGCAAATTTACCTTGAATTTAGTTTCTTTTTTGACTTTTATTCTGTGTTTGCAGGAGGGGAAGGTCAACAATGTGATTGTGAGTGCACATAAAAATGTAATCACCTTCATAGACTTCCCTGTGTGCCAAGACAGTGACTCCTCCATTATTCCTTCTTCACTGCTGAAGTAAGCACCACCCGCCTTCCTTATGATCTTGAGTTTTTCCTTTCCTGCCTTTGCACTTTTTCTTCTGTATAGCCTTTTGGTATGTGGAATAAAAAAATTATGCTGGAGGAAAACTGAGAACAGTACGGAAGTTGCAGAAAAAGAGATGACAGAGCCTGAATGTGGTGGACCACAGGTGTGTCTTAAGATGGAGGAAGAGATCTTTGTCAGTCCCTTGGGGAGAAAAAAAATCCCCAAATCAGATAATTGGGGAGTATTTTGCTTCAGGGCCCTACACAGAACTCTGCCTGAATTAGCAGTCCTAAAAATAATAGGGCTGGAGGAGCCACTCACTTCACATCAAGGACTCTTGCAATGTCCTGGAAGTGCTAAATGCTGTGATCTATGATTTATTTGTGAGAACTGTCAATGCTGTTACGTGATTATATCAGCCATGGTCTCTGTACTTCCTACCATGCTTTCTTGCTGTGACCCTGCTGTCAGGAGAAAGTAACCATGTACATGATCCACATCCAAGTACAGCTTTTTTTTTTTTTTCCCTGGTGAATTATATTCATTTTGCAAATATGCACACAATTACCACAGTCTGCTAATTCTAAAAATACGTTTATTTAGCTGTCTGTGTCCTTGTTGCTAATGCATACAGTACGACATTGTGCTAGGGGTTGGGTGACCTTTGATTTTGTCTGTAGAATATAAAACAGGGACACTGTAGGCTGGTTCCTTATTTCCTGTGTGTCGAGACAGCTCTGTTGTCCTGATAACAATTGTCCTGGTTTGAGGGCCCAAACCACGACACAATGTACTGATTTATATTTGACAGGGTTTGCTTCTCTTAGTACAAGTAGGCTATCTCTATCATCTAATAAATACAAGCAGGTTTAATAGATTTCCAGCAGAAAGTGTTACGATCACTTAGGCTTCCTGGTTAACTTGGGCTGAAGACAGCAGTTCCTGTGTCTAGCCCTGAATTTTTGGCTTCTGCTGCAGTATGTTGTCAGAAACCATACTGCTTTTGTTGAGGATTTGGAGTGACAGACAAATTGCTGTGTGGTCTATTAATTTATGGCAGTTTTTAATTACCCTTTGTAATAAATTATTCAGCTTTTCTTCAGTTTGCATTTTGCCCAGCTTTAACTTGAATGGTTCTCAATGTGCCCTTTCTGTTATTTTAACAGTTTACTGGAAATCATATTACTATATAGGTGACTATACCTGGTAAATTAGGCAGTTTAAAGTTTCCAGTATTAAGGTTCATATACAGGAGAATGTGTTCCATAGGCTTCCAGTAGGACTAATGGTCATCATATTTGTTTTTTTTAATTATGATTTTTTAAAAGAAGATATTTTTAAGTATCTTTCACACCAGAGAACATCCCTTTTGAATTTCTGTCTAGCGTATTTCTTTGTCACTCAACCTCTTGGGATGGTTGACCATGACTACAAGACCTAGGAAGACCCGAATGGCTTAAAACCTCCTTGGCAGCCAAACATTACAGATCTGGTTTTCTTGTGAGACAAAAATGAAAATGAAATGAAATTAAATCTATGAAAGTAGATAGTTGGTATGAGAAGGGAAGAAATTAAATCTCTGTGGGCTCCACATCCTCATTTTCTATACTGTAGCTACCTTTGTTCTTTAAGGACATAAAACTCAGATAACTTGTTATATAATGTAGCCTTAATATGTGTGTGTATATATAGAAATAAAATATTTTGCCTTTTAACACTTTATAAGTATTGCCTTTCCTGGAGACCAAGCAGTGTTACTCTCCTTGATGTTCTCTGTTAGCGGCCAATGCTGTGTGATTTCTTAGAGAGTTAGTAATCTGTTGCAGAAGGAGTATCAAGGACTTTTGATTTAACACCTTTACTTTCCTTTTATAAGAAAAACCAAACAAGTGGAGATGTACATGTCTTTTGTCAAACTACTCCAAAATACGCTGGTCAAGGATGTAGATGGCCTTAACACTGTGTAACTGGGGAGCAGAAACTGCTGTGGTGAGACTGCTGGCAGTCAGCCAGTCTGTGCTGTAAAGTCAGTACAGCTGGGGAGTCAGTTTGGAGGGGAACAGAGGATCCCTCCACACCATGCAGATGGACAAAAGAGCTTACAAGTGAGAAGACTTTGGATTAGACATCTAGTCTTGACTATCTCTGGTGTAAGGTGGAGCAACTACAGGGCAGCTGGATGTCTGTGCTCCCATGGTCTATGCAGTTGGCAGCACCATCTCTCACTCTTTAACAAGTCCCTCCTTGCAGGTAGGTGCCTGGTGCTGCAGGCAATGTCCCCTCATGCAAGGTGTCCAGCTCTTCCCAGACCTGGTTGTTGTGACCCTGCCTCCTAAAAAGCAGCTCACTGACTCAGACTCTTGAATAGCTGCTAAATTTGGGTGCCACAGGCTTGGATGGCCCATGTCTGGCAGCATTATATGTCTGGTTGTTCCCTAGTTGTTAGGGGTTTGGTAGATGCTGAACTCTGACCACCACACTTGACATGAGCAGACAGTTGCAAGCATCCCAAGCATGTAAAAATTTGCTTGCCAAGTATTGCAGGAGTGTTTTGTAAGCCCTAAACACCTTGCATTTACATTCTTTCTGTGAATACTGAGGATAAAAAAAAAAAAGTCCTAAGATTTAGAGCTGATTAAAAGAGAGAAGGAACATAGTTGTTTGGATAATCAGGTGTACTCAGCAAACTCATTTACTGGGGTTGATTTTGCCCGTAGCCGTGTTTGTGACATCGACAAACTGACAGACCTATCACAGAAAACAGTTTCTGCTGAATTCTCACCTGGGCGCAGGAGCCCAGAGTTATCAGCTGTATGAGAGCAGGAAGGGCAGGAGACAATTTTAAAGAACAGCATTTACAATGGTTAGGTGTTCCCATGCACTTCTCAAGTGGCTGCTGTGCTTTGTAATGCTGCAGAAGTGGCATGTTCTAGAGAACATTGTGGTCGTTTTTGTGTTTGTGGTTCTTTGTTTTGTTTGGTATTTTAAAATTCTTTAATACTTTCAAAATATAAACAACTATGCAAGTTGCTGAGTTGCAGGGAAATTGAATGTCATAATACATTTTAAAACAGTTTTGGGAAGGAAACCTAAAGTCATTCAGTGGATGTGGATTATTTTGCTGCAGCCTTGAGTGCTGAATCCCATCATGGCAGGGCTCAGTTCATCAAAGTGGAATTCATCTCATCTGTCTCTAGCTGTCTAAACTTAAAGCATCTAGGCCAAGAAGTGCTTCCGTCCAGCTATTTTGGGTGCCTATTTTAAGGTGGGTAAGTCATACTCAGATGATGTCTGTCTCCACTGGCTGCAGGGTACATAGAGAACTAGTTTGGATGCTGTGCCTGAGTTCAGCCCTGGGGCAGCTCCACAGTCTGGGAGAGCTTGCAGCCTCATGGTGTCATTTAAGACAGCATTTGTGCGCTCTTGGTTGATGCATTTTCCACTCAGAACAGCACTTGGGCACCTCCTATTCCCCCTGAGCAGGCATATTTTCCTGGAATGAGGCCTTCAGCTCTTACCAGATGTCCCCTTCCGGCTCCAGCTGTGTCAGCTAGGATGTCACTACCCGTCGCTGCTTCTCAGGGCTGGTGACAATCCCACAGGGATCTGACAGCAGGGCAGTCTGTGGGAAGCTGAATCTATCGGTTCATTGCAAACAATTTACAGCTTCTGGTCTGATCTATCCTGATGGATTTTACCCAAAGTGGACCCAGCAGCGCTTGCACAAATACTTCCACCAGCAGAGAGAAGGCAGCAACCACTGGACAATAACTTCAGTGGCACTACAGCATGTAAAGGGAATGTCTTTATGCAGTCTGAATGGAGGAGATGGGGATTCTCAGCCTGCTTTCCATCCACTGGACTGTGCTGTTCTCTAGCTCATGTCTCATCCTAAGCCTCCAGTGATGTTAAAAAATAGTTGTCTCTCAGCTGTGGATGCGTGATAGAGTGTTGACCTCTCTTGTTTTGCCATGCTGAGTAAGATGAACCATCGGGGAATGTGGTGTGCTTTGGGGGCAGGTGTAATAGGTACCAAGGGGGACTTCAGACAGGGTAGCACTGAGGAGGACGACCTCTCTCAGGTCTGGTGAGCACATGTAGATAATAAAAAGTTGATTGTACCAGGGGTATTTATAAGTACAAAATACAAGTTTACTGTGGACGTTAGCAGGTAATTTCTGTGCTTGCACATATTCCTGCAGAGTCATTTTGTTTTCTCGGGCTTTGCAGTCACAGATGTGGTGAAGCTATAGATGCTCTAATCTCTCTCCTTCTTAATTCAGAATTTGGACTCTTCCCTGCTCCATTAGATCCCACATTTAACTTTATTTTGATGAGTTTTAGTCGTAGGAACGGTGTTGGGGACAGAAATGGTACATTTAGTTCTACAGAATGGATATGGTATTAGATTGACGGTCCCTGTCAGTGTGTAATTTGCCGATTAATGGGATGTAGTATGTCATTATGGCAGCTCAGTAGCTCAAGTTTTGGAGCTGCGCACAAGTCCGGACTTTCATTTCTTGTTAGAGGGAGCTGCTCTGATCTGGCTTGCACAATTTTCTCCCTGATCTCTTGTGGCAGAGAATAAGGATGTTTACAGTTCAGGTGCTTAATGACCCCAGGAATATGATGCAAGACCAACAGTGTATTTAAAGAATATGAGGAGATGGGGAAGAACTGATACAATGTAGGAATGACAGAATCCAACAGTATGCTATAAGGAATGAGATATGTATGAAAAGCTTTATGTTGTGAAATGAGCAGCCTTCTACACAACGTTTACCAGTGGATATGAAAGTATTATTTGTGTCCGAAATGAATAGAGTTGCTGAGCTTTGCTAACCAGACCATGAAGTCAAGGGAGGGACCATATTCATGGACTGGAAAATGAGGGCATTCCGTGAACGGGTTATTGAAGTCACTTTCCCAGTTATTGCTGAGTTGACACTCTATTAGCCAGTACTTTAATACTTCATGTGTTGCAGCAGATGCCTTATGCTGAGCTGATTGATTTGAAGGTGTTCTCACTGAGGACCATCTTGAGACGTTTCCCTACCTAAAAAGTACTTTACACCATGAGCAGCACTCCTTATGTCTGTGGAAGAAAGTAATGCTGTTTGGGAATTGAATAGATGGTAGTTTGGCCCTAGAGCAGGAGTTGAGTAAGGAACCAAACGGGTGTTAGAAAGGGCTTCATCACTTTTAAGATGTAATAGGCCTCCTTCAATTTGTCTTCTTTTGTAAGACAGCCTGCTAGTGTTGCTGTGCAGGTTCCAGGTACCTCCTCAAGAGCCACTTGTTCTTGGACTCCACAACTGACAGTCCTGCTTGTGCAGACAGTGCAGTGTGGACTGCCATAAGATAGAATGGATTTTTTTCTTTCATGGGGTAGGGAAAAGATTAATGTGTGGGAGTGGGAAGAGGAGGTATTTATACCTACCTGTCTGGCTGGAATCACATGGAGGAAGTGCTAATCATCCCAGAATGAAAGAAAAGGCTTGGAAACCTCTGTGGCAAGCACAGAACTGCTTCCTCCTTGACAGATTTCAAGGCAGCAGTTGCGACACTGGTTAAAGGACACTGAGGAGAAGAGAGCGCCCAGAGCTGGAGAGTTTCAGGTGTATGTTACAGATCCTATGGGAATTTTTCCTTATGCTGTAAAAAGTATGGCTTCCGCTGTGTTTGCTTGTGGTGCATCATTTGTTTGTGCTTCTGACACCAGTGTAAGTATCTTACATGTCTCATTTGTTCTGTGCCATTGTAAAAGTGGAAACTGGTAGGGCTTAGCAAGTGTTTACTCAGAGGATACCAAGTCTGTTGTTGAAACTGCTGACCCAGACGGGCCAGGGATGCTTCTATGTGGGAGTGTAAGGGACTTGGGAACTGCTCCATCACTCCTGTGCAAAGAACAAATATACTAGTACCGTGCCAAAACCTCCATGTCAGAGTAGCAGCCCAGGGAGAGCATCGTTAGAGCTGCTATTCCTTCCCATTCCCTACAAGCAAGTAAGGATGCAGCAGCAAAGTGTGGGGAGTGGGGGAAGCAATCTCTTCCTCCTCTTGCTATTGGTCTGCATGTTTGAGTCACATCTAGGGAAAGGATCGTGAGCAACCCATCAGGGCTAGATGTAATGCCACCCATCTGGGATCAGGGGTCCACACCCCTGCGATTCCTCCAGGGCCCAGGCGTGCTCCTTTGGATCCAGCTGTGCCAGGAAGGAGGTGAGTGTCCACAGCCACCTGCCAAAGGTTACTGCCTCCCTGGTCTGTGGACAGAGCAGTGTGCATGAGAACTGCCTTATCTGCTCCAGGCACAATCAGGTTGCCTAGCTCAGGTCAACAATTTGTGCTGTTTTATACTGGCACTGATGATTTATTTTTCGTAAATGTAAGTAAGCACTTTTGACAAAACTAGCTTTTTAGGCAGAGCTGTGGGTGGTAGCATTCAGGAAGGAGTTGCAGTGAGTAGCTGGGAGGTGTGAAACTCTTCTAAAGGTACGTGGGGATCTAGGAAAGACGCCTGTGATGGCCTCAGATTCATAACTCTCTGCCCTTTGCTCGGGGCTTGTTTGACAGCAATGGGTGAACTAAGTATTTGTGCATTTATAGTTTGCAGAAAAAGAGTAAATCTTAAACATAATAAATATATGTGGATATTACCACAGAACCAATAGCCTACTTCAAAAGAGGGATAAGATCCTAATAATGCCTTTGTTTAAAAGGACTGAGACACTAATTCACCCCTAGAACTGAGGGAAGTATTTATGATTAGTACCATGCTGCCAGATTTAGTAGTATGAAAATAACACAAACAGTCATCTGTAATGCAAATGTTGATGTCTGATTAATAGAGAAAATAACATAAGCAATTAATTCATGAGGGAATAGGTCATTATAAATGTAAATTAGATCATCAAAGGATAAGCCACACAGAAATAAAACTACCTCAAAACGGGATTAATTATTGAAATTCCAGTTAAAAATGCATCTTTAACAATGGAGTCCTTGGAAGACATGTCCTGTGATTCATCAAAATTCTGGAGAGGGTTATTTTACAATCCCCAAATTGATTAGCTTCATTATAAATATAATGTAGACATTTATTCCACCCAAGACAGCATGCTGTTTTAGGGACAGAGCACAGCCTTAGCACTAAACTGACTCAGTTCTGATTTATGCACACCCAGTTTTTCCTATAGTATATCGTTTGCTTGGGTAAGTCAAGAGAGACCTGCTTGCATTTTTTCAGGGGGGAACGTAGCTTTTACATTAATACATATTTGTACCTACATATGATCTTAATCACCCCAAGGTACAGTGTTGGAGGAAAGATTGTCTTTCTTGTCAGGGCATAGAGTTTTGTCAAAAATTAGTTTTTCTGCTTGCCTCTCAGAAAAATTTATAAGGTGACCTTGGACAGATCACTTTATCTTTCTATGCTTTGTTCTCTACCTTGTTTTTGAATGCTTCAGCTTAATGATGTATAACATGGAATTATTTAAACGATCTTCATTTCAAGTAGTGCTAGGAATCTACGTTTGCAAAATCCTGGTCACTTTTTAAAAGCTCCATTAAAGATGTTACTCTTTTCTAACAAAATAGGGCTTACTGCTCTTCAAGTGCTGTTAAATACTCGAGTGACTTCATACTTTGAAGATACATGGTATTTTAGCACTGTTTGTAACATTAAAGGCCAGAATCATAATCTGCATCTTTCCTGAAGTCTAATTTTACATCTTGCTATTATTAGAGACCTACTTAGGAACTTGGCAGGTTTCCCCCTTTCTATTAAAACGAGACTCAATGTGCTTTACTGCAGTAGTTTAAGTGCATTTTGTATGGCATTATGGTGGTGTGCTGAACACTGCAGAACTGGCCTTATGCAACACCTTGCTCATTATGCAAAGCCAGTTGGAATCTGAGATCTGTTGCTGGAATGGGTATTTGAAAGAGTGTCAGAGGGAGGAAAAACATGATAAGCATCTCTGAAGCTGTTACTGACAAGAAGGCCTATGGGCAGTCAGGGAATTACTTGTAGCAAGGCTCCAGAAAAAGCTGACAACAAACTTTTGTATATGGGACAGGTTGACAAGAACATTGAAACTGAGATAGAATCCAAACAACTGTCTCTTGCTGTTCAATTTCTTCTTTATTTGAAGAAACAAGATTATCTAAGTATTATTTTGTGAATAAATATTATCCAGGAAATGCCATAGCTGTCCTTACTTTCTCTTCTTAATAGAAACAAGTCACATAACCCTAGTCTAGGTTAGCCTCTTAGTTAGAAAGTGTCTTGGAACAAGTTTTGCGTACTGCTCTACTTGGATTTATGTGCTGCTTCGTCTGCCCACATCTTTGTATTACCTTATGACACCTAGCAGAGAGTCCCGAATCCTGGTTACGTTAGGAAGTCTGGTGGTCACCTCTCTTGAGCTTCAGTTTTCTTTTGGTTTGGCACCTTACTTTTCAATCCACTTTTGGCTACATTTTTTTCCCTGCTGTGAAGGACAGCAAGGGTGAAATACCTGTAAAATATGGGTCTCCTTGAAGCCTCTTGGCTGTTAACAAACAGCGCGTTGACTGGTTCCATACATCTCAACCATGGCTTGAAGTTGTTCTCTGGAAACTTTGCCTTTACTACAAGCCACAGTCAGTAGTTTTTATTGCTCCTGAATATTAGTTTCAGCCCTGGCAGACTTACCTTTTGCAAATAGCACTAGAGTGCTCATGCTTGTGGTGCAAATTTCTGTAGCTGAGAAGGCCACCTGATGGTAAACGTTTCTACTTCTTCATTCAGTCAAATGGCTTTAAGGCATTTTTAGAGGAATTTAGTTGGAATATTGTGTTAGGTACCTTTGTGCTTTTGAGGCTCCAACAGCTAGATTTAAATGCTATAGAACAAATACAGAAAACCCAGGAAATGAGAAACAAAAACCTGCTGGAAAAAACACTTTTGCATGCTTATACTGTCATTATCTCTTAAAAACCAACCCTTCTGGCCTGATTCCTGTGTACAGCACTCCTGTATAGGAAAAACCAGGCTTTGACTAACCTTTTATTTTGTGCTCCTCAGGCTTTGGTGGTACCAGCAAGTCACCTCTATTACTGTAAGCATCCAAGTTTAAATAGCAGCCTGTTTAGCCTGTAATGGAGAGTGTCCCACTTGGTCCTCTTCAGCCTGAGGAAAGATGAGTGCAGTGCCTTATCCTAAGGACCTGGGAACATAAACAGAAATGGTAGAACATATATATTGTCCTGAGTTCACTTAAGGCTGTAGAGAGAACCCTGTAGGGAGAAAGGCAGCTGAGAAGAAATGAATGTTGGTAAATGGTATTAAAAACTAGCAGACAGGGAGAGATATATGAATGCAGGATACATAGGACTGTTAAGTGAGGGAGCAGACTGTGAACCCAATTTATGCTAGTGGCATGAGGAATGAAACGAGAAAGGTAGCACTCAGTAGGTTCCCTTAGCTCCTCATAAATTTCAAAGTGTCTGCCTTTCCTTTTTTAGTAACCTGTAAAATGCAGCCCTGGGACTGCTGGAAGATGCACTGGTGAAGGTGATAGGAAATGAGAGAAGAAATTTCCTCATTCTGACCTTCATTTCCCAGATCTTCAGTGATTTGTTAGTCAATTAACTTGAGGTCAGATATATCTGTAGTTTGTTAAAGTGTTATACTCCAGTAGAGTATGTTATTCAACTTATCTTGTCTGCATCTTTAGAACCACACTTGGTGTGACAATATTTTCGGTTCACAGTGATGAAGAAAAGAATTTTCATTTTTCAGCACCCTCTGTGCAGAATGACACTTACGCTTTGTATATTTCTGTATTTTTAGTAGGAATGTAAAGAAGTTGCTGTTTAAAACAAACACTTGGAGGCCAGCTAATTCCTAGAAATCATTTTAATTAAGGGGAAGAGGAGAAAAGGAAGGAGAAGGCAGCCTTTTGGTGTTCCTACTGTGGATTAGCTGGGGAGGGCTGGTGACTGGTACTTCTGATGTTCCTCATCAGGATCCTAATCCTCTCCCCTGTTATGTAGTGCTTCCTCAGTCTGGGCACTCCACCAGTGCTGTCATCTCATCAGGCCACGGACCCTTGGGGGCTGAGACTGTTTTAGCTTTGTGCTTAGCACATGTGCAATCCAAAATGACCATGTGCTCCCAGAGAGCAAAGACTAAGCACTAATGAGAAGTTACCAGTGAGGTGTGAAGAGCTGCTTTGCAAAGCAAGTTGTATGAATTGTTTTTTAAACTTTGCCAGTCCCTTCCTGCTTTGTCCTTGGCTGACTTGCAGCGCCCTAAGCACTGAGGCCTGCGTTCATTTGTCGTTGATTTCTCAAGTCACCCAGGAGGCCTGTTGCAGCTCTGTACATTGTATGCTGTGATCCATGCTTGTAGGAGGGTGGTGGGAGCACCAGCATCATGTGCGGATTTGTTCTGCTTGTAAACAAGTGAAGGTTGTGTCTTGTGATCTGGTTATAAATTCTCTGCAGGTCAGCAGAGGAGTTTGATAAACATCTTGGCCTTTCCATGGGGATCTCCACATGGCCAATAGCTCATTTGGGGTACATATTTTTCAGCAATTCTACATGATTGCTAAGAGTGGCCGTTTTGTTTCCTGACAATCTGAATTCCAACCAGATAATGTCTCAGTTTTTCATTGTCCTCTCTGTCCCTCATATGAGGTAGCTGTTTTTCAAGAAGGTGTTTTTAAACGGTGTCTGCCTACAGAAACCTTCCAGGCACAGTTATCTATGCAGGGTAGGAGAAATCCCTTTTTAAAGGCATTAATGAAAGTAATTCCATAACAAAATTCACAAACTTCAGTGAACTGTCTTCAATGTCTGTATAGTTAAGATCTCATTACCCTCAGGACTGCTCAGTAAGTCATTCCCAGGCCAACATTAGCTAACATTCCCCTTTCAGTGACCTGCTAGGTTGGTTAGGAATGGATTAACAATGCATCTGGCTCTTCCATGTTCCCTGGAGACCTCCCTTCCCCAGTCACTCTCTGTTTCTGGTTGCCCTGAGGCAATGAGTTGTGCCAGCCTTGCTGTAGCCTTCAGTGCTGTACGGGCCTATCAAGTACCTCTGTACTCCTCCCTGCCCCCTGAAATTAAGGGTTTTGTAGCCCCTCTTCGTGGGAAACAGTGCTACGATTTAGGTATCCCTGGCTCTCGTGTCTGTACTCTGGAGGGTCTCCAGACCTCCAGGGCTGGGACTCAGGCTTCCTTCCAGGCTGGCAGTGCACCATGTCGAGTCTCTGTCTAGTTACAGATGATGGCACCTCAAGCTGAGCACTCCCAGTTTATTAGGGAAATGGTCCAACTCCTCTTCAGTGGTGTCTGGTGATTGACCCATGCCATCCAGTTGTCCTCGGCTGGTCAGGAGGAGCTCAGTGGGGGTGTGTGTGTACAGGTAACAGCATGTCATAGGAGCAGCCAAGCTGCTTCTCCAGGAAGGGTTGCTTGCTGTTGGCGAGATGATTTTGTGAGAAAGTCAGAAAGCTAGGAGTCAAGGACCAGAGTCACACTGCAGTACAAGCTTGAATGAGTCACTTAGGTCCACATTGATGCTATGGAGTTTTATGTAAGTATCTGTAGTGTCTTAAGTTCAAAGCTTAGGTTAAGAGAGACACTTAGGCTAGCTTTCTTCCTCCTGTCTTTTGTGTATGCCATCTAGTCGTGTACTTGTTAAAGTGCTGTTTCTGAGTGTATGTGCATGTGTGAGGGTAGTCAGCTCTCACTAAAGTGGGAATCTCATCCTGTCCAGTACTATGCCCATATTAGTAGCAGTCATACTATTAATGCTGGTGGGGGAGGTGGGAAATATTTTATTGATTTCTAAAACAGATAAACTCATTAAATGTAAGGGAAGCTGTTTCAAAGCTGTATGTGTCAACCCTCTCAGTTTTACTCCACTGGCATTACAGCTTTCTGAAAACAAAAGCCTTGTACTGTCTACAGAGTTTTCTGTTGAACTTTTAATAGTTTTGTGATGAGGTGCTGTGTAATTCAGCAGGTAATTGGCCTGTGTGTAACCCAGAATGTTTCTGCAGGAGTATGTAGGTGCACAGCAGTTGGTACTAATTAAATAATTGCTTCCATTAAGCTGAACACAATTAATGCAACTTAAATAATAGAGGAAGATAAGTTGGTAATTCAACAGTTGTGGGTTTGGAGCAGAATTGATTTACTGTGTGATTTACTTTGTGGCAAAGAAGAAAGCATTGGGAAATATTGCTACAGAACAACTCAAATGAGAGGGGATCACCTTGCAGTATGCCTGGTTTCATATTAGACTTGTCCTGAAAACTTTTTATACTTCTGCAAGGTTGTATGGCAGATTATTGTTAGAGCTGGGAGGGAGTAGTTTTTTGGGGGTTTTTGTCTCAAAAAGCTTTTAAGGCTTAGAAAACTTGAATGTACTTTATGAGGTTGTCATTTCCCAAAGCACCCCAGCAGTCTACAGCCTCTCCCATACTCGCTCTAAGAGTTTTAACTGCCTGGGGCCAGCTCTGATTCTGGGCAGTTTCAAGACCAGGATCCTGTGGTGCTTGGCTCCAAGCTTAAGCATGGGATGCTCTGCAAGGGGAGGAGGGGTGGGAGCTGAGGGCGACAGCAAGGCAGGCAGGGCAGTGCCCTCACCACCCATTTGGCAAGACCCACTACACCTGAAGAAAAGGAGCAGACAAAGCCCGTGATGCTAATGAGGGCTGGCCAAGAGTGCAGTGCTCCAATGCATAGAGATGAGGCAGGTCCAAGATCAAGCTAGGGTGTTGCAGGCAGGGTCAGCAAGGTAGAGGGCCAGGCACAAATTTGTGTGAGCTCAGGCAAAGCCCAAGGGGTTGAGCTTAGATGCACCTCCATAGCAAAGGGGTGAGGGCCCTGCTGGAGATATCTCTCAGAACTTTCTCACACTCAGCTGTTTCCCAGCAGTCTAGGCTCAGCTTATGGTCATGTCTTTCTAGGGCTCGGCTTGCTTGAGCACGGGCAGCCAGACCCTCTGGAGAAAGGGGAGAGGTTGCAGAATGTCTTCTGTTAAATAAAAAAAAAACTTCTAAGATTTTCACACACAGAGAAAGAGAGCTGCGGCCTTTTTACCTAACATGGCCAGTGGCAGGCTGGCCAGGGCACTCTCTGGGACTGGAATAAGCAAGACTCTGCTTTTCCTCCTCCCAGATCTCAGCTTGAACCTGTCTTGTACTCCCACAATTACTCTCTTGCTATTCCTGAGATGAATATCTCGCTTACCAGGGCTTTGGTTCTTCTTGGCAGGGATTGTTTTTTTCCTATTCCTTTTTTTACACCTGAAATTCCAGCCTGGAGTTGGAAAATCTTTATGAAAGCCAGGCAAATGACAAAACCCTCTGTATTTTAATTTACCTCAATGTTTGTAGTATGTATCATCATAGGAAAGAACATGTTCACCTCTGGCATGGTACTGTAATGTCAGTGAAAAATGTGCATTCATCCATAAGTTGACATTTTCTGTCTTTTAAATGCTTGTTATCTAGTCCCAGAGCAAAGAGAGCCCAACTGAAGCAGGCATAGTTGGAGTGGCTGGGGCAGGATGAAATCTTTGTCACCAATCTTGCTGAGCAGAGGCCAGCCAGAAGGCTGTCTCCCAGGCACAAGCAGAAAGCATCACAACTTCATTTCATAGTGCCTTGTATCTGACTCCTGTTGCCAACAGTGGTGCTGGATATTGTGGGACTGATGCTCAGTGAATTGCTGGTAATTTTGTCCTTGCCACTGCTGCTGTTGGGGGTGAATCACAGTAGTTCAGTTGTCAGTGGAAGCTGGAGGGGAGGGCAGGTGTGGTCCTACACTGATTTCCTCCGTGTTCTCACCTGTGTATCTGTCCCTGTTCTCAGAGGTCTGAAGTAATGTGCTGGAGTACAGGATTTACCTGCCTTGTCTTGTTATTTTAAATGTCTTCTAAGTATCAGCTAAGATCAAAAAACCTCAAGTGTTCTTTAGATAAATGTCTTGCTCTTTGTAAGGAAAAGCAAAAGACTGAATTGTCTTGACATTTTGTAATCTTTCTGGTTTTGCGTGTTGAAGCTTAAATGTATTGAAAAAGGCCCCTGTCATTTTTCTAAGTCTGCTGGATCTCTGCGGACGGGAGTAATATCCTCACTTCTTTGCAGTCTCATTTCTGTATCTGGTCCTGCGACCTTCAGGAGTCTGATGTAAGGTTTTGTTTTCCTCAGGACTGTGCTGGCTTCTGGACAGTTTAGGCATGCCTGTTACTAAATAATATCTGATGAGGAAATATGAAAAGATCAAATATGGCTTTATTCTCTGGAATACCTGAGCTACGTGAGTTGCTTGAGGGTGGAGCTGGGTGACTTCTTGTCAATCCATACTGTCCTATTCTCCATGGCACTGCCTCTCTGAGCTGCTGGAATATATTATTTGTGTAATAAGTTTTCCAACCTCAGCTCTAATCTTATTTAGTTGTGAACAATCTGTATACAGCACTGGCACAAATCATTTCAATGTCAAGCTAATATGTGGTGCAAGGGAAAACATATTTAGATGGCTGTGTTGGATTTGGGCACTTGTGAAGCTCATCATTTCTGCCTTTTCTTATCAAATAGTAGACTGCAGCATTCTGGTACCATGCAGCCCGTCAGGAGTAGATGTGTTTCTGTCACAGGAAAGAAAAGAAAATTCAGTCCCTTTCTCTTTCTGCTCTGGTGGTCCAGGAGATGCAGAGAAGAGAAATGTGATCCTTAAGGATCTCCGCAGATAGTGACAAAAGAATATATAGAGAATATGAAAATCAGCTACAGGATGCCATATTTTGAGGAATTCCAGATTCAATTGACTTTTGATACCTCAGGGTTTAAGCTGTGTTTTTGGTAGTAGGCATTGTACATGATGCTGTCTTCAGGCAGCAGACAATACTATGCAGGCCTTTCCAAGAACACTGAGGGGAAGGAGGTGGTGTGTTGTCAATGAGCAGTCAAGTTCTTACACCAAAATGACTTTTTTGATAGTCACTTTTTCCACAGTAATGTCAGAATTAATAGTTCTTTATTGATGGTAGAAGCATTTTGTCAGTCATTCCCCCTTGAAGTGAAAACAATCCAATTAATAATGCTGAAAGGAAATGTTTCACAAAAGACTGGAAAATGTACCCATTTTGAATCCTGGTGAAAAATAGAGCCTTCAGTGTGCCAGTATTTTTTTAAAATTTGTTTTCTGACAAGCCTTCTCTTTGTAAAGAGTCTCACACATCAGGGGAAATGAGGGGGTAATGACTATCTGGCTCTGTTGTGTTAGATGTGTCTGTGTGTGTGAGAGACTGGTGGTGGTGGTACATAATCCTTGTTGCTTAAAAACACACTTTCAGGTGGGAGCTACCTGCAAAATGCTGCTAGTTAGAGCTTCTCTCCAGCTGCAAGGACAAGGACTGTTGCTCATGTCGCTGGCCCTCAGATATTTCATAATCCAGGTTTGGAGTGTTCCCCGCTCCTATCAGTTGCCTAGCTGTCCCTGTCAGCTGGCTCAGACCTACTTTTAATTTTGGCGAAGGGTGAACCTTGGCTACCAGGGCAGGGAAGCCTTGAGCTAGACGTATCTTCCCTCCCAGGAGGCAGAGTGCCCTGTTAGTTGCCTTTAGGGAATGATGGAAGTACTCATTTGATCTGATCTGTTTAACCTTGGCCGTACTGCCGCTGCCCTTCGGATTTCTGGTTTGCATTTGTGTTTACTTTTTTCTTCCCCCTGGAAACTGAGCTTGCTTCATCAGTTGGAATGGCTGCTGAAGAGCAATGAATTCTGCCTTTGTACCAGGCTTTTAAAGAAATTATTTATGATTCTAAGATGATTGGATGTGTTTCAGTGTCAGCACTGGGTATGCATTTTTAAGAATGCTATTGAGACACTCATACAAAAAAATCAGCTAAGCATGTTCCTAGGATGATATTTTATAGTATTGAAGAAAGTATTGAGTGCAGTAGTATTAAATAAAACCTTTCAATTAATTTATCAAAACATTTTCAGTGCTTTCTTCCTTCCGGGACAGGAAAAATTTAAACAAACACCAAGCAAAGGAAGGGGGCAGAAACATTTTTTTGACCTTTCATCTTGGGTCACTTTTGCTTTAACTGGGACTAGTTAGGCTGAATACATAATTGTAAGCTCAGAGGCTTAATTTTTGTTGAAGGGAACTTTGTAGCAGGAGTCTGAAAAGTCACAGTGTGATTGATGTCAAGTAAGCCTGAAGTTGCATAGGCTTTGAGCTTGCTGTCAGCAATAATGCGAGTTAACCTCAGTGAACAATCAACAACTGTAGTAATGGGCTAACAGAACATACAGATTTAATAAAAAGCAGATGATGATAACAAAGAGATCTTGATGGGTTTTTACTCTTTGAATGCTAAATGAAAATGTTTAAAGAAGAACTTTGTGGTTCATATTTTGGTGGGGCCAGTATGGTTTTAAAAATTTTCAACAAAATAGATGCTGTCATTCCTTATTAGTCTGGTTTTCTGGCAGACATGAAAACATAAATTCATATAACAACAAGTTTAAAAACCGTGAAAAGGAAAGAAGCCATTTTAGTAACGTTGCCTATACATATGTTTCATTAGGTGGCCAGTAGAGCTGCTCCTCTGCTTTAGGCAAAAGTCCAGAGTTTAGTTCTGGGCTATGTGCCTGGTCAGTTGTATCTTTATATGTAGATCTCTGTGCTAAAATGCAAAACGATTTACAGCAGAGGAGTTAAAGTTGTGGTGGTCTCTAAGAGTATAAGTCAAACTAGATCAAGTGATACACAAGACACAAGCACCTTCTTGGATTGGAAACAAGGCAGAAACTTTGGATGGGTGTGTTGTAGAAACAATTCCTCCAAGTTTAATTTTACTCAAATTTTTGTTGGCTTTGCTGCTTTTGCAATTTGAAATTGGAACAAGCATGGAATTCTGTTTGTTCTAATAAGCTGGAAATGAAAATAAAGACATATTTGTCTCAGTGAGGTTCTTTTTAATATATAAAATTCTCCCAAGTTGTTGTCCTGTTCATGCCTCCCTTCTATAACATCATCTCTTGAGAGCTTCTGGGAAATAGAGTTTGGATGCATTTTACCAGTTATGAGTAGTCTGTTCCTGTACTATGGATACACTTTGGATTGAAGACCATGAAGGGAGAAAGCAGATTTTGCATCTTCCATGGCACTTCAGGCTCTGTGCCTGATGCAGTAATGCTGTTTTAAGCAGCAGAAGTGTTCAAAAGTGGGTAAAGACACATCAGTGCTATCAGTGGTTCATAGTCTCCTTTCTCTTATAGGACTACTTTTTACTTGAAAGATCTTCTAATGCTGTACTTGAATTGTTTAATTTATGCAATAGATTTTTTTTTTTCCTTCTCAGTACTTTTCCTGAACTGAGAGTGTGCTTAAATGGGAAGGAATTGCCCTATTTCTTCTGTCTGTCTAATCTAATTAATCTGTCTCGTTTATTCAGTAATTAGAACATACAGATTTTTTTGTTTTGTTTTGTTTACTCACAAAGTAGAAGGCGGGAGTGCTGAACATCCATGTTTGTTCTTGTAGAGTCTGTTTGGTTGAATAAAACACATCTTCCAATGCCATCCCCTTCACTCGAAACAGGTGTTTGAAGTTCACCCTTTTGGATGACTTTGAACTGAAGGAAAGGAAAGCCTACTGGGAAAATAAGTGTCAAAGGCCTTGTAGACCTTTTGAAAGAGTTAAATCACTCTCTGATCTCACTGGTTTCAGTCAGGCTGTTAGGTCTTAAAGCATCTTGTCCTTGACGATTAGTCTGAACTCTTAATTGTCCATTCCTGATGGTTTCTGTCACTCCAAGTGCACTAATCTTGCCTTCAACAATAACTGCGGCAGTCATTGTATTGGCATAAAAACTCTTGTTATTCTGCTTAGAACATTCTCCACTTAAAACCTCTTCCTTCAAGGCCTTTCAGTGAGTCCATAATTGGGGTGATGGGGGGTGGGCAAAGCTGAGCAGAGCCATAGCACTTGATAAACCACTTGCTCTCAAGTTCTCTGGTCTCCTGGAGGAAGTTAAGTGTCTCCAAGCTGCCTTTTTACTAAAACCTGCTGATAGCAAGCTGTCAGAGTGTTGATTCCCAGGCGATTTGCATTAGAATGGAATCTAACATCTGCACCTGCCAAGTGCCCTGTGGCCTTTGAGAAGAAGCAGTGTGTATTTGTATGTGAGTCTTACTGTGACAGAAGCAAAGGGCCATGAAGATGATTAAGGGACTGAAGCATCTCTCATATGAGGAAAGGCTGAGAGACCTGGACCTGTTCAGCTTTGAAAAGAGAGGCTCAGGGAAATGTTCTCAATGTATTTAAATACCTGAAGGGAGGGTGCAAAGAAGATTGAAGCCAGGCTCTTTTTAGTGGTGCCCAGTGACAGGAAAGAGGCAATGGGCAGAAACTGAAACACAGGAGGTTCTGTCTGAACATCACGGAATCACAGAATCACGGAATTGGAGTTGGAAGGGACCTCTAGAGNAAACAGCTTTTTGCTGTGGGGGTGACTGAGCACTGACACAGGTTGCCAGGGGAGGTTGTGGAGTCTCCATCACTGGAGATCTTTAAAAACTGCCTGGACACAATCCTAGGCAACTGGCTCTAGGTGGCCCTACTTGAACAGGGTGGTTGGATGAGGTGACCTCCAAAGGTCCCTTCCGTCCTCAACCAGCCTGTGATTCTGTGAGGCTAAGTTTTAATACAGAGCATCACGTGGGCAATGACCTGACTTGGGATGGAGGTTTAATTTTCCTGCTGTCTCGTCTCCTCCAGTGCTATGCACAGTCATCTCATTCTTTTGTACAGTATGGTCCCACTAATGACAGCTTTTGCTGTTTTATTGATTTTTTTAATTACTTTTTTAATTTTTAGTTTATTAAAAAATCTTCTGTTTCTGTATGCATGAGATTTTGGGGTTATCTCAGCTTTCATTAAAAAGCATAAATGAAAATTAGTCTTTGTGGTCATAGAGAAAATGATCAAAAGCATCACTTTCTAAAAAGCCAAAATGCTAGGTAATAAAGAGATTCTAATGTTCAGTGTTTTATGAAAACATTTTGATTTTAGGAAGCTGATTTTTTATTTTTCTCCAGATTAACTTGACAGTATTAGTTTCCTGTATTTGACAAACTTTTTTTCCCCCCCAATAATAATGGATTTATACATTATATATTCTGGATGTTTAGAATTTATATATCTGTCTTTTTTGAGTCTCACATCCATGAAGTGCTCATATCTGATCTGGTGTTTAATGTGATTTAGATTATGCAAATAGGCTGATAATGCTACTCTGTTCTAATTAAGTGCTTGAACGTTGGCCTGAGTGGAAACATGCTGTGTGGGTTGTTCAGAAGTGCCCATAGGAGAAAGGAGCTTAAGCCCCATTGACAGTGAAGAGCTTGATCCCACCAGCTTGAGAACGTGATGTCTCCCTCATGCTCTGCTCCCGCTGCTGTTGGTGGGTGTTGTCATTCTAATGACTTCATGAGCCAAGTTATGGGTTTCATGCATCATCCCTTTTTAGTCCAGTGAATGAGGGGGTCTCTTTTGTCCTTCTCAAAAGACACGGTTAAAGAGAGTTTTCCTTGTATTTTGCAAAGACACATGACTTCTGACAAACAGGCTCCTGTTTTGCAGGTCCCAGGTTTGCTGGTTACGAAGAAGCCACCTTTCCAACTGGGATCACGTTGGGTGCTCTGAACTCCTCTTTCTGCATCAGGTACATGAATGACTGTGATCAATTCATTGATCTAAAATGAAGTTCTGAGTCGATAATTGCATTTGAACTTAAGGCCTCAGTGAATGACCTTTTAAACAGTAGAAAAGGCAACCTGCAGAAGCTGTTATAATTAATATAATGGGTCATGCTGATAACAGCAATGTTGCTTACTACTGATGGGCATTGTGTTTCCTTGTTTCCTTCAGAGTGGAATGGCCTGGAAAGACATTGTGCTGGGCCATTTGGGTGAGGGAGTTGAAGTGGGCATTGCATTATCCCAGGATCCTCTTTTTTTTTATTATTATTACAGGCAAACTAATCTAACTTCAAGTGATGTGAGTACTGTTTACCTGAATGCAGAGAGCAACTCTGTTCTTTCCAAGCCAGATACATTTTTTTCTATTTATGATGAAGGATGATATGAGATTTCACTGTTTGAGAAAAGAGAAAAAAAAAAAAAAAAACAACCTGTCTACGGAAGTGATGGGCGAGATCTGTCCATCTTTATTCCTTCCCTCCTGAACGTGCGTCTTTTGTGCATGGTCTATGTATTTTGAATAGGGAAAAAAACCAACCCAGTCCTTCCAATCATGTTATAAAAATGGTGGAGGTGTTGAAGAACGTGCTGTGGTAAGAGAAGGACGGATAAACAGATTAAAAAGGAGGTGCTGCAGCATCTGGCACAGTTGCTGTAAGTATATAGTTGATCACCCAGCAACAAATGACTAAGACACTGAAAAATATTTTTAGTATAATCTCACAGAGCACAGCCCCTGAAGTGGGGAGAAAGGAAGATGATGATACATTTCAGTTTATGTTCAGTCCTCTCTAAAGCCGTGTAGGGAAGAGTATTTCTGAATCTTCTGGAAGAATAAAACTACAAGTAAAACACTGAAATAACTTCCAGGTGGGTAGATCTGAAGCAGTGAAGCATTTTAAAGTGAGGGTTAGTCTTTCCCCTTTCTTTTATTTATCTTAAATACTTCCTTTCCTACTTAAATGGGCTTCTGCAGCCCATGCAAACTGAGGATTTGACCAAGGTCTGTGGTGTGCAGCAGAATTGAAGTTGGGCATCTGATGTTAATTGGTCTTAACTTTTGACTTGGGTATTCTCATATTCTCAAAAGCTCCTGTCTACCAGGAATTTTTATTTTTCTTGATTTTCAGTGACCCTTCTCCTCTACCTCCTAGCTCCTAGCTCTCTTCTTTGTGAGAAAAGCTAAATTCTTTACTTTTATGGGTATCTATCCACTTCCATGTTAGCACAGATCTTAATTACAGTTGTAACTGTATAGTTAACATTACCCTGGGTCAATTGAATAGGATCAATCAAAGCTCGGTGATCATGCTAGAAAATAACTCTCTTTGTCACCTTTTCACCTGTTGTGTTGTCTGTGAAGATCAAAACAGGTTAATTTGGTAAAATGGCCATAACTTACCACCCAATGGAGTCTGTAATCAGACTAGGGGTTTGTTTTGCTTTCTGAATTACTGTCTCAGAACTTGAGCAAGTTTGCTTTCAATTCTCAAACTGAATTATATGTTTAGGCCAAGGAGATGCAGCACACACGGGCTTTCAGCAGTTGGACTGACCCAATTTTCTGCATTGCTAGTGATGATTTTGTTGGTTTTATGTGATTATATATTTAACTCAAGCAGAGCTTCCAATAGGCAAGGATCAGAGAGGAGTAGGAGGCTTCTTTGTTTGTGTTGTTACTGTAAATATTCACTCTGTGTAACTGTATAATTTAGGGGATACAGCTCTTAGGGCCATACTGCCTCATCCTTACAGGATTGTGCACAGCACTGCTATATAAAGTGTACAGGAGTAAAACCAAACAAAATCTGTTTCTCTGCAGAAAATTTTTATATTGAGTCTTTAAGATTGTTTTTACAGATTAAAGACAAACTCTTTTTTTTCCTGTGGTGTAAGGGCTTCTAGTGAAACACAGTGCTGGGAGTATCTGTTTGGGCTGATACTGAATGTATGTGATTATGGATATAATAAGCATTTGTACTTTCACAGAATCACAGAGTGGTAGGGATTGGAAGGGGACCTTTCGAGATCACCTAGTCCAACCTCCCTGCCAAAGGAGGTTCACCTAGAGCAGGTTGGACAGGAACGCATCCAGGCAGGTTTTGAATATCTCCAGAGAAGGAGACTCCACAACCTCTCTGGGCAGCCTGTTCCAGTGCTCTGTCACCGTCAAAGTAAAGAAGTTTTTCCTCACATTGAGGTGGAATTTCCTGTGTTCCAGTTTGTGCCTGTTGCCCCTTGTCCTGTTGCTGGGCACCACTGAAAAGAGTCTGGCCCCATCCTCTTGACACCTGCCCTTTAGATATTATTTAGATATTTATAATCTTTAAATTATACAAAAGAAGTGTGAGTTTCCCAAGTAGTATTTCACCATTGAAATCGGGCAGTATGAATTGTCATCTCAAGCTCAGCATCACTTGGAGGTGAGATTTAGCCAAAGTGGTCACTCCTGCTGTACAGACGATGAGATGAAGCAGTGGAAAAATGGCACACTGTTGTCTTCCTTTCACCAGCAGAAAGGGAGGGAAATGTCTGCCTGTGTCTGTGCAGTACTTATACACAGACAAGGAGTCTAGACCAGAAGCTGTCAGGTTGTAGACTCTCTGAGTTGAGAGTCTCAGGTAGTCTAGACCAGAAGCTGTCAGGTAGACACTCTGATTTAAAAAAATCTTTGTGCCATGAAAAGACTTTTTGCCCATGTGTCTTATGGTAGGAGTGGCATCATTGTGGAGGGGAGTAATTCTTTTCTTTCCCACCAGTTTTTGTTTTTCTTTAGCTCTTCTTCCCTCGCTAGTGACAGGGAGTCTAGTTTGCCATGCTAAACACTTTGGGGCTGACAGGATGGAGAAAACATTGAATTTCGACAACTCTTGTATGAGTCACTGGGAGATGAGGAAACTTCATTAATAATGTCTAGGCAAAAGGAGGAATCAGAATTAGCTTTTTAACCTAACAAATCTGGTTTATTTTTAAAAGCAAGTAAATAAATTCTATGGAAGAAAAAAAGTTGTTTCTTTCCGAATAGATTTAATTGCCAGCAGGCCACATTGAAAATGTGGATAACAACTTTTAATTATGATTAGGGATAGACAGAAATTCCCAGAGCACCTGGTTAATCAAAAATAGAGGCTGAGGAGTGCAGTATTTTCATGCTGTTTTATGGTGACAATGGCAAGTCATTTGGAATGCATAATAGGAAAAGTTAAGTCTAACTTGATATGTTCTTGTTTTGTGATGTTGAGTAACTATTAGTATGGTCTCTTACTGTCATCTTTGTTTCACAGGAAGCAATACAAGCTAATAAATATGGCTGTATCCCGTATTGATGTTTTACTTACAACTCAGCTGCCTATTTGGTTGATACGGAGTTTTTATTCCCTTTAGGTTATGGGTGCTGCTAGGGAATTTAGTGGTGGTAAAATTACAGAGCTCTTGCAACGAGCTTTGCACTGATAGATCTCAGTGGTTTGTGAAGTATGATTAACCTCACTTTGCAGATACGTAACAGAGATACAAGTTTGCCCCCATGGTCACTTGGCTGGCAGGAGAACTGGGTTGAGGATCCCTGCCCTGGAGTCTCAGCATGGGGCTCCCTCTGTCCCAACTGTGCAGCCTCTGCTTTGGTTTGTTCATAGAACTGTCAATGGTATAATTCCTCCTAAGGATGTAGGGAAGGTTTTAAGTTCCCCAGATATTAATCAGGTATCTTTTTGTCAGCACTGAATTCATTTTAAAGCAGAAATACAAAAGTAGCACATCCTTTTGTATTAGCTATCATACATCCTCTAGAAGCTTCTTTGCCAAATACATAAAAGAATGCAATTAATGGCTACCCAAGAGATTTATTCTATTATCTTGACTAGCTTATTTCTAAAGTAGTTTGACATTTTATTTGTTTGACTTATCTGTTGTTGTAGGGAGATTTTGTTTTATTACCCTTGAGAAGGCTGAAATGTTAAACAGGAAATACGGGAGCTTCTTTCGTTACTTTTTTTACTATGAAATGTGAACTCACAGACTGGAGTGTCAGCTCTGTGGTAGAGAAGACAAAATGGTGCTGAGGAGGTTTAGATTTGATTACAAACTGTATCCCAGACCCTCTGTGGTAAGCTGCTTATGCCTCAATCCTACAAAGCAGTTTTAAGCCCTGCATACCCTACCTCTCAAGTGGGAAATTCAGGTTGAGCCTTGTCTTCCTCTGGCACTGCCAACATACCAGCATCTGCAGTCAGCTTGAATGGGCACTGCAGGGAAGGAGTGTACTGGAGTGAAGTGAGGTTCCTGCTCCCAGAGCAGACTTAGCTGTAAACAGTGTGACAGATGTAATTTAAAATACCCACTGGTGTTGCTGCTGGTTGTGTGTTGTCAGTAATGTGATCTATAGTGGTAACTATAATACGTTAACAAGGAGTCATTTACATGGAGGAGTAAGAGCCGTTTTTATATGGTTGCCTTTTAAACTGAACTTGCTGCTTCTTCAGCCAGTCCAGACATGCTTGACATCAACTGAAATATCTTAAATTTAATGGCTTTGGGGTGTTTTAGTAATGGTGTTCTGGTGTCCAGTGCTTGCACCTTCATGCATGCACACGCTCTGCATTTGGGAACACGAGTGAAATATATGCTTTGATTATCATCTTTGGGAGGCACTACAAGTAGGAAGGTTTTTTTGAGTGGCTAGGAGAAAGCTCAGAGTCAGATCAGAAGCAAAGAAAAGCAATTGAGAGTGGATTTGCAGTTTTCTCTGTGTTAGCACACTATTTTGCATTGCCGTTTTGAGTCAAAGAACATGAAAAGCATCTGATTAATAGAAGCTTGGATGAAGATGTGCTGTTACGCATTTTTGGAGTCCTGTAGGTCTTGGGCTTGGTGCCCAAAAAACCTGTCCCTTTATGAAGGAGCTTTCTTCATATGAGGGAAAACTGTAAGGTAAATGAAATAAGCAAGTATAGCAGGCATATATTATTAAGCATGTTTTCTGTGAGTAAATGATCTAAAACTGAGCTCTGCAAAAATAAATTGCTTTATCTTAATAATATACAATATCCAAGAAAGCCACTGCTTTTTGAGAAAAAAATGTAGGAAACTTTAGACCTTCTTGTACCAAAGATAATTGTGGTTTTGCTTATTTTAATTACATTATCTTAAGTAGGTCACTCACGTGCACAAAACTGTAGAAAGTTCAGGAAAGCTGAGGAACCTGGCATAAGCGCAGAACCAGGGGACCTTGGTTCCAGTCTCCTTTTACAAATCAGTCTCTCTATTGCTGCATCATTTTAGCATGGGCTGCCTACAATCAGAGAGAGATTTTACTTTTATTCGTTTTTGAATCCAGACCAGTGTTAGCACTTCTTTTCTGGGTCAGCTGATTTCATTACGAACATGTTTGTTGCAGTCAAGCTGTCTTGTAGCAACAACGATAAAAAGATAAAATCAGGCTTCTGAAAGCAATGGTGACAAGATTGGCTCAGGGTGGATAAAGAGACTGAAGACAGGAACAACTTCATATGGTCAGAGATGGTACTGACTATTTGCTTTCTGATTTAGGATATGTTTTGTGGCTCTAGAATAATGAGGCAAAAGTTACCAGCTCAGTTAGTTCTTAATTCCTTAAATGCGTGACCCTGTCTTTCAGATGTTTAGGGTGGTGCATGTCCCTTGGATACTGGAAAAATCTGACCTTTGGTGTCATCTCAGGAGCAGCAGAGCTCCAAGCACGTTTATAAACTGCTCTTCCCCTCTTCGGCTAAGTGCCTAAGTGGAAAACCGGGGCTTCTCTGAAAATTTGAGTAAAGGGCTCTTTTGAAAATATTTGGCTGCGAAGATACAAAGTGGAGAGTACTAAAAGGAGGACTTCTGTCTGAGCTGGCTTTGCCCTACTTTACTAGTGTAGATACAAGCTGGTCTTTAAACTCCTTGAAGAGCCCCAAGAAATATGGTTATGCAGGTGATGCTAATGGGTATAATACATCTGGAAAATACTAGCATTTCTGAGGTGATGGATTTACAGGCATTGCCTGTGTTACTAAAGGCAGTTAGGTGGGATTGCAGTACACAGAACATCTGTTTCAGAAAAAAATCTTTAGCCTCTGCTTTTTACACCTCTTCTGCTGCTTCCATACTTGGTGAGCTTTTGGGAAGCCAGGTGAATTGCACAACCTGATCAGTGTTATCACTGTTATATTTTTTTTTCTGCTCAGTTCTATAATGAATGGACAGGTCAGGAAAGCTTTTACCTTTAAGCAAAGGGGCTGAGAAAGACTGATGGGGCATTGGCTCTTCAGAGATACACACACTGTCTTCTGCTTGCCTGGTGTTTAGCAGCACCGAGTTACAGCTATGTTCATTAGCTCCTTGCCTGGTGTAATGAGAAATCTTCCTCTGGTTTCAACCCACAAACTGTTAAGGCTGGTTACTGGTGGGGGGAAATGCTTTATTCTCTTTATAGCCCTGCCTATTCCTATCCTTACTTCTCCTCAATACAGTGGATACTCTTCCTTCTCTGGTTTCTTCTGTAAGATCACAGGTTGTAGTGGAAGTGACCTAAGTAGACAGTAAAGACTTGAAGTTGAAACAAAATGAGCAAAGCTATAGGGAAAGTGAATTTGACTGGAAAGATTTCTCTGTGGGATCAGCCAAAACCTAAGATCTGTCTACTCCTGGACTTTTCCTAGGATAAACTATTCTAGGTTAATTATATAGGTATAATCCCCTGTGAGGACATTTGTTCTGGAATAAGAGTGTCTGTGTAGAAATTGAACTCTTGAATCCGCTTTAAAGTACTTATTCTGCAGTAGCTACTTTGATTAATTTCTAAGCATACTAGGACCTACAGTGATTGCAGCTGGCATTGCTTCTGTACCTCACTGCTTGCCTGAAGTAGCTTAGAGAGTGTCCCCAGTAATGAGTCAGGTTCAGAATTGTGCCCTTTAATTTTATTTAAACTAGCAGAAGCAAACTATCTTCTTGACTCTTCATCTAAAAATGTGCACCACATATTGAAATGGTGCACTGCGTATCTGTGTGCTGACTCCACGAAACTCCCACCCTTTGCCTCCATCTCTTTCATAACAGTAGAGTTTAAATGTGGAAACATCTCTTAAGTCAGACAAGGATATTTGGCTCATAAAATAAGAGGAAGAGGTCAGCGCGTCACATAAAGCAAGACATGAGGGGGTGAGATGTGTCTAATGGAAAAGACGGGAAAAAGACAAGGGAAGAGTACTGAGAGAGAAAAAAAGAAGTAAAGAGAGTGGAAACAGGGGAGAAAATGCAGAGAGAAGCTGCAAGATCCTGATGAAATTGAAATTAGTAGTTGTTAATGCACAGGAATTTCTTGGTGACTTTGGATAGGCTGGGCACCCCACTCCTCAGAGCTGGAGCTCTACTGGCTTCCCCAGCATGCTGTCCCAGTTCGCTTTGGCAGAGAACTTGGCCTTCATCACTCAGAGGTTGTCGTCTGTCACAGCCACCACTGGCCTGTGAATTACTTGTGCCTGTCTAAAGGCACTAACTGCCAAATGTGTGAGCTCTGCTGTCACTCCAGGATTGATGCTGTAGCCAAATGGTAGAGTTTTAGTGCAAAAAGAGCCCAAAAGCAGCTCCCACAGCTCGGTCCAAGGTCCACTAAGGAAGGGGACAGCTCTCAGTTGTGCTGCAGCCAAGGCCATGGGCAGAATAGCAAAAGAATGAAAAAAAACAAATGCTGTTCACCTCTGTGACCTTACAGTTTTATCATTGTCTGGATGAAGCTTCACAGAAATTTGGTGAGATAGCTCAGCTATTTCCAATTAACAGGAATGGGAAAAGATACCAAAGACAAATATCTCCTGAAGAAGCAAGAGCCAGGGATAACTTTCAGCTTGCCTGAGCACATGGCCCCCGCCCCTTACTTCGGGCAGTGCACACAGTTGCTTCTCCATCAAAAAAGTCTTTCCTTTGCATGGAGCTCATGAACAGCCTTGTGTTCTTTGGTGTGTTGGACCACCGCTTCCTTATGTTCTTGACATTCTGCTTGCTTTTGGTTTGTTGCCTTCAGTTCTGGTGAACCAGTATCTTTTACTTGGCCAAGAGCTGACCTGTCTTGGCTGTGTGCCTGTGGTCAGATCTCAGAGGATCTGCTTTGACTCCAGGTGGAAAATGGAGCACTTAATGTCTCACTGAAGGTCTTGGCTGCGGATCAGCCCCAAGAGCTTGATGTTTGTCCCTTTTCTGGGGTCACTGGAAATTAGTTAATCCTTATTTGGTCCTGATTGCTTTAAAAGTTCTCCCTAATCCAGGACTGTTTGGCTGGATAGGAGATGGCTAAAACTAATTGCCTGCAAACAGATTTGAGTTCACCCTCACCTTTCATTTATGCTGAGGGGGAAATATGATACATGTATAGCACTGACCAAAAATAACTCCAACACTTTGCACCCAGTGAGCAGCTGATGAATGTGGTGGTCTATTTAGATGTTGCTGTCTCCCTGCAGTCACCGTTTAGACCCAAATGACAGAAACACAAATAAATTCCTGAAATCAAGAAGTAGTTACAGTTCATGAACAACACAGGGTCAGACTCAAAACTGGTGGATGTTACCATAGCTTCATTAAAGTTTCATTTATTTAGGTTTGCATTCTTTTAGCAGCCTTGATTTCTCAGCTCTAATTTAGAGCATGGCATGCAAGTAACTGAATCGGCTTAAGTAAGGTGACAGTGGACTCTCCTGTGAGGAGAGCACTCAGAGGGAGGAGTTAGCCATCAGATGTGCTGTCAGTAAAAATAATTATGTGGGACTACAGCCTTAATAGAGTGATGCAATTTTATACCAGCTCCTGATGTGACTGGTAAATTGTAGCCAAACTTTAATTTGTCCACTACCCTCTGCTTTTCATGCTGAGTAACACAATCATGAAAACTCCTCTCATCTGAAAATGGTCTTAAGAGTTATGAGTATGAGGGCACTAACGGTAGGCCAAGAGCAAGTCATATACTCTGTATCATGAATTCACAAGCTAATTATCTCCTGCCAGTGGAATTATAAAAGGAAGTTAGGATTCTGGAAGTCCTTTCCATAGTGCAAGTGCATATTGCATTTTTGTTAATTTAATAATTTCAGCCTAACTTTTAATCCTAACCTTTAAAAATTTAAGCCTAACTTTTCTGAAAGTGTGGAGATGCTGTTTGTAATGGTTTTGGAAGATGCAAGGTCTGTTTATGGGCTCAGTCTCAACATGTCTTTCTGTTGTTATAGAGCTGTTTCAAATTTAGTTTGAGGTTAAATCTACGCAATTCCTTCATATCACCTGAATAATGCTCCTAGTGTCTATGAGCTATAGGTTGGGGGTTTTTTTTGTTAATTTTGCCAAACTTTGTCTACTGCTTTATAGTTTAATAGAAACTTCCTGAAGGACTGAAGGGAGCTTCAGGTAACAGCATTTTTTAAAATTTTGACAGTGTGCAAGTGAAAGATACTTTATCTGAGATGAAAGGTTGTCCTGGGTTTTGGTGTCTAGTCAGCCCTTAGTTAGGACTTCTGGACCTGTATATGGCAAAGTCTTACATCTTCTTTCCTGTTTTGAATTTCTTTAAGTTCCTTTTTGACTTCAGCAGGTAGTAAATCTAATAAGGGCAGGCATGCACTATAAAATTGAAGCAGAAACAGAAAACAGGAAATAGGCATTTGTCATATGGATGAACTTCAATAAGCTTGATTTCATATTGCTTTTTGAAAAGCAGCCTGGTGTGATAAACGATAGCAAATGAAATTCTGCTTACCAGTTGCTGACCTCTTTTTTTTTTTTTTTGGTAGTATTCTTGCAGAAGATGCAATATTCAAACATGAATACAGAATATAAACTGCAAGCATGTTATGAAGCTTTCCATGTGTACAAAGAGTATTCTCCAAAGCACTCTGAGTAACAAGGGCTTGCTAAGTATGAGCAATTTTGCCATTGTGTAGTTCTGTTACAAATGTGGAGGGACAGAAAAATGGAGATTCTCATGACAGATGTTAGCCATGTCCCTTGATGTACATCTGGAAAGTCCTTTGACTTCAATTGAAGTGTCCTCACAGACATTAACATATGTTGGCTGGTCACTGATTCTCTGTCCCCTCTCTTGCCAAACATACAGATAATAATGATTATCTCCTGACCACAATGGGTAAGCTTTATAATTTTAGAAATATTTATTGCCAAGGTCAAAATGAAGTGGCCTGCTGGCAAAGCTGAAGGAGTGGAAAGGCTCTTTGGAAAGAGAGAAGAGGATGGCCAGATTATTTATCAGGGTGTGTTTTATGTTGGCTATCTTCATACCATGCCTGACACAGAAAAGGTCATGAAAGGGTAGACTTTCACTGCTGGGAAGTCTTTCCAGCCATGGGAGAGCTCTCTTACGCTCTCTGGGTTACAGAGAATACAGCATACGTGGGAGGGTGCAGATTGTCTCATCTCATCTAGTGCATGTGGACAATGAAATTGGCAAAGGTAATGCATAATCCATGGAGAGCAGCCCATGGAGCTGCTACTGCAAGCTCAACCACCTCCTTTAAATTCTTTTTGGGGCACATTGTTAGATACACCTTAGCAGAAATACATTTATTAGTATAAAGACACAGATAAACCTTTGAATGTACTTATCAAGATCAGTCATTCTGAACTGATAGTCCAAGTATGGGACCAGATGGGATCCACCCAAGGGTACTGAAGGAGCTGGTGAAAGTGCTCACCGAGCCACCTTCCATCATTTATCAGCAGTCCTGGCTAACTGGGGAGGTCCCAGTTGACTGGAGGTTAGCAAATGGGACGCCCGTCCACAAGAAGGGCCAGAAGGAGGATGCGGGGAACTACAGGCCTGTCAGTCTGACCTCGGTGCCAGGGAAGGTTATGGAACAGATCATCCTGAGTGCCATTACACAGCACATACAGCACAACCAGGTGATCAGGCTCAGTCAGCATGGCTTCATGAAAGGCAGGTCCTGCTTGACTAAACTGATCTCCTTCTATGACAAGGTGACCTGCAGAGCGGACAAGGGAAAGGCTGTGGATGTTGTCTACCTGGACTTTAGTAAAGCCTTTGACACCGTTTTCCACAGCATTCTCCTGGAGAAACTGTCTGCTCATGGCTTGGACAGGCGTACTCTTCGCTGGGTGAAAAACCGGCCGGGTGGTCAGGCCCAAAGAGTTGTGGTGAATGGAGTTAAATCCAGTTGGTGGCTGGTCACAAGGGGTGTTCCCCAGGGCTCAGTACTGGGTCCTGTTCTCTTTAATATCTTTATCAACGACCTGGACGAGGGGATCGAGTGTGCCCTCAGTAAGTTTGCAGATGATACCAAGTTGGGTGGGAATGCCGATCTGCTTGAGGGTAGGAAGGCTCTACAGAGGGATCTGAACAGGCTGGATCAATGGGCTGAGGCCAATGGTATGAGGTTCAACGAGGCCAAGTACCGGGTCCTGCACTTGGGTCATAACAACCCCATGCAACGCTACAGGCTTGGGGAAGAGTGGCTGGAAAGCTGCTCAGTGGAAAAGTACTGGGGGGTATTGGTCGACAGTCGGCTGAATATGAACCAGCATTGTGCCCACGTGGCCAAGAAGGCAAACAGCATCTTGGAATATATATCAGGGATAGTGTGGCAAGCAGGACGACGGAAGCAGTTTCCCCCCTGTACTCGGCACTGGTAAGGCCCCACCTTGAATACTGTGTTCAATTTTGAGTCCCTCACTATAAGAAAGATACTGAGATTCTGGAGCATGTCCAGAGAAGGGCAACAAAGCTGGTGAGCGGTCTAGTGCACAAGTCTTATGAGGAGGGGCTGAGGGAACTTGTTTAGCCTGGAGAAAAGGAGCCTCAGGGAAGACCTTATTGCTGTCTACAACTACCTGAAAGGAGGTTGTAGATGAGGTGGGTGTTGGTCTCTTCTCCCAAGTAACAAGTGATAGGACAAGAGGAAGTGGCCTCAAGTTGTGCCAGGGGAGGTTTAGATTGGATATAAGGAAAAATTTCTTCACAAAAAGGGTTATCAAGCATTAGAACAGTCTGCCCAGGGAAGTGGTGGAATCGCCATCCCTGAAGGTATTTTAAAGATGGGTAGACGTGGTGCTTAGGGACATGGTTTAGTGGTGGTTTTGTCCCTGTTACGTTAATGGTTGGACTCTATGATCTTAAAGGTCCCTTCCAACCTAGACGATTCTACGATTCTGTGTTTACACAGGCAGAGCTATAAGGCTTCTTCAAATATCAGACAAATATCCTGTTCAAGGTTCAGGGGGACATCAGCTGCTACAGGCAAAGGAAAATATGAAAATGTATACTGAAATAGCAACTTTAAACACAGATCTTCTCCATTAAAAGAGTGAGCAGAAGTAAGACATTAATAAGGACATGGTATAAAGACAGTTCTCAGCTCTCAAGAGCTCCATATTTCTGGTATTCTGAGAGATATCCTGTACCAGTTACAAAAAAATCTGTTTATTATATGCTTTTATCATTCTAAAACAGGAATTTTCAGGAAGAAACATGCTAAAGCTATGCACAGATGTCTGCTCAAGTTAAAATAAACATATATAACAGAAGTGTGTCATTACAGGGCAAAAAAAAAATCCAAACACTTAAAACCAAAGCTACCATTGAAAAATTAGCAAATGCCTCATTTAAATGTAGTGCTAACGTGTAACTTGCAGAGTTGCCTCCTGCATATTTCCAATACTGATCAAAAGCCCTAATTCCTGCACTTTGAACAGAGCCACAGCCTATGCATTGGAAACAGAAGTACCCGTCGGAATTGAGTGTCTAGTTCAGTTTTATCTTAAGTGGCAACCACCATCTGAAAGACAGGGCATCTTTATAACTCCCCAAATTAAGTTATTCCAAAACATGAGATTCACATGCGTGTGGAATTCAGCATGTCCAAATGAAGGCAACAACGATGCTGAGGATTTAGAGAATCCTTTGTTGCAACTGAAATGGGTTAAAGTAACTTCAAGTCCAGCCAGGCGGCCTCTGTTGATAGCTGAAGGGGTGAATATGCCATCCAGTACTAGCAATGTACACACTATGAACTAATTTCTAATAAAACTCCAGAACTTCAGCTGGTAAAAATGTATTAGCAACAAAAAACAAGTCTCTCCAGCAGTACAAAAGGCTCCAGTTGTTACACGTCTTGATGGATTTATTATGGAATTCAGTTGATCCAAGAAAATGGTGAAACTGAAGTTTGGCAAAATGGCCAAGTGAAATCATTGACAAGGTACAGCAGAAACCTCCAGCAGCTGCAGTCACTAGCAGCACCTTCTTCTGACCAGCATCAATGGCCAGCACCAGGCACAGTAACTCCAGCAGCAGCTAGACACTCTGGAGTAAAACCAGGCAAAAGTAGGCTTGAGTGGCAATATTCTCATTGAGTGTTGGGCAGGAAGTTGGGAGGCGATACAGCTGGGACAGCTGACCCCAACTGACCAAAGGGATATCCCATACCTTATGATGTCGTGCTCAGCAATAAGAGCTCAGGGAAAGGAGGATGAAGGAGGGTCATTTGTTATTACAGTGTTCAACTTCCCAAGAAAGCACTATGCTTGCTCAGGCCTGCCTGCCTACAGCAAGTGGCTAAACATGTGGCTGCCGATGGGAAGTAGTGAATAAATACCTTATTTTGCTTTACTTACACACAGAGCTTTGCTTCCCTTATTAAACTGATTTTATTCTCACTTTTGCTCTTCCAATTCTCTCCCCCCATCCTGCTGGGGGGCAGCGGGTAATCGGCTGATGGATGTTTAGTTGGGTTGATGGATGTTTAGTTGCTGGCGGGGGTCAATCCACAACATGTTCCCACTGTGTGTAACTGGACTTCAATGAACAATATAAATTTAATCGACTGGATTTTCTCTTGTAATAAAAGATCATGGACACACAGAGAAAAATTTGTTTAAAATATTCCCATTAATCTGCTCACCCTTTCCATCTGCTTTCCTTACTGTGAATGTTGCACCTCTTGTTTTACTTGCCGTTATGAGTTAATGAACTACAAACCTGGTTCAAATTGATTGATTTTCATTGATGGATGCTACAGTGAAACTATGAAATCTCCTTTATTTCTGTTTTTAGTGCTTATGTAGAGCTAGCTGGAAATTACTTTAATTTTATTTTTAGCCGTCTTTCATTTATAGTATTCTACTTTCTATTCAGAGGCTGTGCTACATAGTTTGAGTTGAAATGCAAAAAAGAGAAAAGTCTCAATTTTTTCAGCTCAACCAATGAAATAAGAAGAAAACCTAACATTTGTTCTAGGCAAAGGAATAAGGAAATCTCACACACATCCCAGTTTCACAGATCATATCACTACTCCTCATTACATCAAAGAGAGTTTTCCCATTGGTCTTAAACTTGCTGCTACTATTCTAACCGGATACAATTTTCACTTTTCCTTTTTCAGAAGCGCCTTAAAAGTATGACTTCCCGAAACAAATACAGCAGTAATGTGTCTCTCTAGTCTTCATGTACAGTTTCAAACAGTTTAAAGTATTCAACTTTCAAAAGTGCTATGTCCTTTCCCTTAGAAAATTGGGTCTCATTAAAAAGATTCAGGCCAAGCACCAAAATAGCTAGATTTAAAAAAAAAATAAAAAATAAAAAAAACCCAAACCAAACAAATCAAACAAAACCCCCAAATCTTCAAGGCCCTCATTAACATTTAAGTGTTAATTCCACAAAATGTCTACCTTCAACTTTACATACTGCAGTATCTTCATAAAACTGATCCTAAGTAACTTTGGAAACCCAACATTAACACTTATAATACACATAGCTCATTCAAAACTTTTATCCAGTGAGAATGTTCTCATTATTTTTAAACTGTCTTTATAATGACTGGCCCGTGGCAGCCTGAGACTGACATTTTATTTCCGACTCACATTTTTCCTCCCATAAAAGGTGTCTGCAAATGTATCAGCCAAGTTGCTCGTTAGAACTGAGCTCCGGTATCATAACAGGATTTAACAAACAAGCAGAATTGAACCAGCGTTTCAGCATTTTAATACCAAAATAAAAAATAGGAATAAAAACAGATTTAATGGTAACTCTGTACACTACCTTATACAAAAGTATTAAACCAACTGAATCAGACCTCCTACTGTAGTTATATAGCCATGTAAGACGCTGGGGAAAACTGAAAATAAAAGCAGCAAGGCCAGTTAGTAGAGCAGAGTCAGCTGGCTGTAACTTGCCATCCATTATATGGGTTTGACTTCCATGAAGTCAGCAGGTGAGTGTCAGAAGTGACTCCAAAAAGTCACTCCAGTATTACTTACTGGTGTTATTTTTGTCACTTGCCTGTTCCTATATCTGCACCATCTCTGAATGATGAAATCCTGGCACAGCATTTGCAGCTTCCCCTATTCTTGCCGATGCTCTGCCACATCTGAGTGGATGCAGAAGCAGAATGTAAGACTGATGATGATCTCATCCCTCTGTTGAACATTCAGCTCTGCAATTCCGGTAATAAAACTGCTGAAGTGTTAAGCCACTTCCATGATCTTCTGTTAACCTAACGTGAGGTCCTGTAATGATTTGAATCTGCACCAGCCACCTCAATCCTTGCTGAAGAACAGGGAGACTTCTTCCCAGGGAAAACAAATTTTGGTTTGTTCGTTATTCATTGATGTATGGGTGAATAAGAACAACGATATTCAGCAGCATTTCTGTCAGCCATAATGTAAAAAGGGGCTGAAAAATGAAAACATGTAATGCAAGAAAGGCAATCATGCAAGCCATTTATGAGGGTCACAATCATCCTTTCCCAGTGTAAAGTATTCTTGCTGCTGCCCCTGTGTTGAAAGCTTTCAATATTGAGATATATATTTCTTTTAATTTTTTTTTTTAAAGAGTAGAAGTGGAAGGACAAAATATTTGTGCAGGACAAATGTCTTTTGGATGAAAATTACAGACATCCCTTGTAATCAGGAAGAGAGAAGAGCTTTCCAGCAGATACCTCAGTAACTAAGCTGATGCAAATAAAATAAGTTTTCTCTGAAAATGCCCTCTTTACACATATTTTTAAGGAGGGGCAGTATAGGAGGGACATTGAGGTGCTGGAGCATGTCCAGAGAAGGGCAACAAAGCTGGTGAGGGGTTTGGAGAACATGTCTTACGAGGAGTGGCTGAAGGAATTGGGATTGTTTAGTCGAGAAGAGAATGTTGAGGGAAGACCTTATTGCTCTCTACAACTACCTGAAAGGAGGTTGTAGTGAGATGGGAGCTGGTCTCTTCTCCCAAGTAACTAGCCATAGGACAAGAGGAAACGGGTTCAAGTTGCGCCAGGGGAGGTTTAGGCTGGACATTAGGAAAAATTTTTTCACTGAAAGAGTTATCAAGCATTGGGATAGGCTGCCCAGGGAGGTGGTTGAGTCACCATCCCTAGATGTGTTTAAAAGCCGTGTAGATGTGGTGCTTAGAGACATGGTTTAGTGGCAGACCTGGTAGAGTAGGGTCAGTGGTTGGACTGGATGATCTTAAAGGTCTTTTCCAACCTAAACGCTTCTGTGATTCTATGATTCTAAGGTTTTACCGTTCTTCCACAGGCCATGAGTAAATCCTCCTGACTTCTGTGGAGGAAGGCCAAAGTTTGCAGTAGTTAAAATAGCTGTGTTTAGTTCCTTAGGAATATGAAACTGTCACTCTTTAGAAAAGCTGCATTCAAAATGAGTAATCTGAAGCGCAGAAGTCCTGGTTATTGTCCCATAGCGTTAAATACAGTGAAATCACAGCACTGTCATGTATTACACACTACAGAGACTGACATTTTCATTGCTAATGTCACCTACAGCTTAAGGCATTTTTCTCCATAAATCAAGCAGGATTTTTTTTTTTTCTCCCTTCGAAAAGAAGTCTAAGGGCTATATTTCACAAAAAAATGCCATAGTTGTCACACACTAACCACATTCATTTAATAAAAAAGAGAAGATTCTTTGGTCCATAAGTAAAAAGATGATCCTAAGCCACATGCATCTCCCCCCTCAATAATGACTTTGTGCTCATTCACCTCTCTTTCTGGGCTGGGATTTCTTTTTACTTCAGAATACTGCTAATTTTTAAAAAGCAAACAAAAACAAAAAAGCCACACAAATACGCAAACAAACACCTGAATAATGCTGAAAAACCGTACTTCCCCCTTAATTTTGGATCTCTCTGTTTCTGTTTTTTTCTTTAAAATAAATTGTTAAACAAAACTGATGAGCAGTTGAGGAATTGTTTCTTTTCCCCAAAGCAAGCAAAGAGTGATTAATGTGTAATGACTCTCCAGCTCCCAGCTGACACTATGTCTATTAGACTCCTCCACATATCAGTAAGTTTGGGTCTACAAGGCATGGAGGTGTTTTCACATTTCAGTCCAATTCTGGCAGATTTTTCCACAGATCTTCCTTTACCTTTGTCATTGCACTAAAATCACTAGATTTTTAGCCAATGTCAAGACATACAGCAGAGCAAACAATGAACTATAACTCTCTAGAAAATGGATATTAAAATAAATATTGGCGGAGGAGGAAAGGGGAGAGTACAGGATTTTCTCAGAAACATTTGCTGAACATACGGGATTAAAATGGCTCAAAAGATACCTTCCTCCAAGAAACTTTGATCTCTCATGTCTCTGCGTTACACTCAGTCAGGACACAGGTCTGGACAATTCATTTACTGTTTCCTCTGGCATAGCCTTCACATGTGTTTGAAGAGGATTGCCCAGCTGTTGTAAGGCACCTGGGCGACGCTCCAGACAAACAGTATGTTGCAAGGATTAAAGCACTGGCCTCTCTCAAACCATTGCTCATTTGGTGACTGTGCATGTTGCCTCATTGCTTTTGTTTTCTTTTCCCATTTTTGACCATCTTAATAGTGTTTCAAAAAACAGACAGGGTGAGTCTCCTGTCATCTAACTTCTGATGTCCAGTCTAAGCTTTTCTCTGCTATTCCCCTTCCTCTTGTCAGCACTAAGCACCTTTCAGACAATTCGTCTGATCTGTTCTTGATACCGTCTGTAAGAGGAGAGAGATAACATATGATGGGTATAGAACAGAATAGACTATTTCAGTTGGAGGGGCCCTACAATGATCATCTAGTCCAACTGCCTGATCAATTCAGGGCTGACCAAGTTAAAGCATGTTGTTAAGGGCATTGTCTAAATGCCTCTTAAATGCGGACAGGCTTGGGACATTGACCACCTCTCTAGGAAGCCTGTTCCAGTGTTTGACCACCCTCTCAGTAAAGAAATGTTTCCTAATGCCCAGTCTAAACCTCCCCTGGTGTGGCTTTGAACCATTTCCACATCTTGTCACTAGATACCAGGTAGAAGAGATCAGCACCTTCCTCTCCATTTCCCCTCTTCAGGAAGCTGTAGAGAGCAATGACGTAACCCCTCAGCCTCCTTTTCTCCAAACTAGACAAGCCCAAAGTCCTTAGCCTCTCCTCATAGGAAATTCCTTCCAGCCCTTTCACCAGCTTTGTTGCCCTTCTCTGGATGCATTCTTCTTAAATTCTGGGCCCCAGAACAGCACACAGTACTCAAGGTGAGGCCGCACCAGCACTAAAATACAGTGGAATAACCACCTCCTTTGACCAGCTGGTTATACTGTGTTTGATGCCCCCGAGGATGCAGTTTGCCCTCTTGGCTGCCAGGGCACTCTGCTGACTCATATTGAGCCTGCTGTTGACCAGCATCCCCAGATCCCTTTCTGCAGGGCTGCTCTCCAGCCATTCCTCTCCCAGTTTATACTTGTGTCTGGCGTTACTCCGTCCTAGGTGCAGAATCAGGCATTTAGACTTGTTAAATTTCATCCCATTAATCATAGCCCAATGCTCCAAACTATCTAGATCCCTCTGCAAGGGCTCTTGTCCCTGAAGACAGTCAACAGCACCTCCCAGTTTTGTATCATCAGCAAACTTGCTAATCGTGCATTCAACTCTGCATCCAGATCATTGATAAATATATTGAACAGAACTGGCCCTAGAATTGAGCCCCGAGGAACACCACTGGTCACAGCTTGTCAGCCAGATGTAGCCCCATTCACTACAACCCTTTGAGCTCTGCCCTTCAGCCAGTTCTTCACCCACTGCACCGTGAACCCACTCATCCCACAGCTGGACAACTTGTCCAGAAGGATGCTGTGAGGGACAGTATCAAAAGCCTTACTAAAATCCAGAAAAACTACATCCACTGCCTTCCTTTCACCCACTAGGTGCGTTACCTTTTCATAGAAGGATATCAAGTTAGTTAAACAGGACTTTCCCTTTGTGAACACGTTGACTGTGCCTGATGACTGCATTATTCTTTAAGTGCCTTTCAATAGTATGCAGTATAATCTCCACAATTTTTTCAGGAACTGAGGTTAGATTAACTGGTCTGTAGTTCCTTGGGTCTTCCCGCATGCCCTTTTTGTAGATTGGAATAACATTGGCTAGCTTCCAGTCAGCAGGGACCTCCACAGACTGCTTGGCAGATGATAGAGAGGGGTTCTGCCATAACATCTGCTAGCTCCTTCAGTGCTCTGGGACAAATTCCATCAGGCCCCATAGACTTGTGAACAGCTGATACAGCTGGTCCCTTACAATTTCAGTGTCCACAAATGGAAAGTCACTGTTCCCACACTGTCGTCCTCCAACTCAGAGGACTGGCCAGCCCAAGGTCCATCAGTATTATTAAAGAATGAGGCAAAACCCCACACTGAACGGCTCCGCTTTTTCTTCATCCCTATTAGTCAGATGACCATCTTCAACAAGTATCAGTCCAATGCTGTCTTTAGACCTCCTCTTGCTATTAACATACTTAAAGCCCTTATCGTTATCTGAAACAACACTGGCCAGTTTCAACTCTAATTGAGCTTTGGCCTTGCGTGTCTTCTCCCTGCATACACAAATCACACTGTACTCTTCCTGCGAAGCCTGACCTTGCTCACACAGGTCATACAATGTCTTTTTCCTCTTGAGCTCCATGAGGAGTTCCCTGTTCAGCCAAGCAGGTCTTCTGCCTCCCTTGCTTGACTTTAGACACAGTGGAATTGCCTGCTCCTGTGCTTCTAAAAGGTGGTTCTCAAAGACTGACCAGCACTTGTGGACTTTTAAGTCCTCAAAAGCAGATTCCCAGGGTACTCCGCTAAATAGCTCCCTAAATAGCTTAAAGTTTGCTCTCCTGAAGTCCAGGGCAGAAACTCTGCTGTCCCTTTTTCTTATTACACTGAAAATTTTGAACTCAACCATTTCATGATCAGTGTGGCCCAGACAGCCACCTACCATCACATCCTCTCCGCCCCCCCCCCGAGTCCTTCTCTATTCACAAATAGCAAGTCTAGGAGGGCATCTTTCCTAGTCGGCTCACTGAGTATCTGTGACAAGAAGTTATTTCCTACAAACATCAAGAATTTCCAAGACCTGCTCATCACAGCAGTATGATACTCCCAGTTGATGTCTGGGAAGTTGAAATCTCCCACAAGGAGCAGGCTACCAATCCAGAAGTTTCTCCGAATTGCCTGTAGAATAATCAGTGCTTACATCCTGGCTGGGCGATCAGTAGCAGACACCCACTACAACATCTTTGTTTTCCATCCCCCTAATCCTCACCAGAGGCTCTCAACAACATCAACACTAACTGTAAGGGTTGTACAATCAAACCTCTCCCTTACATATAATGCAACACCTCCACCTCTCCTGCCCTGCCTATCCCTTCTGAACAAAGTGCTTGCTTACTTTGGCAGAGGCTATACAGATGGCTCAGATGAATTCCGTCGTGTTGATCCTTGTTCAAAATCATGCAAGCATCCATGAAATCATAGCAGTAGATATCAACTGCATTTACTCACTTTGTGAGTACCTTAATCTGCTCACACAATGAGATCTCTGAAGCAAAGCTCTTCCATAACTTTATATCTGTACAGTCCCTGGTACAATAGTGTCTAGCACAGTTGGAGCTACAGCTATCTTTGTAATGTAAAAGACTAAAAAACTGACAGATTTTTATATAAACTCAAGAACACAGTGAGAGGTGCTTCATTCCAGAGATCACATAGGTTTAACAGAAGAAAAAAAAGGATTCTTGTCTTATTAGCATTCCAAATAACAAAACTGTCTTTAGTGTCTATGCTGGAATAGCAGATATGGTTTGCAGAAGAAGCATCTATTTACTTAGCCACCTCCCTCACCTCAAGTCTACCTACCAACATAGGTCATTCTCTGCAGCTGCATCCCCAGATTATAGTCCGTACACAACAGGAACAGTTCTTCAACATGGCGCAGTAAGAGGTACTAGTGACAATCCATAACACCAGGAGCTAACACAGCATTTTATCACAAACCTTCTAGCCAAACCCATTCTCAAAGGAATGGGTATGAACACCAAATATTTTAAACTTTTTTTTTTTTTTTTAATTGTTGCAGTGAATCTACAGCAGATTTGCAGTGGTTATCCCATACCTTGTAGACGTTTACCAGCCCTCACAAGAAACCAGCAGGAGAATGCACAACCACTTTTTAAACCACCTCACATAATCCTCTTTCAAGTACACTGCCAGGTATCACAAATTTCCCTTTTTCTCTTATCCTGTACTGCTAGCCTATTAACAGCAAACCAACGTTGTACCTCCTATATCCACATCAAAACTGGAACAAGCTGCCATGCTCAAGAGGACACACAACATGCTAAACAGTAAAGCAAATTAAACCCCATAGATTATAATCTGATCCTGACATCAAATTTCCTAGGGTGTGATGTCCAGCAGAAGTAAGATCAAAGTGGCAGCATACAGGATTGGAGTCTTACTTTTTACCTAAATCTACTTCAAGAAGGGTCTTTTATATCCGTATTTTAAGTCCTGTTTCACTTTTTCAGCGTCACCTGCACCCACAATGATGCTGCATTTAAACATCCAACTTGCAAGACGTGGCTTGAAAAACACCTTCCCCCACAGTGAGTAGGAGGTTTTTGCTGCTGAAAACAGGAATGCATCAAAATCAAAACATAATCTAAACTTCCAATGAATGCTGCTTTTTTCCCCCTATTTCTCTCCCTATGTATTTGTCTGCTTTGTTTTGACTTTTTAATTAAAATCTAATCTTGTAAAATGTCATTTTAAAGCATTATCAGAATTCAAAATGGAACCACATGCATTGCAAGTAATTACTTCGTACTTACACGTGGGGATACCCCTGGGGACAAGACCCTCAGGAAGCACATGCTGGTGCACAATCGTTGTCCTCAGTGCAGCTATGTAGTGGCTAATCTCGCTTTTTGTAGGTAAACCTCTCATTTCTTCGTAGAAGTCAATACTTCAAGGAATGTGATTGGCAGAATTAGCACGCTTGCATGATTTTGGAGGCAGATTGTGCCTGTTTATTCAGCTCCTGCTCAGGTTTTGGCTTAATACACAGCTCGCGCCAAGGCCTGGCGCATGCTGGGAGCAGTGCCATTGGGTCAAAGCAAGAGCAACACATATGCCAGACACAGCGGGCAGGAAGAGATAAGGGCCATTCTGCAGCTGTTCTTACCTGCAGTGTGCTGTCCCCTGCAGCCGTCATCTCCTGTATCTCTGCAAAATACCTGTCGGGCAGTTTCTTCAAAATCCCCTAACTGATGGAAACAGTACAGACCCAGGTTCCAAGCCGGGTGGTATAAATGTGGCAGCTTACCCCAAAAAGCTTTTGAAGCAGATCCAACACAGCAGCTGGACTGCTGAGACTTTAAAAACATTATTTAAAAAAAAAACTTTAAAAAACCCAAACAAAAAACCCAACGAAACCCAACCAACCAAACACCCCAAAATCCTCCCCCAAAAACACAAACAACAAAAAAACAAACCAAAAAACCCAAAACTGATACCATGTATGTAAATTTTGATCACCGTTTCTGCCTGTTCTGGCTCTACCAGTTAATGAACCTTTCCAAACTTATGAGTTTTTAATTCTAATACTCAAAGCACTACACAAAGACTACAAGACAGAATATTATATCTCAACACATTATATCTTTCTCAACACTCTTCCCCCCCCTCCCCCTTCAAACTACATTGGAAACACCCTCAAATAGGATCAGCATCTGAACTGAAACATGCTATGAAGTGTAGAAGGAGGTTTTCACACAGAAAAGAGGAATGTAAACAGTTAAAAGTAATTTCTCCACCTCTTATAAGATATTTATTTCAACACCTAGGCTATAAGTCCTATCTGTAGCAAAGTCACCTTTATGGATGTCATTATTTTACTTTAGGAGATAAAAACAACCTTGCCACACAAAGGCCACTCCTCTGCATCATTCAAATCCATGTATCTGATTTTTGAGCTCCACTGAAGCCTCAAGACTTAGAGAATCTGGTGTTCATTTTGTTCAAAGTTAATGCCACGTGTCTGACAGTTGGTAAATTGAGTCTCTCTTGTTTCCTGGGCAGGATTTCTCACTTATTATCTTTCAGTGCTCTGAAAAAGATTGCTTTCAAAATTGAACTTGTCAAGTCAACCGGTTCACTTCTGAACAATCTCCAGAATGTGTGCCTTCTGAGTCAATGCATTTTCATTCATTCATTCATTTAGGGCACCTTGAGAATCAATGCAATGAAAGAAAACACTAGTAGCCCACTCCCACAGATGATGGTAGCTCATAATGCAATAGCATTGTGTAAGCACTTAGTATGTATACCTACATGCATTTAAACACACATATATGGCTATATGTCTATAAACACCTATGGCTGTCATTACTACTTGCAGACCAGGCGCTAGCAAATCTCAAATGAAATCAAAAAACTAGATGAAGTGTAATAAAGACCAGTCAGTGAGATAACCGGATGGCATTTCTGTTGCCAAGCCAAGGATTTATATGGCAGCCTCTGCACATTCCAGAATACCGAGCACAACAGGACACGAGGCAAATACAAGAGCTGGGATCTGCTGGTACTTCATTATGTCTGACGGATTCTGTCACTGTAGTCTAAAGCCTGCAGTGGAAGATGTAAGTTAAAAAGCAAAATTAAAAACCACCACCCCCCATCCTGAAACTTCCCCCCTACCACACCATTATTCCCTCAGAAATGTAAACTCCTAAAAAAGTATGACTTTTCCTTAAGTCTAGTAAGATGTCTTACACTTTCAAGATACTGATTTTGGAGGGAAAAAAGTAAATAAAAATCTGCCCTTCAATTCTTCCTAAAATTGACACAGCACTCGATCTGATTTGATCCAGCACTTAAGCCTACAAGCATGTTCATCAAGTTAAGTGCCTGGTTTTGTGCTCTGTTAGGGAAGTACAAGTTTAAACAACAGTTCAAGGTTAAGAAACTGCATACACAGCTTCACTGAAAACCAGATCTGAAGACACAGGGATTTACAAACTGTCTAGAGACTGAACAACAGTAAGTCAAGTGAGCAGTGAGCTTGTGGAGGGTACCTGAGAGACTGACAAAACCTGCAGGAAGCTTTATTTACTCCTTCAGTGAACCTAACTATGCCCAAATGCCTCATCACACCAACAACTGTAGGTGGACAGGAATGAACAGGAGATGTACCATGGGAGGTATCTAAATCCCCATCCAAGCAAGTGGTAGGAATTAATACTATACAGAGAGAGAGCAACTCTGCAGCTGTGTCCAAGGGAAAGAACTGATCAGCCAGAATGTGCTATGTGGAACTGTACCTCCCTTCATATTCAGGGCTTTCCCAAGAGGAAGCTAACACTAGACAGGAGACCAGCATTTGCAAGGAAAAATAATGCAACAAGTCGTTAACCATTAGCAAACACAGTTCTGTGGTTAGTAAATTTGATATAACAGCACGTTACTTGCTCTTTGTAGTCCCGCCTTGAGAGCCATTACATACGGGGGAGGGTCTGAACTTGCTCAGCCATGTTACATTCAGGCTTCACCAGGCCTCCTGGAGACATTTACTGCAAAGCATCTTTGTACTTGCTGCATTCTTCACAGCACTAGGAGAATTCAGAGATCTTCCCACTTGGAAAGAAATTCTTCTAAATTGAAGACGGCACAACACCTTCCCATCATGTTTGAACTCTTTTTGACACTAGATTATGTCAAAAAGGGGGGGAAAAAAGGGCGCAAATTGACAGTTTCCGCAACACTTAGGAACTTTCTTTGAACTCAAGTAATCTTGTTTAGAAACTATCCCATAACACCATTCAACACACAGCAAAGAAGAGGTTCTCAAAAGCAAAGAGTTTGCTGCCAAAGTTGGCCTTTGCTCCTCTTCCTTAGAGGCACAAAAGAGTATGAAAAAAAAGAAATAAAACACCCAGAAACCATAAGGAGTACAAGGGACCACTGTACTCAAGGTTTTCATGAAATGAGTATCATGTGTTCACAGCCTGCTTTTCTACAGGAATAAAGATACCTGTATACACATGCATAAATACAAATATATTATGAAGAGAGTATGCCATCTCATACAAATTTTTGCACAACACTTGCTTGACTACAACTAAGGCTGTAAAGTGTCTTGACTTTTTTCCAGATGTGATATCAAATTGATTAGAAATTTGGTTTTGTCACAGTTAGCTCTATCACAAACTTCCCGTAGAACAAGGAGACAGAGAGAATACTTAGAATCATAGAATCACGTAGATTGGAAGGGACCTTTAAGATCATAGAGTCCAACCATTAACGTAACAGGGACAAAACCACCACTAAACCATGTCCCTAAGCACCACGTCTACCCGTCTTTTAAATACCTCCAGGGATGGCGATTCCACCACTTCCCTGGGCAGACTGTTCTAATGCTTGATAACCCTTTTTGTGAAGAAATTTTTCCTTATATCCAATCTAAACCTCCCCTGGCACAACTTGAGGCCACTTCCTCTTGTCCTATCACTTGTTACTTGGGAGAAGAGACCAACACCCACCTCATCTACAACCTCCTTTCAGGTAGTTGTAGACAGCAATAAGGTCTTCCCTGAGGCTCCTTTTCTCCAGGCTAAACAAGTTCCCTCAGCCCCTCCTCATAAGACTTGTGCACTAGACCGCTCACCAGCTTTGTTGCCCTTCTCTGGACATGCTCCAGAATCTCAGTATCTTTCTTATAGTGAGGGACTCAAAATTGAACACAGTATTCAAGGTGGGGCCTTACCAGTGCCGAGTACAGGGGGGAAACTGCTTCCGTCGTCCTGCTTGCCACACTATCCCTGATATATATTCCAAGATGCTGTTTGCCTTCTTGGCCACGTGGGCACAATGCTGGTTCATATTCAGCCGACTGTCGACCAATACCCCCCAGTACTTTTCCACTGAGCAGCTTTCCAGCCACTCTTCCCCAAGCCTGTAGCGTTGCATGGGGTTGTTATGACCCAAGTGCAGGACCCGGTACTTGGCCTCGTTGAACCTCATACCATTGGCCTCAGCCCATTGATCCAGCCTGTTCAGATCCCTCTGTAGAGCCTTCCTACCCTCAAGCAGATCGGCATTCCCACCCAACTTGGTATCATCTGCAAACTTACTGAGGGCACACTCGATCCCCTCGTCCAGGTCGTTGATAAAGATATTAAAGAGAACAGGACCCAGTACTGAGCCCTGGGGAACACCCCTTGTGACCAGCCACCAACTGGATTTAACTCCATTCACCACAACTCTTTGGGCCTGACCACCCGGCCGGTTTTTCACCCAGCGAAGAGTACGCCTGTCCAAGCCATGAGCAGACAGTTTCTCCAGGAGAATGCTGTGGAAAACGGTGTCAAAGGCTTTACTAAAGTCCAGGTAGACAACATCCACAGCCTTTCCCTTGTCCGCTCTGCAGGTCACCTTGTCATAGAAGGAGATCAGTTTAGTCAAGCAGGACCTGCCTTTCATGAAGCCATGCTGACTGAGCCTGATCACCTGGTTGTGCTGTATGTGCTGTGTAATGGCACTCAGGATGATCTGTTCCATAACCTTCCCTGGCACCGAGGTCAGACTGACAGGCCTGTAGTTCCCCGCATCCTCCTTCTGGCCCTTCTTGTGGACGGGCATCCCATTTGCTAACCTCCAGTCAACTGGGACCTCCCCAGTTAGCCAGGACTGCTGATAAATGATGGAAGGTGGCTCGGTGAGCACTTTCACCAGCTCCTTCAGTACCCTTGGGTGGATCCCATCTGGTCCCATACTTGGACTATCAGTTCAGAATGACTGATCTTGANATACAGGGCTACCCCACGACCTCTCTTGCCTTACCTATCCCTTCTGAAGAGTTCGTAGCCATCCATTGCTGCACTCCATTTCTGCGAGTCATCCCACCACATTTCCGTGATGGTGACTATATCATAGTTTTCCTGCTGCACAATGTCTTACTCATAAATACTCAACCCTATCATCACCATCATTAAGTTCAAGACAAAACACTCCCTAACATACAGGGCTACCCCACGACCTCTCTTGCCTTACCTATCCCTTCTGAAGAGTTCGTAGCCATCCATTGCTGCACTCCATTTCTGCGAGTCATCCCACCACATTTCCGTGATGGTGACTATATCATAGTTTTCCTGCTGCACAATGTCTTCCAGCTCCTCCTGTTTGTTGCCCATGCTGCATGTGTTAGTGTAGAAGCACTTTAGTTGGGTTATTGGTCCCGTCACCTTTTGTGGGTAGAGGAGCCCTAATTCCTACCTGACCATTCCCAGGAGCAGCTGTAGTTTCTAACCCATCAATAATTCTCACATCTCTGCTCTTGTATGGTTCTCCATCCCCTACCTTCACTGA
>VYXH01010359.1:0-11642 GCA_013397275.1 Burhinus bistriatus
CACTCCTTGGCTCTCCAATTGATAAATCAGCTCGTGGTGGGAGCCAGGGAGTCTTGGTTCGTGTGATATTGCCACTGGTGCACCATCCTGGTAGCAATTGGCACCTGCTGTTCTTCAACTTGCAGCAATCCCACAACGAAGGGAACTTCAGAGAGGCCAGGCAGGGGAGGTAGCTGTTTGATCTTCTCTGTGTTCACAGTGGCTACACCAAAAGTCCATCAGTACCCTTTTGTGTCCTTGAAGTACCCTCTCCTGAGGTAGTATATGCCAAGGATACAAGGGGCCTCTGGACTGGTCACAATGGGGTGCTTTTGCCACCTGTTAAGCTCACCTCAGCCTCCAATACAGACAGTTCTTGGCATCCTCCTGTCACTCCAGAGATCCAGGTGGGTTCTGTGCCTCTATACCCCGATGGCATCAGCGTACACTGTGCACCAGTGTCTACCAGAAGCTTATACCTCTGTAAGTCTGATGTGTCAGGCCATCAAATCCACACAGTAAAGTATATCCAGTCATTCCTTTCCTTCTCCTGGCCAAAGGCAGGAACCCTCTTTTCCTGTTCCTGGTCAAAGTATTCACTGTCTGACCCTTTCAGAGTTAGACCAGAAGTCCCCTCACCAGGATCAAGGGAGGTGATCTCAGTCCTTCTATGTCTGGGAGATCGCTGATTGCATCTTGTGTCTCTACAGCAACTAAGCTGACAGCCTTCTTGGATGGCCCGTTCTTAACAGCTGTCTTCCCTCTCAGTTTGCATATATGGGCTTCCAACTTAAAGGTGGGTTCACCATTCCACTCCCTATTGTCCTCCCCTGGTCACACAAGAAGAAGCGGAGTGTGCCACACAGCATGCACCTGGTGCTCCCTTTCCCTCTAACTGGGGCAGGAGGGGACTGACTTCTTGGGGCACCCCTGACAGTCAAGGCACTGGCCCGTAGGGATGAGGAGGGACAGAGACTTTCTTCAAAGTTCTGGAGCCAAGAAGACGCTCCCTCCACAGCTGGTGTATACATATCCGGGCAATACACTGCTGCCAAGCTGGTAGAATATGATGCTGGGGCACTGAATCACCTTCCTCCACATGGCTTATGTGCACAGGACATCCTCTGGATCTTTGGAGACCTCATCATTGTCTAGATCAGCATAGTTACTTCCAGCGCTGCTAATTCTCTCAGGCACTGGATGCCTTTGCCTGCAGTAGTCCACCTTCCTGAGTAGTCCACAAGATCTTCCTTGAATAGATATCTTGCCCTCACACTTGAGAGGAGCCATCTCCAGAGACTGCAAATTGCTGCCTATTTTCCAATTCCTCTCTCAATTCCTCGGTTCCTAGCAAGGGATCCCAGCTGTTGGGCTCCCCTACCTTCCAATTGCTGACTGTTGATCCCGTTATCCCAGCACTGGAGCAGCCAGGTGGCAATCTGCTCATCTGGCTGGCAGCTTTAATCTTTCCACATGTCTCAAAGATCTGATGAGGTCAGAGATGGGGTAGTTTCCACTTCTTGTCTGAATTCCCTCACTCCTTCCTCCAATTTCTTTGCTGAAGGACCAGCTTCTTGATGAAACCCTTCCTCTTCTTCCTCTTCCCTTACTAATCAATGGTATGGACCCATTGACCTCCTTGTCCGCTGTTTCTTTTTCACTACTGGGACAATTACTGTAGTTGTTGTTTGGGTCCCTGTCTCTACTATCATGTCCTCAGATGTAGTTTGCACCCCGGTCTCAGTCAACGTATTCTCAGAGGTGGTTTAGGTCCCTGCCTTAACTGCAGTCCTCTGATAGTAGTGAACTGTGGCTTGGTAGGCACAGGCCAGGCCCCAGTACAGTGCTAGAAGCTGCTGGTTTCCACTGGGGTAGGCAAGGCATCCTTCTATGAGGTGATGCGTCAGTTTGCCAGGGTTACTTGACTGTTCAGGTGTAAAGTCCCAGGCTATGGGAGGTGATAACTGCCCTAGGCACCTGCCCAAATCCTTCCACACACCACGCCACCCAGGGACCAGCCACCTCAGGGCACATTTCAGTATCACCTCACCCAAAAGTTGCCTTCTCTTACACCAGAATGACACCAGATTCCCCAAACCCCATAATATGCCGACAGTGTTAATTAGTAGTATTAAACAGCTCATGTAAGGGTAAGCAAGCACCTCGGGAGCCTGCACAATAAAACCACCCACATCAGTCCCGGGTAGGAAAAGGGAGACGTATTCCTTCATGCTCTCCACAAGATAGCTCCCCCAGCACAGCAAGGCCATCAACGCCAGGGCAAGCACCGAGACGTTGTTTGTACTAACGTGTTCCCAAGCTCAGCAAAATAAGCAGTGCAGCCAACAAACTCCAGGACCCACGCAGAAGCTTGTTACTTACTACTATAGCTATAGCACGCTTAATACAAAACTGCCGTTGTCTCGTGCCCCACATTGAGTGCCAAAAAGGACCATGGTGGTTTGATCCTGGCTGGACACCAGGTGCCCACCAAGCTGGTCTATCACTCCCCTGCTCAGCAGGACATGGGGGGAGAAAATAAGATGGAAAAGAACTCGTGGGTCAAGATAAAGGCAGTTTAATAAAGCAAAAGTAAAGGCTGTGCACAGAAGCAAAGGAAAAGAAAAGATTTATTCTCTACTTCCCATCAGCAGGTGATGTCCAGCCACTTCCCAGGAAGCAGGCTTCAGTATGCATAGCGGTTGCCCTGGAAGACAAATGTCACAATAACGAATGGCCCCCCCTTCTTCTCTTTTCTCATAGCTTTAATTGCTGAGCAGATGTCGTATGGTATGGAATATCCCTTTGGTCTGTTTGGGTCAGCTGTCCTGGCTCTGTCCCCTCCCGAGATCTTGCCCACCCCCAGCCCACTGGTGAGGGGGGAATGTTGGAGAGACAGCCCTGATGCTGTGGAGCACTGCTCAGCAGTAGGCAAAGCACTGGTGTGTTATCAACACCTTTCTAGCTGCCGATACAAAGCACAGCACCATGACGACTGCTGTGGGGAAAATTAACTCCACCTCAGCCAGACCCACTACAGCATCTTGGAGAAAAATATCTTTTACAAGTGAAAGGAGACCTCTGAGGAGGGTTGCAAACATGGCTCCACCACCCTGGTGCGGTGACACAACCTGGAGGCACAAGCCAGCAGGGCTTGCTTGGACATGCAGTGGGGAGAAGGGCCTGGACCCTCTTTTGATGAGGTCTGGCAGGGACAAGGGAGAATTACCTAGGAGATGAATTGTAGAAGCAGGGGTCCCTGCTGAGCCCCTAGAAGAGGAGCAGGAGGGAGGCAGTGGGGAGCTGCTGGGAGGGCTGGTGCTTCCCACGGTGCCTGGGAACCCGAGCCCTGGGCTCAAGGATGAAGGAGGAACGGGCTTATCTAGGCATGACCTCACGCTTGTGGGAAGCCTGCCAAGAGCCAGCATCGCCCCAGCACTGCAGGCAGGACAGAACTTTGCCTGCGGGCCCAGGGCACCACCACCAGTTGCTGCAGGTGGATTTGTCTGGAGATGGGCACGTGTCCCAGGAGCCACGTACTGGGTGAGGAGTGCCAGGGCGGCAGGAGCAGCACCAAGGCTGGGCTCCTGGGGCATGAGAGATTTTACTCCCCTGGGCTCAGCTGCATCCCTACCCAGAGAGGCTGCAGCACATGCACCCGCCGCCTGGCTCTCACTCCCGGCTCTGGGTGTCACGGCAAACACAGGAAAGCCGGTGCCAAGGTAAGAAGCCCTGATACAGCCTCGTCCCTGCTGCCAGCCCAAGGCCATGCAAAGCGCTGCCAGCTCGTGCCCCGATGAACTCATCACATGTCCCACGCTGCAGCTGGGGCTTCGGTGTCTTCCTTTGTTCCAGGTCCAGTGCCTGGCTCTGCAGCTGCTTCTCCAAGGCAACACCTCCAGCCCACAGCATCTGCTCTGAGATACCCCTCAACACGTGTCCGCCCACAAACAGCCCTGCCACCCCTAGCCTTGGCCACCCCCATTTTCCCCAAGCCCATGGCTCTGAGCAGTGGCTGCTAGGCACCCCAGCGCTCATTTCCCTCCCCAGGACCAACATAGCCAGGGCAAAGCTGGGGAAGACCCCTCCCACAACATCCCTCTCTACCCCACACACCTCAAGCTGCCTCGAAGAAGTGCCCTGTGCGGTTTTTGTGAGCTGGGCTGAGGCCCTGCAAACTCAACAATTGCCAGCCACCACACAGGCAGCAGTAGCTCAGGGGTGTAGCAGCATCCCTGAACAGCGTCATCCACAGCAGGTGACCAGCTGGAGATGGAGCAGCTGCCAACACTGCAGGGAAATTGGGACCATGGCAGCAGGGATGGGAGCTGCCTCCTCACTGTCTCCTCCCTGCCGTGGCGCTGGGATGCCGGAGGTGCTGTCGGAGCCCTCCCTGTGAAAGCTGCAGCCCCATGGAGTCCCTCCTTGCTGAGCTGGGAGTGGTGTGGGAGAGGCAGTGGGGAGAGGAACATGCCCGGACTGCTGAGCTGCCTCTCTGAGACACAACACTACAAGTGGGGGCTTGTCCCAGCTCCACCACAGCCCTGGGGCTGGCAGCAGCCAAGCTGCGTGCCACTGCTGCCGCCGTTGCCCTCACCTCCTCGCCCATCCCCACCTTGTTCCTGGGGCCCCTTGGCCGGTTATCAGGGACGTGTTGGGCGACAGGGTGGCAGGGCAGGTAACACCATAGGAGGAAGCACCAGCCATAATTTTATCCTGATGTAGGTGCCCAGGCAGGTTGGGGCTTTGGGAGGCAGCACGAGTCATCTGTTGCAACTGGCTTATCTGCTGCCAATCGCTCCAGCATCGGTTCCTGGAAAGCCGCAGAGGCGTCTGGCAGGCGCCTTGCAGGGGGGAGCTTGGTCCCTGCTGCAGCAGGCTCTGCTTGGGGACTCGCAGCAAAGGCGCACGGCAGCTGAGCAGGCTTCGTGACCGCAGGGACGGAGGAGGAGGACAGAGGGGCACATGGCATCCTGGCTGCCTCTTGGCAAGGAAAGTGCCTGGGCAGAGGGCTGGAGGGAAGTCGCTCCTGCCGCTGCTTCAGAGGTGCCTCTGCCCTGCCCACAGGTGATTTGGGGGGAAGCAGCAAAGGGCCATATTCCCATGCTGACTCCTGGCTTGTATCCTGCACTGCCCTCTCCGTGCCCAGCTCATACACTGCACCGTGCTTTCCTCACCCCACCTGGCCCCAGTTCCCTGTGGGTAGCGGGACGTTCCCCCACAGGCTCGTCCAGGCACCATGTGGTGCCACCAGCACCAGCAGTGGGGCACCCGGGCTTGGGGACAGCAGTGTTCCTGGGGAGAGGACACTGACCTCTGCCTTGTCCGGACAAAGCGAGGTGACATTGCCTCACGGGCGACACCCACCACGGAAAGACTTTGATTTTGTTTTTTCTCCCCCCTCGAGGTTTCCTCACATCACGCAGGCGATAGCAGCCTCGGGCACCCCTGGCAAACCCCAGCCAGCCGTGCCATGGCTGGGCTGCTGGATGCATCCCTGCTGCCATCACTGCCATGGGGTTGAGCCCCCACCTTGTCACCCCCCAGCTCCCTGGGGTGCCGTACCCCAGCTGCTGCCTGCAGAGAGGAATAAATCACAGAGTGGGGGCTATGCACTGGGAGCAGGAGAACAAAATGGCTTTTCATGCCATAATCCTTTGTAATAAAGCACCAGGGGGAAGAAAGATGATAAACAATGTCTCCTGTGTGAGCCAGCTGCTTCCTAAAATAAAGCTCTCCTCTCCACCATCAGCTGCCCCGGCTCGGGCACAAGTGCGGGCTCTGCTGCACGACACCAGAGCCGCATCCCCCACGGGAGCACATGCTCCTGCAGCTCCCGGCATGGCCCCATGGGCCTGCGGGAATCTGCAGAATGCAACTGGGGAGGCAGAAACGATAAATTAATTCTGGCCGCTCTCGGGAGCGGGCTGTGAGCCACCGAAGGGCTCGGCACCCCCAGGCGCCAGCAACATGCGTGCCACTTGGCGAAGGCACGCAGCAAAGCTGCTCCCACCTGCGCCCCGCGCCAGCAACAACCCAAGCAAATGCGGGAAGCACGGCGGGATGGCTCCATGCATAACTCCCCAGCTTTATTTAGACCTGGGTGCTGGCAGAAGCCCCATCCTCACCGGGGCTCTGGAGGAGAGCACAGGAAGCTCTGAGTCCTCCTGGTTCATCATTACTTGGGCTGAGCCCTCGCTGGCAGGGGATGAGTAAGCTCCCGCTGGTAAATCTGACCTCCCGGGCATTATTTCAAGAGCAGCAATAACTTCTCTGCTGCTGGGGTGTGCTGAGGGTGGCAGCCCGGCTCTGCTGGCCACTGCACAGCCCGCTGGTGAGTTTACCTGTGCGGGTGTCCGGAGGCGCCTGGCTCGCTGTGCTGGTGCCTTTGCACCCACTGGTCAGGGACGGTGGCTTTCCTGCCCAATGGCCATGGGTGCTCTCTGGCACAGTGCAGCTCCCCACCACAGGATGGGGACGGTTTGTTTGTTAATCCTCCCCCTGTGTCACTGAGTGTCCCCTGGGGACGGTCTGACCTACAGCACCACATCACACATGCTCTCCCACCCTGTGGTGGCCTCCCACCAGCTCCATTCCCAAAGGACCATAGTCGCCAGCTCGCACAACCCTTTCATTTCCCTGTTACTACTCCGTCTCTTCTGCTTTCCCCTTTTACAGCCAAACAACATATAACTATCCCTGTGCACGCACACACGCACACACGTATCCTCCCCAACAACTCCCAGCAGAGGTTTTCCCTGGCAGATCGTGCTTGCTGCCCCCTCGCCTCCCCTCTCCACCACTGCCACTGTGGGGTTTGGGCTCTGCGCTTGGCAGTGTGTCCGCCCGTGCAGGGGAGACCTGACAGGGAAAGGCTGACCCGAGTGATGCAGAGTGGGGAGTGGTGGGTGGGGGAGGACCCACATGTGGGGGAGCTGCAGCATCTGCCCAGCTGCGCAGCCTTCCTTTGCCTTAACCTGTTTGCTCTGGTGATAAAACCAAACCTTCCAAGGGGGTGTTTGCTTGGACCAACCACAGTGAGGGCTGGGGCTGGGAATTTCCTGCTGTCCAAACCCAGGGGTTGCCCTAGGGCCTGGTCACCGCCGCCTCTTGGCTCTCACCACATTCTGCCACAGCTCCAGGGGCTGCCAGATGGAGAGCGGCCAAGGGAAAACCTCGGCTGCCAGTGTGCAAAAGCCTCCCTTGCACTGGGCGATTCCCACTGGAAACCAGCGTAGTGCTGCGGGATGAGCAGAGGGTGCTGCAGGCTGGCAGGGTGGGTGCATGGCTGGGAGCAGGGGGACACTGGGGTGCCCGGAGCGGGGCCATGCACAGGCTGACTCAGGCACCTCCTGCAAGCGATGCGATTATGATCCTCCACACAAGCATATATGGGGCCAAATCCTCTCCTGGCTGATTTGGAGGGGATGGAGCAGCAGCGGGGGCAGACGCCCATCCCAGCAGCAAGCCCTGATCTGAATTCACCCCGTGCTGGTGATCATTAGGTATTTGCTCAAATTCCTCCCGCCAGTGACTCAGCCTCCTCCTCCCTCCTCCGCAGCACCAGCCATGGCTCACCACCCCATCGAGCGATGGGAGGAAACCGCCCCGGGAGCAGCGGGATGGGCCCTGGCTGGGAAGAGGCATGGATGTTGCCAGGAGGACCCGACATATGTTTCTTTGGGGGTGCCAGGCGAGGGAAAGTGACATCGAGCCCTCCCAGGAAGGCCCAGCTTCTGGGACGGCATCCTCCGTGCATGGGTGGCTGCTGAAGCCACCACATTTCTAGGGGACATCGGCCTGGCAGGCATCCCTGGCCTCCCACACCACTGGCAGCTGTGTGCCCATGCGTGCTGGGGTGAAAAAGGGAAGTTCCGGGGCAGGGAGAGAGGGAAAGTGTTGATATAAAGGGCTTTTCTGTAACGGTTCTCCCCTTACTGGTTAATCCTCTGCTGGCAACAGGGACATTTTGGGCACTGGGTTGCAAAACAGCTTTCTCTTTATCCTCAGACCTGGGGATACAGGGTTTGAGCAGTGTGTCTGGTACTTTCCCGTGCACCATTCTGGCAGGAATGTGGGTGGGAGAAGTGCCTGGGCTGCCCTCATTTTGGGTGGACACAGCCACATCGGCCATACGACCCACCAAGGTGGGTTTACTGGGGCTGGGGAGCTGCCCCCAGCTGTCCCCAGGGCCAGGTTGGGGCTGCCAGCTCCTGGAGTGGCTTCCTTGGGGCACAAACCCAGCTGTGCCAGCACTTAACTCCATGCCTAAACCTCCATCGTTGCATCCCTGGGGTGGCCACAGTGAAAAATCAACCCAAACCCAGGTACATCGGCACCCCTGTCCTCGCCCCGCAGCTCCCCAGGATGCAGCAAGGTGGTCTGATGGGCTGGTTCCACAGGCTCGAGGAGAACGCTGAAGTGTCACCGGCTCCAGGTACCAGCAACCCTGACATTCGGGGCAATCACTGGGGAGCCACAGCCCTCCCCCCGGCTGGTGAACCGGTCGACCCCATAGGAAGGGGGTGCGCAATCGGCAGGCACCCGAGGCCCCTGGCACCCCTGGGAAAAGTCCCTGCTGCCACGTGTGCAGGGTGAGGGGGAGGTTTTTGTGAGCACGGCGGTGCCAGGGACGGGACACTCCTGCCGTGACCTTACAGAGGTCTGAGTGACTCAGGGAGAGGTAAGTCGACCAGTGGTTTTCCATGCCCGCAGAGTGGCCCATCGCAGCATGACTAAGAGCGTGCAGGAGGGAGAGATACCGGGGCGGTGTCGGGAGCAGCCGCGGTGCTGCAGGCAGCCACCGAGACCTCCCTATCCCCAAAACCCCCACTGAGGAGAGGGGATCAGCTCTGCCACTTTGTGTTTCCATTCCAAAAGCTTCATTTGCTTCAGCTCATGCTCTGGCTTTCAGGGATGGGGGAAGGGCTCAGGCTGGCTTTACCTCTGGGTTTGATCCGACTCCCAGCCTGGGTGCATCAAGTGGCCAAGGGATTGCAAAGCCTCTCTGCAGGAGGGGGAAATGCTGAAGCAGCGAGAAGGTGCTTAACCTTTAGTGGTCTGAGAGCCCTGCCGGCCGCTCCCGAGCCCAGCGCTTGCTGACGTGACCTTTTCTACCTTCTGCTTTCATAGAAGGGGTCCAAAGAGGCCCCGGCACAGGGCTGAGCCTGCCCCTCCCCCGGCAAGAGAAACCACCCCTGAGAAGGGGTAAGCCCTGCCGGGGCGATGAGTGGCTGCTGCCACCCTGCCACCCCAACAGCCCGCCCCAGCAGCTGGCATTGGGAGGAGGATTCCCACGTCCAGGATAGGGTCCTGTCCTGGAGACATCAGGGTGCTGAGGGGGCACAGCCACCCTGGCGTGTGCTGAGCTTCCCGGTGCTCAGCCCAGTGTACCAGCAGCCCCAGCGGGGCCTCAGCATCGCTCCCCACTGTCCTCACCCCACGGAAAACCCCACATGTTGCCCTGACAGCACACAAACACCAACCTCTTACCTTCAGCTCTTTCGATTCTGCTTTTTAAGAGGTGCGGGCAGTTGCAGCCACACAAGCAGTGTTACTTGCAGCCCTGGGCAGGCAGTGTGGGTGGAGGTACTGGGCAGATAGGCGCCATGTCCAGACAGGCACAACAGCCCCGTGTTTGTCTCCAGCTGACCAGGCTCACGAGGGACACTGGCCAAAAACTGTTAGTTGGCAAGTCTGCCTCCACCTCCTCCGCAAGCAGCCCGTTCAGTGACCCTGCAGGCCAGGTGGAGGTGAGGAAATCCTGGCAGCACCCAGCATAGACCTGGAGGCACTATCAGATCCCATCTCCCCCTTGCCCACGCCGTGCTGAAGGTTGACTGCAGGACACAGGGATCTCTGCTCCTGCACGGCAGGGCTGAGATCAGCCTAGAGAGTGTCCAAGGGGTCTACTGCATTAGTCCATCCTTACAAGGCTGCAAAAACCTCCTTCAACCAAGGGTGAGGGTGGAGGTTGGCCCAAGGTGAAGAGAAGGGCTGCGCCAGGCAGCGAGGGGAGAGCTCTGCTCTGAGAACCAGGTGGACAGAGCCAGCCTGGCTGCAGTGCCAGCAGGACCCCTGCCAGCATTCACATTGCCAACACAGGCACCTCCAGCCGTGCAGGTGAGGAGCCAACCCAGCTCCATAAGTGGTATTTTAGGCAGTGGACACCAACCTCTGAAGCAGGAGGCTGAGCCTTCAGGTGGACAGGAAGGCCCAGGTTAGCCTGTACTTGAGGATGCACCAAGAAACCACTGTGGTGGTGGGATTGCTGGTAGAACGCAGCAGCCTCAGCCAGCTGAGACCCCAGCACCACACCAGCTATGCTCCCAGCTCTGGTCTCCCCCAAGCCACCAGGAACTGAGCCCTACGCACACACAACCACCAAGCTGGACTCACCCTGCAGAGAACCATCCCATATAGCCCTTTGAGCAACACCAAACCACCAGTGCTGCTCCAGCACCAGGCAGAGACCTTCCCACCCCCCAGGCCAGGCTGCAGCCTGAACCTTTGTCAGGGAAGAAACCACAAGCCATAGGTAGGTCATTACATTTTTTTATTTTATAATAAACTTCTCATTTTTCCCCCAAGGAAGACAAAAAAACTGTGAGGCTACAGAACATTGTCAGTGAAGAGTATGCAGGACAGACCCAGGCCACAGGCCAGGCCAGAAAGGATCCCCGCTCCCCCAGGCAGAAGGGGACTGTCCCCAGGAGCCTCCATAGCCCTTGCTCATCTCCCCACCGCATTAGAGCGAGATCAGCGCTGTCAACGGGAGTCGACTGAGCAGCAGAGATGGGGTTTGGTCAGGCTATTGATGGACTGGGAGGGCCACACCTTTGTTACCCTCACCTGCCAAAGCTGCCAGCAAGGTGGGACAGTGGGTTAGGTGATGCAGCTGTTTTCTATACATGTACATGATGTAAATTTAAAAAAACCCATGATTTAATTCAAAGCAAAAAAAAAAAATCAAGTGGTAGCTCTTTCTGCCAGGCCATGCCACTCTAGGAAGACTTCACACATTCCTTCTCCTGCTCGATAGCTGCAAGAGAAGAGAGGTCCATTAGTCCCTGGTGCTTTTTTGTGGAAACACCCACTGGAGAAGGTTGCAGAGCAATCACTCAGGCCCTGGCACCCAGTTTTATGGTTTGACCCCAAGTGGGGCAGACAAACACTTCAAGTCAGAGGGTGATGAGACACACGGGTGACAGCAAGTTGGGCACCTGCCTTCAGCTCTCCTCAGGGAAGTCACGCCCCGAGGCAGCAGCCTGGAGCAGCAGTCCCTCCACAGGCGATCATGCCCACTGCCCGGGGGGCCCTACCCCAACCCCTCACCTTTCGGTCAGGGGGGGTCCCGGGGGACCTGTTTTCTCTGTGTCAGAGCCTCGCTGCCCCAAACCACCTCTCCCCACCGGACGCCTCTGCGGCAAGATGAGCCCCCGAGGACACCCACTCCACCGGCCGTGGCCCACGCGTGCCCCCCCCGAGCCCCTCCCTGGCCCCAGCCCGGGGCTGCACTCACTCTCCTTGGAGGGCAGCGTGTTCTTCTCCTCCGTGTTGGTTTTCTTCAGCTTCTTCTTGTCGAATTTCTCCACCTCCGAGAGGTCCGGCTTGTCGCACATTTTGCCTGCAAGACCACCCCACCCCCCCGAGGTCAGCCGAGG
>VYXH01010359.1:11830-28547 GCA_013397275.1 Burhinus bistriatus
CCACAGACACGCATCGTGCCTGGCCCACCCCCCCCCCCCCCCCCCCGGTGCCTGCACACTCAGCGTGCACACCCCCCCCCACGCACACATACACACCCAGCCCTGCTCCCCACTCCTGGGTGCCGGCGGCGAGGGACAGGATGGTCCCCGTGGGACCGGGTGACCCCAGGGCCACCATCCCAGCCCCAAACCCTCCCCTGAAGCAGGTGCCCCACAGCCACGGGGGCAGCCGTGCCCTACACGTGTGTCCAGGGATACTCCTGCCACTGGCCACCTCCCCCCCAGCGCCCACCCGTGCTGAAGCAGAGCTTGTTGAAGAAAGCAAGCCCTTGGGATAAAAATAGCACCGCGTTTTGGCAGCTGTGGAAGATGCTTTGCCACCGCGCTCAACCCACGGCCACGCTGACTCCAGCCACGGCCCTTCCTGGGGAGACTGGGTCACCAAAGCAGCAGCAGCAGCAGCGTGGGCCGGCAAGGAGCAGACCACGCTTGCCGGCCGAGGCTCTCACTTGGCTGCAGCAAGGCAACGGGCTGCAGGAAGGCCGGGGGACAGCCAGCACAGACTGGATGGGCTGGGGTGCACGTGGAGAAAATACCTTTAGGGGGAAAAAAGCTGGGCGTAAGTGCAGGCAGCGTATCTGTTCCCGACTGGGGAGCAGGGAGGGTAGCGGTGGTCCAGGGGGCACCTGCACATTGGCCACCAGGATGGAGAGCGGTTGGAGGGCGAGGATGCTTGGGAGGCCTTGCAGTAGGGTCCTGTAGGTGCTGAAGGGAATGAGAAGGGGGAAAAAAAAAAAAAAGAAAAAAGCCCCCTGACCCCCATGGCAGGCTTGCCAGAACCCTCCTGCTGAGATGCCGGTGTCATGGCGAGCAGGAACCTGCTGTAGAGCGTCGGGGTAGCAGCTGCGCTGCAGCAACTCTCACACCCGCCTCCTCCTCCTCCCGGCCTGCCAGCCTTGGGTTTCTCTCCAGGCTTATTGGAGATTTTGCACAGAAAATCCCCAGCAAGCCTGAGGAAACATTTGCTTTTTGTTTTTTAGCTAGAAGACTGCCGTCCTGGGAGGGGGGCTTAGTGCTCTCCAGCGACAGCAGGTCTTGGCTGGAGGTGGCCCTTTGCAGCAAGCCCTGAGGACACAGGGACCGTCCTGCTCCAGCCAGCAAATGGGCTCTGAATTAGAGAAATGCCAATGGTCGGTGTACACAGAAAAGGCAAAAGCCAAGATCTAAGGCCAGGTCCTAAGATGCGGTTGCTGCTCCGAGAGAAGTCCGGATGGCAAAGAGCCTCCAGTCCCCGTCCCCCGGGGGGAGAGGCAGAGGCTGCAGGCAAAGCCCCAGGCCAGGCTGCTCCCAGAGCGGCTTTGATTTGGTGCTGCAACCCCCCCGGCAGGGCCAGGTTTGGAGGGTGCCACACAGCCAGGAGCAGCAAGCCCAGGCAGGGCCGCCTTCACGAGCATCCTTCAAACCCACCCTGCAGAGCCGGCATCACAAAGCCCACCCCGAGCTGAGAAAGGGCTCATCTTTCCCATACAGCCAAAAGGAAACAAAAAAACCCACCCAGTTTCAAAATGAAAGCAGGAAATCCTTTTTGCCTTTATGCAAATAGTCAGACAAGTGTTTTACCATGTGTTTACTCTCCAGCTGTGCCCGCCTTCCCCCCAGCTTCCCTCTCTTTCCCTGCCTGTTCTCCACACGCTTCTCCTTTGAGGATGCTGCACCGTCTGCTGCAGGTTTTGTCCCCGTCCTCCCCATGCACAGCCCCTCACCAGCACTGGCTGCACCCACCGCAGCCAAGCCGCAGCCCCTGCGCGGTGTGTTGCATCCCCTCGATGCTGCAGCGCTCTGCAAACCCCACGGTCTTTGTCTGGGCACAAAGCCGCCACGGTGGCCACACGGACAGGGGACGGGGAGATCCCCCTTGCCCGAGCTAGCCACAGCCACGCAGGCACCCCCACGCTCCTACAATCCACGGCCAGCACAGCTATAAAGCCAACCCTCCGCATTTCCAGCAGGAAAGGCGCAGGGCTGCTGCTGGGGAGCTTTTAAAACCCATCTTGCACAAAGAACAAGAAAGGAGCTTATATCCCAGCAAGAGCTTTTTCCCCTGACAAATTTGCCAAGCCTCCTGCAACTGCACAACCTGCTTCTTTCTCAAGCATTTTGTTATTTCTGCATTCAATAATTTATAACAAACGAACTGAAACATCAACAGATAGGGGGAAAGCAAAACTAGTCCTGACCCAAAATAGAAAAGAACGACTGCCAGCCATTTTAGATGAGTTTTATATCTCCCACAGAAGGCTGTCAGGGCTCAGACACAGCCTCACTGATGACCATTTCCAGGAACGTTTTATCCTCTTCTACAGGAAGGAGGATGCAGGAGGTTTTCTCTATCTGATCACAGAGGGTTTTTTCAGCCTCCTGCCTGCAGGGACAGGCAGGGCACCACCGCAGCTAGCCAGGACCTGAGCCCCCTGCAGCCACCACTGCCCAGCCATGAGCCAGTCCCCCTGCTCTGCAGGGCCACAGTTTATACTTTTTCCTGCTCATTTTTAACCCCAGTCTCCTGTCACGACCCTTTCTTTCCACCGGGTCAGCAGCAGAGAGCCTCAGGAAGGCAGCCAGCACACTCGGGCTGTTGCGTCTTACACCAGGGCTCCTTCATCCCCGGATTTTGCTGCTCCTTGCAGTTTAGAGAAGGGCTTTCCATTAACCCTTCCTACTTTCCCGTCACCCAACAGCAGTAAGGCAAGCTGCTGCTTTCTGTAGATCACAGAAAGCCTGACTCTAGGAGACGAGAAATCATCTGTACCCCAGTAAGGCACAGGGAGAAGCAGCAGGAGACCTATTTGAGATGTGTCTCGTCTTGCTCCAAACTGCAGACAAGTCCTGCTGCCTGCGAGGCACAAACGCTAAGCCCAGCTTTCACAGTGGCTTAAAGGCATCTCCACCCTGAGCATTAGCTTCAGGTACCCAGGCAGGTGAGCTGGGCTAAGATGCAGGACTTTTGACTGATGGGTTCCCTTCTGCTGCTGCTTTTACAGCAGGCAGAGACAGGAGACAGCTACTGGCACCAGTTACCAGCATCTGCGCACCTGCAGCCATGCTCCAGCTGTGCCTGCGGCACAGCAAGCTGCTGTAGCTCTGTCCTGCTCTTCCAGCTCTCCAACTACAAAAAGCACAGCAAATTACTTCCTTGGGATTTTCTTCTGGGAAGCAATGACTTGCTTTCTCTGGTGTTTTTTCATTAGCTGTGAAGATAGCCTGAGAAGACACCACACGATTCACCTCCAGAGCACCCTGCATGTTCCATACTCACTCCGGTAGCTCTCTGGGACAGGCTGGAGAATCACCTCCACTACAGCAGGTAGCTCAAGATAGCACAAGTGCTTCACAGCATGGCTGATGCTGCTGGAGCTGAACTTGCCTAGGCTAAGGATGAGCATCCCTGCATCACTCCCAAACTTGGAGGAACTTGGCGCTCTAGCCATTGACACCTCAGGGACTGGTTTCCTTCCAGCCCACACTGCAGTGAAGGGACACCCTTCCCACAGCTGCTTGGTACTACATCCTGTCCTGGGCAGGGAGAAGAGTGCTTTAGTTCCACTATGTGCATGTGCTATAGGCAGCCATACTTGCTCTATTAGCACAACAGTCACTTCTAGTCAGCATTCACAACCTGCCTACGAATAGGTTTAGTAATTAGAAAGTATTTTTTTTTTTAGTTTAGAGAAGGAACTGAAGGTTTCCAGAGCAGAAGAGCTTTACCTCCTTGAGACAGTTCTCACACCCTGTGTATCACCCATCCTTTTAAGAGCTCCAGTGCTGTCATACAGCATTTTAAGTCTGTGCCCTCACCCACTCCAACTCCCAGGTTTTAATAAAGTAACTAAGAAAGCTGTATAGAATCATAGAATGTGTTGGGTTGGAAGACACCTTTAAAGGTCATCTAGTCCGAACCCCCTGCAGTAAGGGGGGACAAGTATATACAAACCAACAAGAATGGTCACCTTTGCAAAAGTTTTTGGCTGTAAAGCTCATGTTCTGTTTCTTCTTTAAGGAAGGTGAAGTCTGCTACGTCACCCTGACAGGACCCACAGGACCCACATCACACACACACACACACACACACCCCCTGCTATTTAAAGAAAAAATTGTACACTTCTCTTATTCATTGACCAGTACCAAAATATGTTTTAACAGATGAATGACAGTAGTGATCCTCAGCAAAAGTCTACCTGAGGCCATGGTTATGTTTCGTGAAGCACTGTTCAACCTCGCGCTGCAAGTTTATTGTAAGGCCAAAGACCTTGCTCTAGACCTGCCACCTCATCCTTCTGCCTTCATTTATACTTTCCCAGTCTACAATACGCAATGAGAAGGGATCATGGTTTAGTTAGAACAAGTGCTTCTCAGAACACCATCCTGCTGCCTCTGACCACTAGCTTTGTGCAAGACACTTAGCAATTCTTCGTTTGTACTTGCTAAACTATTCAGGTTTTCCCCTACCTGAACGTTACGTGACCAAATCTGCTCAGATCCATAACTGAACAGTACAAGAACTGCACTACCACCTCTAACAATTAAGTCTAGGAAACTAGGTACAGACAAAAGCCACCACCTGCTAACAGAAGTAGCTTGGTCCCAAGCTTTTTCTTTCATGCAATGTGAGCACAGCCAAGCTGAACCTCATACTCAGACCCACTGCAAGAGGGTTAAATCAGATGACCTTCCATGGGCCCTTCCAAATAACATTAGTCCATGATCTACTGTGTAAGTGACCCAACTCAGAAGATGCACATCACCTTTTTAAGGTTTTTAGAAGCAATTATAGGCAGAGGCCATGGTTTTTAAATAAAAGTTTAATTCCTTCATCAGGTCTTAAGTTTGAACACGAATGCTGCTGAAAATCCTCACACCGCTGCTCCGATGTCCTGGCTCTGGGCTCTCAGGGCATTGGCAGTGTGGCAGCAGGGGCTCCAATACAGGAGGCAGGAATCGGACTCTCAGTAGAGCTCAGTGCAGGATGCAAAGCAAAGAAGCAAGAGACACACACTTTCCAGACAAACACCAATTCTTATACAAAAAGAAAAACCCTACACTGTAATAGAAGTGTTAATGTTGCCACAGGACAGGAGTTCTAGGAAGGGAGAGAAGTCTTCAGTAAAAGGCACAACTAAAAGAAGTACTTCCCTAGATCTTAACCAAGTTTTTCAGTTAGTTCCACTTGTACCCCAGCCCCTAGCCTCTCAAAGCCATGCTGGTTACTCTAGCAAGTAATTTCAAGTTCCTTCTTTTCCCTTTTTCCCTTCCTCCAGCTCAAAAACAAATAAAAGAATTGCTTATAAAAACCAGAGCATAAAACAGCTTGGTCTATAACCCCATAAGAGTCCAGGAGAGACTGAACAGTTTACCTTACGATTGTCTGGTACAGTTACTAAGTATTCAAGTTTCAGATGATACTTACTACATCCGGGAGCCTCAGCCAGCTCTAGTTTTGGTATTTTTCTTTCAGGCACTTTGCTGCCTGTCAGGTTGGTGTTAGATCTACATTTTTCCCAGTACTATGTATCACCAGCCTCTTCAACCCATTGCCGTAAGCACTCATTAGCAACATCAGACTCACTCCGAGGGTTTCTTCAGGTTTTGTAGTCCTGCAACCTCCTATGCTCCTTGGTTTAAGATCTTTTGCAAGGAGTAACACTTTCAAGGCAAGGCAGACGATGACCAGGACAAGCAACCAGAATGTGTCGGTAACTTACAGAACAACAGGATTGCAAGCAACGAGAGGCTAAGACAGCTGGACACAAAGCTGTTGCGTATTGGGTCACCCCAGTGTCTATGCAGGCACTTGCTAGATGCAACAACCAAGCTACTATGGGATAAAGAGGCTCAGTTTACTAGTGTACTGGTAAAAAAAGGATCAAGGATTTGCACAGCAAGTCAGGGTGCAGCTATAGTACACGACAGCAGTCCTCTAATTGCTAGCAAGGCTAACAGTAAGCTGTGAAATTGAGGAACTGGTTTTAGCCTACACTAGAAACTAAAGCACACAACTACCATGAGTCCTCCACGTAAGAGGGAGAAGAATGCTCGTCCAGGATGCACCTTCACCACTACGTTAACACAGCAAGGCAGTACTGCACAGACTATGCTCTCACCTTCACTTTGCTGTGTAACGTGCTAAAGGGCATTTAATTTCATCAACAATTAAGACAAATTCAAGTTTTCAAGCTACACTGATCTCCTTTCACGGGAGGAAGCTGTAGCAGAACCACCTCCCAGGTGTCCCCCAGGGCTTCACCTAGGGTCAAGCTTGGCCAAGATACAAGCCTTCCCCATAGCTCTTCAAGGGCTTCCATCAGGTATAGAGTGGTAAGACAGCCAGCAGTCTCTTGGGCTCTTGCTGTAGATCCAGATCAACATGTCCTAGGGAGTTCTACTTCCCAAACAATTTAGGGTGCGCATGCCAGATCATCTAACCCTGCCCACAGACAAACCCTCTCCCCCCCCGCCCCCGAAATAATTGTGGCAATTAGCCATGTGTCAGTCCCGCTCTCCACAGATCTGCAGAATTGAGTCAATACTACTGATGAGCCCCAATGCACAGGGTTGCTGGTGGAGTTGGAGTGTTACAGAGATGAGCTTCTCCCCCCAGCCTCCCAGTGTTGGGATCAGAGCCAGTAAGCCTGACTTAAGCAGGAGGAGCTGTGGAGAACTGCACTGGAACAAGCGGAGTCTTCTACTGAACTTTACAACAAGCTGAACAACTTTTGGTTTTAAAAAAAAAGCCATACAAGCAGCAGCTGGCATCTGTTGTTATAAAGGGACATGGCTGAATAGGTAGGAGACAGATTCCCCATTATGAGTCCTCCTGATGGCCTCCGCAAGGATCATTGAGATGTCAATCACCTGGGGGGGAAGAAAGATGCATCAGCATCACTGAGAAAAGACATCAAGCCTGGAAGAACAGCTGGTAAGTTAGGAAGGACTTAAAGAGTAAACTCATCACCCAAATTTGTAACAGTCTGTCACCTTTCTTTGCTGAGACTCCCTAAGCTCTGTTTACCTTAGGACTATGTTAGTCACTTTGTGTAGGTTGCAGAGAAGTTAGGGGAGTCAAATTGCTTCCCTTCAGTCATGAGGCTTTACCATCATTGCCAGCAATCTAAGAAAGATGAAGCTGCTACGTTGCAGCCCAGCACCCAGTCATTGTGCTGGCTCCACCTGGTGGGGTAATCCAGTTAACAGGAGGGAAAATTACATCTCAGTAAAACCCTAGCTCTGAACGCCAGCAGCTAAAGCATTTCCATGTATGTAGCCTCAGTAAGAAGCACCATGTTCATGGCACGTTAAGGAAACTAAGGGACATCCATATTTAACATTCTTTCTTCCAGATAGTTTGCCTCCAAAGGAAGGAAAGAAACAACTTAGGAGCCGCAGAGCAGACAGAGCACAAGACTTATGACAAATCCTTTAGTGCTATATTTCTTAACACTGAACATCACCTGTTAGTGTAAAAGAGTGAGATGTTAAGTGAGATCCTGAAAAACTACTCCACTGTAATCTCTGGCTACAGCTATTTACATACTGATTACCAGTTTAACATTTTGCCTACATTAACTGTAGTGTGGAGCTTGGAAAGAAGTTGAAGCATCAGACATCTTTTAGATATGCTCAGTTGCAGGAATATCATCCAGAAGTTAAGTGCTGAAAAAACTGCAACCCAATAGCAGTTTGCAATCAGCTTATAACTTACTTCCAAAAGCAGCTTATAATTCACTACAGCTTCAACCAGTTGACCTTCCTTTTCACCAGAACCCCAGTACTGGGGAACCTGCTACACCTACAAGACAGTACTAGCTGAGTCTTAGCAGAGCCATTCACCCTCTCCAAATGCCCGTGTCCTATATATCTGCTGTGAAGCTAGTATTTAGGATGTCCTTGGCTGTGCATATAGTATAGCAGTACTTGAAGCTTCTGATGGACCTATTATGCCTGAATGCTCAGGTAAAGCTGCAACTTCCAGCTATCCATTAACACAGGAAATCAAGTTCTGCTGAGCTCAAGTTGTATAATCAATTTTTTTCTTCCAGGAAAGTCAGCCTCAGCTTCGGAAATAAAATGCCACAGTACTTTTCCTAAATGGAAAACCCAAGACACAGTGAGCATAAAGAGACCAGCTTTTAGCTTTCATATGGATGGCAAAGTGTTTTTGTTTATCTTTGGCAAGTATCTGAACATTGTACTGTGGAGTAGTGTCAACTGCTCTTAGTCAAACCAGGAGGACATGCCCATGGGACACAACTGCACTCCTGCTACAGCTCACCTGCACTGCTGTTATGATCAGACATGCAGTATTCACGTTCCTCAGACCAGGCCTACTTTGCTTCACAAAAGGAAGGGACACTCTGCTTAAAAGGGTGGGCATTAGGGGACAGGTACACAACTAAGGTTGGCATTACCAACTTCAGAAGTTCCTATCTACTTCTGCTTCAGTATTACATGTCATCAGCATATAGCGATATACACTCCAAAGTGTCCAGATACAACGGCTTGCTTACGTCAGGGCCCCATTAGATCAGTGATCTGATCTAGGTGAAACAAGCCCTGAAAAAAATGTACTTAAATGAACTGTTTAAGATGAGCTGGATTAGAAGCTGCATTTTATCACTGTAACAGGTCTCTTATCCCACAGCAAAAGGAATAAGAGAACTAGTCAACACCGTCACTGATTCCAGTGCCAATGAAACTGCTGTAAGCACTAGACAGTATTACGGGGTTTTCCCACCAAAAGGAAGACAGGCAAGTGTTTCTGCCCCCCCAAGAGTGACAGAAGAGAAAGTAGATGCTCACTTGGATTTTAGGGCACTGCTTCATCTTGTCCTCCTGGGGTATTGTGTTTGTGACTACAACTGCCTCAAAACAGGCATTGTTGATCCGAGAAATTGCTGGCCCAGAAAAGATCCCGTGAGTTAAAATGGCATAAACTTTGGTGGCTCCAGCTGACACAAGCCTACAAGGCGGGGAAAAGGAGAAGAATGAGAAATTTTCAGCAAGTATTAAACTGGCATTAGTGCAGGGCACATGGTAAGCATGAAAGGACACAATACCATATGCTGAGGGGACAGGCTACCTTTGATTCCCCCCTCCAGCCCACTATTGATTTGGGGGAAGAAAACAATTTAACAAGTACCATAAAAACCACCACAGGCAAAGCAGACATTGAAAAATTATTGTTCTTAGCCCTGGGACATTTGGGTGAGATCATACAAATCACCTTCCATGATTTTTGCCAACACAAAAATTAACAGGTGTTTAGTGCTGAGTGTTGCACATGCTGGTGTTTCTATTGTAGAAGGCTTGAAAGATATCAAAGCTTGAAAAGCTTACTTCTGATAGAAATTCAGATGTATGACCTTAAGGTGACAGACCAGACAACACCTAGTTCTACCTCGCATAGTCAGTGATGGTGCAGTGGAAGACATAGTTTCAACACAAGCATCTTTCAAATAAAAAAAGACACTATGGTCTTCTAGTTATTCTCACTGTGAGAACTTCAGGCTTTTTACTTATTTTATATGACATGGGATAGATAATCAAGAAACTATGTTACTTTGTGAAACTTGACATGCAATAACTCACTACATAGCATTCACTAAAAACAGGTTTCTGATTTAGGAAATAATCAGTCAGCCCTACTCACTTGTCCGCAGCATGACAGATGGTACCGCATGTGTCTGCCATATCATCCACCAGAATGGCCACTCTGTCTTTCACATCACCCACCAGCACCATGCGATCCACTTCATTGGCCTTCTTGCGCTCCTTGTGAATGAGGGCGAAGTCTACATTCAATCGATCTGCAATGGAGGTCACTCTGAAGAGAGAACAGTTTCCAAACAACACTTAACTCCACACAACAGCTTCAATCGAATCTCTTTTAAAACTATTAAGCACAAACCGCCACTGCAGTAAGATAAGCTGTCACCAAATCTGTTACTGCTCCCAAGCAATTAACAGAAGACACTCTGCTACCTTAGTTTCCCTTCAAGCAGTTAAACTGCTGTCTCTGATACAATCTCTCCCAATGACAGCAACTAGGTTAAGATAAAACAGTCTTTCATCCTAACCACTGTAAATTAATTTGCATTTAAGGCTCAAAACAAACCTTAACCAGCAAGTTTGGCAAACCTGAAGTGATCAGAATACTTGACAAGTTGTCATCTTTATAACACTACACTGGAAAAGCTTAAGTTGTGCTACGACAGGGATCTGCTTGCACTCATGTAAGCATTCAATTGCCATGCATACAAGTGCCAGCACAAGGACAGTGGCAGGAACAGACATCCAAGAAATGCCAAATCCACCACCTCACATTTACTTTGGTTAAAGTGACCACAGAACAATCTTACTAGAGGGACCCAAACTTTATATATTGATACTGATGAATACTAGAGAGTTTAAAAGCATTAGGAGTGAGAAGGAACAAAAGACCCATGCCCCTAAGAAATTCTGCTCTTGAGATAAGTAGAGTCCTAGCCTCAGTAGATCAGACTCATCACCCTGGGAGTCCTACACCAGATTTTTACACCAAATTGTTTACTAAAGTATTTAGTTCTGCAGTGTCTCCATAAAATATTGCACCAGCTAAGATTGACACATTTCAGTTTAAGTGGCATTTGAAGAGTTTTTTTCAGGAGTCAGATTATAGCTGGCTGAGTTGGCATTTCATATAGTGCATTATGCAACAAGCTACAGAAGTAGATGAATATACAAAAGGTCTTGTCCAATACAGGGGCCACAACAAAGCTACAGGAAGACATACAGTGACCTACAGCAGTAGTATCTCTCCGCTGTTTGTAAAAGATAGCTTAAAACACTCTAAAGTATGTGAATCAGGTCAGAACACACCAACATTTTGGCGTGACAGTCCTGGATTAAAGAATACATCTATGTCCTTTTGCTGTTCACATGTAGCCCTTAAACAGAAGCATCAAGGAACAGCCTAGTTTCTCCTAATAAGCACCTGAGAACATTCTGAACTGCCCACAAACTGGCATGTTTATCTGCAGAAAGATGGCAGATTGTCAGACTATCAAAATAGAAGTGTGCTTTAACATATGCTGCTGCTTTTTGGAAAGGAACCATCTATCTTCCTTGCTCTCAGGGAAGAGGAAGAATAGCAGCAGGCTTAAGTTCCAGCTAGATATTCAAATCAGAAGTTATAAAGTAAGAAAACGCCTCAATAGTCTAAGCTTAATACTGCAAAGAAAACAGCCTGGATAATAATGTATCATTGACCAGCAGCGGTAACCTTGTCTTGGCACAGAGGTATGAGCTACATGATTCCTTCCTTCAACCTGCATAATTACCCTTCTACAAAAAATTAGTTTAGTCCAAGGGATGTAGTAATTGTGCAATTCCTACCTATGCAGCTGCGATTCTAGAAGCTATTTAATTCTCCACGTAGCCCAAAAAACCTTCTAAACACTCCCTAGGAAGACTATCCAACCACTCTTCACTAGCTGCCACAGAAGGCAAGCTGGCAGAGGGAACGTCTTACAGAAGGCAAGCTGGCAGAGGGAACACGCGTCTTAAGAATAAGGTGACAAGCACTCAAGTAGATACAGAAGCACCGCCACAAGCTAGCTGCCTGACAGCTTACCTCTTGGCTCCACCAGCGTCTGGTGAAACAATAGTGCAGTTTTTCCACTCTGCAATATTCTCTTTGATCCATTTCAGTACAGCAGGCTCAGCATATAAGTTATCAACAGGGATATCAAAAAAACCCTGCAAGGAAGATAACAGGAACATATGCAGCTGAAGGTCACATTCCAAAAACAGTTGGAAGCAGCCTTCTATATGATCAGGCATGCAGCCACCACCATTCCACAGCTTTCAGCTTTCCTTTCGACTTCCCTTAATGCAAGGGCAGTAGCCTTTGGCATACGCAGAATAGTAATGTAAGAAGTCTTCAGAGCCAAAAATAGTTTAGCAGCATAAATAACACTTTACATCTGACACCTTCGCAACATGGAACTAGTTCTATCCTACAGGGGTGCAGAAAACCAGCATCAAACGCACTCATTTGCAGAGCAGCTAGCTGCCTGTTTACAAAGTCCACCTTTAAAGCTCAATACTTACACTGTTTGCATCTACAGAAAAACCTATGAAAAAGGCTTGAGTAACATTTGTTTTTCAACTAATTGCAGGTGGTTCCACAACTTTACACTGACCCAGCAGACTCCCCCAGGTAAACCTCAAAGGTCACTAAAAGCCAGGAGTTAATCCTGGGCAGGGAGTAATTGGCAGGAGAGTGGGGACAGCTACTCTAGAAGAATGCTTCAAGGTACAGAGGTAACGGATCCTTCCTACCATCATTCCTTCCACACTCAGCAACCCACCAACTAGAAGAACCAGTCTGAAACCAGCCAGATGCTGGAAGCTCATATACACAAGCCCAATTATTCGATAGACTCTCACCATTGCTGCTGGTGAAAGGTCAACCCTATGGCACGCATCACTTCAAGCCTCTTAGGGAAGTGGCATACCCTCTTGGGCTCTGTTCTTTTATTTCACAATCTTTCTGAAAGTCTTCTCAGATGTGCCCCCATAGATTCCGCACCCCACCCCACCCCCCGTGTGAGACAAAGTATTTCTGGGCAAATTATACCAGAAGAAATTATACTGAAGTGTGAATGGCTGCATTTTCAACCGTTAAAATGACAGCCAGCCCACCTACTTCACCAGGCAGTAGATATCTTACCCTTCTGGATGCAAAGTGTTTGCAGCAATACAACAGATATCCTCCCCTCTGCCACATCCCTCTCACTTGCATTGAGTTGGTTTCTTGGTCTCAGAGTACTTGCTCAAGGTGGAAATAGACAAGATTGATAATTTAACAGCTTGCTGTCCCTTGTCTCCCTGGTATACACTCTTGCCATTTCTCTTACACAGCTCTGGCCAAGATTTCAATTGCTCTGTGAGACTATTCTGTTCACTAAGACAGCAAAACCCATGAATAATTTTCAATTCACCAGCAGCTTGGGAGACAACCAAAGCCAACTTACAAGGAAAGGTGGCACTGAATGGATACAAGTGGGACTGCCCACCTTGTCAGCAGCAAGCTATCAGATCACCATCCTGGTGTACTAAAGCCTCACAAGCAGCTGTGCCAGTACACCTGGAGGCAGAGCTAACCTCAGGGCAGCAGCATTACCAGCCACTGTGTCAAACACAGCACTGCTCACTTTTCCCTGACAATTCAGTAAATATCAAAGCTCTACTCAATATTTAAGAACACTCTAGATAAAGCCGTTCTCCATCTCAAATTCCTCAAAGGACCAGTTAAGAATACACAGTGTCACTGTGTGGCAATAAAGTTGCACGGATCATTTACTAGCCCAACATTCATTTACACAGGACTCATTACGCTTAGTCTGATCAAGAATAGCTATAATTTCATTTACAGATGAACCTGTTACCCATCTCCCCATCCTCTTCTGACTGATTCTACAAGTCCCTTCCAGTCCCCCATTCCCAGGTGCTGATCACTGCTGTGTCTAAAAAAGAGATCACTGGAAAGTCTGCAAGGCAGTAAAGAGGCTCAGACTGGAGCATCTAAGTACTTCCCTGATTTTAGCTCCTACCTGTATCTGAGAGGCATGCAGGTCCATGGTGATTATATGATCTGCACCTGCCACAGACAGCATGTTTGCAACCAGCTTGGCAGAGATGGGAGCTCGACTCTAGTACAGGAAAAAAACAGTATTTAAGACAAGTTCAACTCCTTCATCAAGATGTCAGTCTTCTAGGCAATGATTCGCAAGCAGTTACTAAAAGGAGTACTCATTAACATTGCATCTTTTCATCAACTGGTGATTACAGCTTTGGTGTATTTTCAAGAAGAACTAGATCTTTATGAAAAGATGAATTTGTCCGATGCCCTGAGGTTTGAAGAAATTAAAACAAGTTTTACCTCCTCCTCTACATATTCAGCTTCATCTAATCCCTGTCCAGCAGTCAGGACTTCCAAGGTGTGCATTCATCTACCCGGCAGAAACCTTTACTGCATCCCTTACCTTGTCCTTTTTGTCCTGTCGAGCGTAAGGGAAGCAGGGTATGACAGCTGTGACTCTGCTGGCTGAGGCAATCTTGCAGGCATTTATCATGATAAGGAGCTCCATCAGATTGTCATTGATTTCACCACAGCCGCTCTGCACAATGTAGACATCCTCCCCGCGTACACTCTCGCCTATTTCCACACTGGGAACAGATGGGGAAAGGAGTTGTATCCAAATACAAATTAAAACACAGCCATTACATATGCCTGCAGAGCAACCAAGGGATTGCATTCCCAAGGGTCTGTGGGTGACAGTGTCATACAGTCAAGGGTGTTGAGCAGGAACACAGTTGCTTATTTGCTCAGTAACTATTTTACATCGCTCACTGATCAAATTTAATGGTTTGGTCAGTAAGGCTAAAAGCACTCAGCCTGTACTCTCGATCTCAACACAAGCTGAGCATGTAAACACCCCAGAACGGGCCTTGATCCCCCTGAATCAGAAGTACGACCACCTCAGTTAAAAGCAGCAGTGTACAAAGGAAGCAAGGATGATGGCCAGTCAGCAGAGAAAGCCGAGCCAAGCTTCTACCAGAAGCTATGCTGCGGTCGATTATTAGATTTAGAGTCATAACAGCTATTCACTGGCTTGAACAGAGAAGCCCTCCAGCATTTCACTTTGGAAAGGCTTTTGGGGTTAATTTCCTCCTGGATGTAATGCACACTAATCCCTGCTGATGAAGGGACTGAATACAAGCCAAAGGTCCTGTTTGCCAGCAGCAAACTGCCAGCTTCAGCACGTGTATCAAGACACCTGCACCAGAGGCAGAGTTGGAAAGAAAGCAGTAGCCTTAGGTTTGAGGTTTCATACAGGGCAATGCTGCATAAGGCTTTTGTAGGAATGGATTAACTACTAAGTACTCCGACATTTCAGTTTAGAGAAGCCTGCCACAGATTTGGAAGTAACCAGAAGTCAGTCTACTGAGGACAAAGCTCTTCCACAGTTTCTTTCTTCTTACACTGGAGACGCTCACCCACTCTGCAGACTGCTGCCACAACAAACTCTACAAACAAGCAGACAGACAATCACCCAACCCACTCCTAATGGCTTCACTTATAGAGCACCTTAGGGTAGATTTCTAATTTTAGTATTTCATTCTCTGATCTTCCTCCCCTCTTCTTCAACATGTTTCTGATGACTACTAGGTATTTATACGCTTACTGCTCAATACCCACCAGCAAACTGCTGTCATCTTTATTGCACATCGACTTACAGCAGGCACCAATCTCTCATGAAGAATTTCAGCCAGCATGAGAACTTACTGCTAGGTAAGTGTCTGAATTGACAGTAGTTAGCATACAAGTGTCATCTCCAGCTGTATTAACAGTCTAACATTAAGCTGATTCAAGACACGTATCAATGAACTACTGTGTTAAAACAATCTTACTTTTTTGGGAAGCATCTGCTATCAGTTTGTTACGGTAAGTAAGATGTCTATTAGGTCTTAAAGTCACATTACTTGCTGTCTAGCCAACTGGATGGATAAGAGCAGTTCATAAAGAGCAATGAGAACAGTGCAATGGCAATGGCTGTAAATCAAACAGACTCTTTTTACAACTCTCCTCTACAACTCCTTGTGCTACCTCTGAAGTTTTCAGTTACAATCAATACCCATGCAATAGAAACATAATATTCTCCATCACCGGTAGATCCTGGATTCTCCTGGAAAAAATTACCATCTCCAGGAGAAAGGAGTGGGTTGGAACAATCATTCAAGGTTTTTGTATTATACCATGTGGTGTACACATGCTTAGTGTACTTTTCTAAACCAAGCTTTAAGAGCTCGGAATAACTTTTAGCCTCTTTTCTTTTAGCTTCTTCAAGTAGGAGGGCAGCAGGGCTTATAAAGCATAGAGACAGAAACGAGACGAACCTTAGGTTTCAGAGCTTGGGGGAACACAGACTGCAACTGTATCTGGGCTGCGAGGTGGTGGCAGCCTCTGATCTTTTATCAATACCTTTAAAGCTCTGATGCGCTTCAGAGCCGTTTAAAGGCACCCAAGCACAAACCCGCCAGGCCTCAAGCCATCACAGTCCAGGCTAAGCATGGAAGAGGCCAACCGAGGCGGGAGGTGCATTCCCACCCGCTCCTACTTTTCGGGGAGGTGGGGGCAGGCCCCGGCGGCTGAATCCCGCCGCTCCAGCCCCTGTCCCGGCGGCGGGGGGACACCGACCCTCTCCTCCGCCCCCTCGAGGAGCAGCCAGGGCGTTAGAGCCGCCGGCGGGAGGCCCGGCACGCCGCGACACAGCGGACGGACGGACAGACGGGCAGAGCCCAGCGGCGGCATGGCCCGGGCCGCGCAGCCGCCCGCACACGGCTCACCGCCGCCGGCAGCCCCGGCCGCTCCCCACAGCGCAGCCCACCCCTGGGGCTCCACCGCTCCCCGCGGTGTCACGCTTTACCGGGCCGGCTGCCNTCTCCTGGTTGCTGAACTTCTTCGTGACCACCTTGCCCAGCTCCAGGCCCAGGCGGTCGGCGATCTTCTGGGACAGGTCCTGGTGCGAGCTCCCGCTGAAGATCTTGATGTTGGGCATGACGGCGGCGGTGGCAGCAGCAGCGGCGGCGGCGCTCTCCTCCCCCCCCTCCCCCCTCC
>VYXH01010359.1:30257-60722 GCA_013397275.1 Burhinus bistriatus
ACGCCGCCTGTTGGCTCCCCCGCGAGTGAGTCGGGGTTGCCGCGGCGTGGCAGCCGCAGCCACGGGCCGTGCGGTTCCCCCCGGCTCACGCTGTGCTGTGGCCACCGCCAAGGCAAGCCCCGAGTCGCGGGGTGACGGCCTGCGGAGCCCCCGGCGCGGCAGTGCCCTGCAGCGGCAGCAGCGCGGGCTGGGCGCCCGCCGCTTCGCGTTTCTCCGCGATTTCCCCAGCGAAGGGGTTCTCCTTAAGCGAAACTGGAGCTTTTCCGGCACAAACGGAGGAGGCCCAGGCGCCTCAGGTGAAGGCTGTGCGGAGCCAGGGGCAGGAGGGGAAACGGGAGCTCTGCGGCCTGACCAGCTGTCCCCAGGCCGGCCGCGCTGAGCCCAGCGGTTGGGACCCGTCCCCAGCTGTTAGCTTCTCCGGTGGGGGGGGACGATGTGTGGACATCGTCGAGTTGGAGCAAGTCTTTAATTTTTGAAGGATAGCGCTTAGCTTCTTGAAGATAAACCTTTTGCTTTTTTGTCTTGCAAACTTCTAGTCTACAAAAATACTAATAATTGGTTTTCTTTGCCGTTTCCTTCAGGTATGCTGTGCTCAGGCTCTTTGGCTGAATCGTGAATCGATCCCATTTCAAAAGTGAAATGACGGTAGTGGGCTTCATGTGGGAGGAGGAGGCATTGACTTCTCGCATGTACAGCCGGTGTGACTGGTCTCACTGCAAGCTCCGTGAGAAGAAATACCATGATAGCTGTAATCAGCGTTTTCTGCACTTGTCCTCAGAATTTGCAGCAATGCTTTCTGCTATTTATTTTTCTGTTGGAAGTAGCCTTTGGCCATGTTTTGAAATGAAAAAAAATCATAATTGTGGTAGATACTCTGAATTGCAAATACAGAGGTGTTTTTTTCTGTCTTCTAGATCATTGTTAAAACCCGTGTGGGTACTATTTTAACAGGCTGTTTAATTTAAATTCTAGGGAGTTTTTTACATTTATAATTGGGGTTCTGTACCTATTTCTGTAATTAGTCTTCTGTGATCTTTCATTGTGTGATTACATTATGCAGATTAATTTAGCTTTTGCAAAAATAAACATTGTGTTTAAAGGTTTTTAAACACACAAAATAAGCCACAAACAGCTTCTTCAAAATTTTTCATGTAGTCATGTAGTTCCTACTTGTTTTACTTGATTATCTCATAGGTAACAAACTTTTGCAATGAATTAGGCACTGATAAGTTACTGCTTTGAGTCTCCGAGATCTCAACCAGAAGAAACAGTTGGCAATTCACAGAGGCAACTATTCACAGTCTTGCAACTATCCTGGCCCAAAACGCTGCTGTCACTATCCCCAAAGGCCAGTAAACTAATGATTACAAAATCGTACTTTGAGGAGGTTTTCTATAATCCTTTGTAGGGTGTCTTTAAACTTGGAATTCATCTGGATTAAAATAGATATTAATTCCCATACTTAGCATTGATGGGAATTGGAATATCAATATATGGTAATTTCAGGTTTTTTGGTGTAACTGTAGCAGTTTGTGAAATGCTGTGACACACAGCAAATCCAGGGAATGGGAAAAGAAGAATAGAGCCCTTTGCTTCTGATTTCTTGCTGAACATTGCTCATCTTAATAACACAGAAGAAAACTTCACTGTCAGATGCCTACCTGGTGGTTCAAGTGATGAGATTTGTGGATACCTCCCAAATTTCTAGCAGCCGTATTCTTGCATAAAATCTACATCATCATAACCATTCCCTGTACTCCTGTACTTTTGTCTGGAGGACACCTAAAAAAATGTGACAATTTTGTTGGCATTTTTATATGAGCCTTTCACAGTTCACAACTTTTTTTTCAAATGATAGTTTGGCATAATTGCAAGTTTGCAATGGCTGTTCTGTACATATTTTTCAGTGATAAAGCTATGTAGTCTAAAAATAACTTCAAGGCCTCTCCTCCCTGCAAAACACAGACTACAGAAGGTTTGTTGTTGCTATTGCAGTTTGAAGAATTTAGAAGACACATAACTTCTTTTCAGTCCCCAAAATACTTATTTCTGGGTTTGAACCATTTGCTTCAGTCTTGGTTTAAATTCCATTTTTCCCCCCCTGCTCTTGAATGCAGAATGAGTGTCTTCTTCTGTGCCCAAGCATCCCTGTCCCCTCCCAGTTTATTCGTGAACAAGGCACCGAGAACCTGAGGCTGAAGGCAGCAGAAGGTATATTAAAACATGCGGATTACGCCTCTCATTGACAAACTCCGAGTTTCCCCTACACAAGACTTTTGAAGTAGCACCTCTATCAGTTTCCTCCTGGGATCATGGAGATGGGACTTGCAGGAGTGAAAAGAATGTGACAAAAGATGAAATTAGATCCTTAATCCTGTAAACCAGGGATTGGCAACCTTTCATGTATAAAATTAAAGACTTTTTTTGGTCTTTCTGAGCTAGAGGCCAAGCGTGCTTTCAGGAGTACCAGTGAGCTGGCAGAAGCCGCCCCCCAGGAGGGAAGATTTTGTGGAGCTGCTGGTGGATGACACTGTCTTTTCTTCCAAGGCAAACAGAGCGGGGCTGGGTGCTGTGGCCGCTCATAGTCTCTCCAGCTCTACGTTGTCTGGCTGCCTTGCACTGCTCACAGCAGCGTTAAATGGCCACGAGTGCCATCTAAGAAAAGTCCCTGCTACCCTTCAGGGTTTCAGCTACTGCAACAACTTTGTAGGTTAGACAGCGCTTTGTTTATGAGGACAAAAGTCCAGCTACCTTAACGATTTACCACTATCGCTAGCAAAGCTCTTAGAACAGGACAATCTCAGAGATTTGATTGAGGAGAAGCTCTTAATGCACCAAAGTCTTAGTTAAACAAAGCCAAAAAGCTTGCTCATGAGGTTCTTCAGCCATAGCTTGTCTGTTAGCAGCTTGTATTGCCATTAACTGAAGAAGAAGGGAGAAGGAGAACCAGCTTTGAAGAGGGAGATGTTTATCTGGTTCTTGGCCTAAATGGGATGAAGGGAGAGACTGTGTGGTTGAAAACCATTAGTCTGTGAGTCAGGTTGTCTGTCAGAGGGCGCTCAGGAAAACGATCACAGCCTGAGTGAAGTTTGGATGTGAAAGTGCATTGGTGTATCTCAACTCGTGTGTGGACACCCTTATTCAGAATTAAAGCACCTCATTCCAGTTGGCTTGCTTCATTCTGAAAGCAAAATATAATAAATTGAATTATCTACTTCCAATCTAAAGAATTGTATTTATTTTTCCTGTGGTTTACAATGCAGACAAGCACGAGTTGGTTTTGGTAGCAGAAAGAACAAGCTCATAGCCTGAGCTGCTCTGTTCCCTCATGTTCTGGAAATTGAAGTAAATTACTGTCCAACTAATGAGAACCTGAAAGCACACAAATGGCACACCCCACCCCACCCCTTTTATTTACCTGATCCTATGGAGATGCATTTAATCAGAAATACCTTTGTGTTTCATGGCCTGAGAATATATTTTCCAGGAAGTTTTAAGCAGCGTATTAACACCATCAAATTTCATGGTGATGTCAATCAAGACAAGTAGCCCTTGTCCCGCTCTTGGAACATTCCTGCATACAATTGCTACTCAATTACTACCAGCCACTTAATCAAGGACACGTTTTCATGCAGAAAGCCTGTGGCTGAGGGTTGTTTTTTTGTTTCTGTTGCCTTGTAACTGCACTGCCTCGCAGCCGGTTCTGTTAATGAATGGCACTCGGAAGGAGTAACACAAGGCTCTGCCCTTTGCCTTGGTGGCTGCAAGAAAAGTAGAAGCTGGAAAAAAAGTGAAGGCCAAAAAAGGGGTGGGAGGCAGAAAGAAAAATAGAGGCGGAGAAGGGATGGGAGGATGAATAGCAAAATAGAGGCTGAGATAAAGTTGAGGCTGAAAAGGGCTGCATCTCCCGTGTTAGGACCTTCTGGATTTCACTCCCCTCCCCTGACCCTCGCTGAACCCTTCAGAGACTTGAGGCTTTTCTGTGTGGGAGCAGAGAAACCAACCATGGCTTCTGGGAGCAGCTCTACTGGCTGCTCACTTTCTGCCCACTTCTCTACCTCTATCATTTGTTTTGCAGGGATTATTTTTAGATAAATCTGCTACTCAAAGCCATCGCATGCCATAAGAACCATCTCAGTTTGAATTTTTACTGACTCTGCAAGAACTCCCTATTCTTCCCTTTGCAGAGAAGATGACTTTATCACAGGTATCCCACTAGGTCTGATGGGTTGTATTTAGGAACGAAGCTCACCTGTAGCACTGTAAACACTACCAGAGTTACACAGGACATAGCTGAACCAGAGCACATCCACCAGGAAAAAGGACACCATTTGCCAGGAAAAGGAGAAAACATTGGGAAATAAATGGTGTTTTAAAGTCTCCACTAGAAACAATACAGACTTACGGATGAAAAGCTCTTTAAAGGATCCTGACCGGTCCCTTTGTGTTCCTGATCTTTCTACTCAGCATTTTTACTGTGCCTTTCTAAGGAGCCCGGTTAAAAGTATGACGATGGAGTCCTGTCGCTCTAGCAAGAGGTGAATATTCATTAGATTCAGGAGTATTTCCAAGGTGCTTTTCAAAAGTGGGATTTAGTGGAGTGTTATAAAGTGTCCTGGACCGTGTATGTAGACCTGGTGCATGTCCCCAGCCCTTTCATCTCTGTCCCCAGCCCTCGGCTTGTGCAACAAACCTCCGAGAGGCAGCGCTGGGATTTCTGCCACTTGGAACACAGTGTGTTGGCTTTTTAATGACTTTATAGTCCAGCTGCAGAAAACGCCCTCCCTGTTCGCTCTGTATCTGGGGGGCAGGTGACAGCAAGGGGCACCATCTCTGCTGGGCTGGAAGGTTGTGCAGAGGCTGCAGTGGGATGAGGCGTGGGCAGGTTCCTCATCTGCTCATGCCCTGACGTGGAATTGCATAGCCCGACACAAAAAACCTTTGGAAGAGTTTCCTATCATGCGTACAGGCTGTTTCCATATACACTAAGTAAGGTTGGCTGATGTAAATAAGCTGCGATACCCGTCTTCCCTGGCAGACTTCTCCCGTGTCCAATTAAAGCCATGGGTGTCCCAGCCAGCTCCACCGTGTCTGCCTACGCGAGGAATTTGTTAGGATGTTTTACACTGGAATCCAGACACTGTGCTTTAAATGAGGATAAAATTTAGACATTACTCATTTCTATTTGACTGTCAGCTCCCTTGGGCGTGATGAAAGCAGCAGTGGGTCCCAGCTATTCAGCTCACCCCGCTGTTGTATCTGGGGCTGCTGTGATTCCTGTGTAGTGTTGCCAGGACCTTGGAGAGGATGGAAATCCCGACAGGAGAATGCGGCCACTATGCCGCGGGGATTAGAGTTCAAAGTGCTTTAAACCATGGTGCCCAGTTGTTGTCTCCAGCTGACAATGACCAGCAAAGTCCACAGAGACACAAGCAATTTTATCCAAACCTATCTTGAGGCTACTGCTTGAGGTCTGCTAATTTTCCAGCTCCTGCTTTTGACAATTTAACCCCTGAAAGCCAGGTCTTCTGTTCTTCTCCTGTGTATTAGAGGGGCCGGCAACAGCCCAGTTTTTGTTCCTTTTCTATCCATTGTCACTGATAGAGCCCTGATGAGTATTCTTGGGAGTGGACATAATTTAGAGAAGATTAAGGGAGCGCAATGACGTCAGATGGTCACGAATGCATGTTGTGGCTCAGCAATACTCATGGGAGCCGTGAAGGCCCTGGAGGAAATCTGCGCCAGCTGTAACTCCACAGCAAAAAACTGAGGGCGAAGGCAGTATGGGAAGGGCAGTTACTGCTGGCGCTGCTCTGAGAGGGTGCTAAAGGGCAGGTGAACACAACCTGCCACGCTCAGGCAGACTGCTCTGGTGGGAGAGGATGGAGAAAAATTCATTTATCTTTATGCACACACACCTGCAAAACAATATTGTCCTTTTCTGAGAACCGTATACTTTGCTTTAACTTGCTGGGGGACAGTGGCTTTGATCTGAAGAGATGCTGATGCTAAATGAGAACAAGGCAGTCTGCAGGCAGATAAACTAGGTGGACAGTGAAATGGGAACTAGATTTGGAAACAAAAATATTTACTTGTAATTCTCTGTGCTGTGTAACTGAGATGCATTTTTTTTGAAAAATCTGTGATTCAAAAACATTAACTAGAGCATTTTACCTGGATCATTTCCTTTAAGAGTATTCACAGGTGCCCAACAGAGTGAGGTCGCAGGGACAGCACCTAAAAGGTGAGTACAGCAATCACAAAGGCAGGGCTTCATCATCCTTCTCCAGTACGTACCAGTATAGCTCCTCCCTTCACACAGGGACATCTGACTGATCCTGGAGCACCTATTGCCACCACTGTACAAATAATAACAGTGTGCTGTGAAGAAGTAATTCCTTTCTGATGGGGTGCTGATTGCCCACTAGATGGTACTAAGCATCGACTCTGAAATTGCTGGTTCAACTGCCTGCTGTCAATAACATTTTCAGGCTCTGGGAGTTGTTAGAAAACCTCTTGGCTTTTCCATTTTTTTGATCCATACCCAGCTTTATAAATAGGTGGGTTTTGTCTAATTCAGTGTCATCGTTAGTTAGTTCAGCATGGGAAAAGGTGTGATGCAGATTAAAATAACGAGCCTGGAGGCACAGAGAACGTGTGTGAGTCTCGACTGCTTGCTGCCTTTGCTTTAGACAACACATTCAACCCCCGTACGGAGAGTGACCCAGTTCCTAAGTTTTTTTGTGTTGGATCTTTATCAGACGTGGCTTTTATAGTTCCTGGAGGCTTTGGGGCGCATAGAGAGCACACATCAATGCCTTCCTCCCTGACAGCAGTTCATTGTGCCAGGCAAGACGTGTACCCAGAGGGAACGGGATATTGGAAACGTCACCTGTAGCTAGGAAACTGTTTGCCTTGCTCAGATTTCTCCCCTGGTCTGGCATTACGCTCTTGTTGGGTTTTCCCCCGCAGACACACTGGAGCAGTCCCACAGGGCAGCAGAACCGATGGCAGGTCGCACGCCGTCACCTCTTCCCAGGCAGAAGAGCAAATGGCAGGCAGAGGCTGTGACCTGGCTGAAAACAGGCACTGGAGCTGGTCAGCGGCTCAGCTTGGCTCATCTGAAAGGGATCAAGGCAGGAGTTTGCTAACAGAGGGGGGTTAAAGCATGTCCCAGCTCTCCCCTGCTTTAGGGGCAGGAGGGTGTCCCACGGGCACCAGGAGGACCACACTTTCCCCAGCACGGCCGCAGTGCCCAGCGCCAGCGGAGAAGGGGTGAAGTGCCGCTGGAGGCGTTCCCCTCCCAGAGGAGAACTAAGCATAAATGCCCATTAACACCACAAAACCCTGCCAAGTCAAACAGTTCATTTCAAACCTGCCTTTTTGCTGCTTCATGGCTTCCTTCGTAGCCTGGTACTTAACTGCTGCAGAGTCCAGCAACGTTGTGGAGTCCTTAAGCTGTGCCCTTCCAGTACAGAGATATGTGTATTTCTATAGCAACAAAAATAGGGGGCTTTGCTTACAAACAGTGTTTTGTACAGCTAAGAACAGCCACATTTCCACAAATTTCTTAATTCTTAAAAAAAGACACAAATGCTAGTTTGGATATTAAGATTAATATATTTAATCTTTCTTGTTTGTAAAACAAGACATAAATTTGTGTATATATATAATTTATATATTTTTTTAATTTATATATACTATATACAGACAATAAAAAAATTTTCCTCTGTATTAGACTGAGACATTTATGGAGTAATGATATAGGCATAACGGGGAGCTCAAAGAAACTCAGAGTTTTGTAATAGATAATTCTCGGGGAAAAGAAAAACACAGCTCCCTGTTGGTCTTCAGCATTGTAACAGGCTTTGCCCACCATGGACTGAAATCCGAATTGGCTCTTCCACTGTATATTTGCTACATGGTTCTTGAAAGCAGGAGGCTGTCCCTGCAGCAGGATCCTCTCTGCCTTGCTGACAGCAACGGCCAAAGTCCGGGACAGCCATGGGCCAGGGGAGGTTATTGCACTCGGTAGAGGATGCGCATGTTAAAAGCACATTGTGCATTTCCATAACTCCTACGGAAGAACGAGAGATTTCGAATGTGCGTATTTATAAAAAATAATAGAGATGGGAAGCGATTGATCGTACGGAGATCCCTGATCATCCCCATGCGCTGGGGCAAGCTGGCTGGGTTTGAAAACCGGTCTCACTCCTGGTGTCGTGAGGCTGATGCCACGATCTCACTTTCCAGCCGGAGGTGGGTGCGATGGGGAGAGGTGCAGGGACCCCGGCAGGACCTGCTCTCCCCATGCGCGCGTGAAGTGCAGTGAGTGGCAGGGTAAGGGCAATGCAGTGTGTAACCTTGCATTCTTCTCCTCGCTCTGTTTTGGAGGGTGGGTGACTGCAGTGAAGCACCAATTAAGGCAGTCTGATTGATTAGGTGTAGAAGCTAGACTGGGAGAAGGAGGGGAACCTCGGGGTGCGAAGGGGAGCGATTAGGAATAATTTTATCATTCACCTGGAAGTGAAAAAAAATAAAAATCTGAAAACCCCAACTCCAAATAAATAATCATCACAGAGTACTAAATAATGCTTCTTATGGCAGTCAGTCTAGTGGAGACAGGAAAAGGACCCCAATGCCATGGCAAGGAGGGCAGCTCCTTTGGCTGATGGCAGTAGCGCTGCCTGGCTTGGGGGCAAGCTGTGGCTCACAGACAAAGCTGATCTGGGGTTCCTCTCTAATGGGCATGGTGAAAGGAAACAGGAGAGGGTTTGGGCTGAGCCTTGGAGGCACAGACCTGACCTCTGGAGAATGGTCTGAAAGAGGTCTCCCTCTCAGATCCTAGCCCAGCTCCTGGCTTGCAATGGTCAAAGATCAATCTGGGTTCCTTGCAGGCTCTCTAGCATGGACACAGCCATCCAGCAAAGGAAGGGGAACATAGAATCATAGAATCAAAGAAACATTTAGGTTGGAAAAGACCTTTAAGATTATAAGAGTTCAACTGTTAACCTAGCACTGCCAAGTCCACCACTAAACCATGTCCCTCAGCACCACGTCTACATGTCTTTTAAATACCTCCAGGGATGGTGACTCAACCGCTTCCCTGGGCAGCCTGTTCCAATGTTTGATAACCCTTTTGGTGAAGAAACTTTTCTGAATATCCAATCTAAACCTCCCCTGGCACAACTCAAGGCTATTTCCTCTTGTTCTATTGCTTGTTACCTGGGAGAAAAGACCAACCCCCACCTCACTACAGCCTCCTTTCAGGTAGTTGTAGAGAGTGATAAGGTCTCCCCCTCAGCCTCCTCTTCTCCAGGCTAAACAACCCCAGTTCCCTCAGGTGCTCCTCATAAGACTTGTGCTCCAGACCCCTCACCAGCTTTGTTGCCCTTCTCTGAACACACTCCAGCACCTCAATGTCTTTCTTGTAGTAGGGGACCCAAAACTGAACACAGTATTCAAGGTGGGGCCTCACTAGTGCCGAGTACAGGGGGATGATCACTNCACTCGTTGGGCCCGGCCATGCAGCCAGTTTTTACCCAGCGAAGCATATGCCCATCTACACCACGAGCAGCCAGTTTCTCCAGGAGAACGCTGTGGGAAACCATGTGAAAGGCTTTACTGAAGTCTAGGTAGACAACATTCACAGCCTTTCCTTCATCCACCAAGTGGGTCACCTTGTCATAGAAAGAGATCAGGTTAGTCACGCAGGACCTGCCTTTCATAAACCCACGCTGACTGGGCCTGATCATCTGGTTGTTCTGTATATGCCGCGTGATGGCACTCAAGATGATCTGCTCCATAACCTTCCCCAGCACCAAGGTCAGACTGACAGGCCCATAGTTCCCTGGATCCTCCCTACTCGCACGCATTAAGCCCTCACCTTTTGCACAGGCAGTACCTGTGCTCAGGGCTCGGGCACTGGTGCCTAAGCTGTGAGAGTAGAGCCTGCTAGGGTGACCTAGCTCTGCCCCAGGATTATGGCATGCTGCCCATGCTAGGACTACTTCCCAAGCCTCAGCATAGCAGCAGGGACCTGCACCCCTGAGATCCCTTCTGCTGCTAGTTACGTTGCATTTGTGGGCCAGGAAGACCCTGGAGGCAGAAGAGCCGTTTACGTGGCAAGACACTGGTTTGGCTCCAAACTGCCCAAGTGAAGCCAGGAGATCTCAAGCTCAGTTCCTGCTAACTCACTGGCCCACCACACACTGTCACAAAGGTCTTTGTACAAGTGAGGCCCAGAACCACATGAAACCAAACTAGCGTGGAGATAGGATGACTGTGCCCCCCAAGTACCATCACCGACAAGCCAGCATGGGAGAGCAAGCAGAGCAGCTGCTTGAGACCCCTGATGAGCTGGTCGCACAGCTTGCGACAGGGCATCAATTTACCCTTCAAAAAACACCACCAACACAACCATCCCTTCTGCAGAGATAAAAGAGTGTCTTCACTACCGCAAACCCCAGTGGATGTGGGCCTGTAGACAGGCATCCTCACCAGACCTATGTGATCTGAGAACCACTAGCACATGGCCCAGTACACACTGGCTTGTTGGTTTTCATAGCTGGCTTACTTATTGATCAACGTCTTTAGGGAGCGTGTGAGCGTGCCCATGACAGTGGCTACCGTGGCTGACTGGCGGGCAAGCTGTTCCACCGTCTGCTGGTGGCTCAGTGTTCTGGCCGTGGACTCCTCTGCAGCCTTCAGGAGGAAGGTGTAGTTTCTCACCACTTCCTCCACCTTCGTCAACAGCTCTTGGCGCTGAGCTTCCGAGCGCACGACATACACCAGCCTCACAAACGTCTCAATGAGGCTGCTTAGCACCTGGAAGCTGCTCGTGATGGCAGAAAGCATGTGGGTAGGACTCTTGTCGACGGCCGCCACGCGGCGGCAGGACGCCCGAAACTCCTTGAACTTGAGGGCGAGCTCTTGCTTGTACTCAGCCAGCTGGGAGATGTAGGGTTTGCAGTCCCGGACGTCAGGGCTCACCACACACTGCCTCAGGATAGTCAGAAGCTCATTGGTATCCAGCTGCACTTGCAGAAACCCATTGGGAAAGCTATAGGCATGGCCTCGAAGGGTGTTGATCTTTGCCAAGCTCCCCTCAAAACTGGAGGTCCTTAAGTCTATTTCCTGGGTCTGACTGTCATTGGGACTGCTGCAGGCTGTTGCGTCTAGGACCTGAAGAGTCCTGCTCATGACTGGGACCATCTGATTGTCCAGTTTCATTCCCGGGAGTAGCTGCATGGGGATGGAATAGGACAGCTCGTCCTTCTCACTCCCATCATCTGCAACATCGCATTTCCTGTAGTAGAAGCAGTACCGGATGGAGCAGCACTTCTCATCCTCCATGTCTTCATCCCGCAGCTCAGCAGGACTTGGATACATCTCCTCCTGAACAGAGAACACTGCTGAACCCTTCTGGTTCTTTTTCTCCTGAGCTATCTGGACATAGGAGGGGTCAGCTACTCCAGAGGCTTCCAAGATTTTGCTCTTCAGAACAGGACAAAGGATGCTGGGCTCAGTCTCTTTCTGGGGGCCTTTCTGTTTGGTTGTATAGATGTTCTGGTAGATGTCAGAGGACAGAGATGTCCTATCAGTCTTATCTATTTCACTGACACTGTAGCGACGCAAGAGCTTCCTGTAGTGTGGAGCACCCATGCACTCCCCCCGGGAAGTGCATGTTGTCAAACAGGACACACTGTTCTCTGGATCTGACCGGTAGTCTCTGGACTCTAAACTTGTGGATCGTATCCGCTTGCCTTTGGAAGGGCTGCTCACGCTTGTCAGCCTAATGGATTCTGCCTGCTTCTGGTCATCGGTAACTTTATCCCTCCCTCGTCTCTCCAGTTCTGGCATCACCAACTGGTTAGGGGGTGGTCTCACCCCCCTGCAAATCCGCTTGCAGTCACAGCTGCGCCTTTGCTCCCTGGACATCCCTGGGACCTTTTGCACGGGACTGCTCCTTAGCTGGCAGCTGCAGCGCCCAGGGGCAGGAGGGTGCAGATACTCCTGTGGTGGGAGATCACCTTTGCTCTTTGGCTTGAGCAGCTCTTCAAGGAATTCCAGCTCATACTGCCTCACCTTCTGTAGCTGGGCCTGCCGCTCATCCGTCTCCTTCTTCAGCCGGGTCGGAAACGTTGCAGAGAACAGGTTCCTCAACCTGAAGGGAGCTTTTGGAGCTTTGGGTTTAGCTGGGACATCAGCATCTTGTTGGGTCACCTCTAGGACTTTTTCTGCTTTTTTGGAAGGCACAGTGCTGATCTGCAGGCTCTCGGATCTGGGTACCAGCTGGATTGGCCCTTTGGGTTCCTCACTGGTGCTCCTGAAAGTGCTAGCAGGTGATGGAGAGTGCAGATTGCTACTCTCAGCTTTTAAGCTTTTGGCGGAACTTTCCTGTTGCATTTTCTGTCCTTGGTTTGAAGGAGCTGTGTGTTTCTGAAAGATGAGGCTCGTGGCTTCCCCACCTGCCTTCTGACCTGGCTCTCCGCTTGCGGCTTTTCCTGGAGCATCTCTACTCACTTTTTGCTGGTAGCTTTTAGAGGCAAAAGTCTTACTGGCCATCATTTCCTCACCTGCTGAGGTGAGGTGGAAAACTTCAGCCTTACTGCCATGAGCTTCTTTAGGACTGGGAGAAACTTCACAGTGCTGCTGTACAGAGAGTTGCTGCTGCTGCTGCTGCTGACAGTTGCATAATGTCTCTGCAGTTTGTGGACCTTTAAGTTTCAAAGGCTTGCTGCTGGCTGATGCACAGCTGCTGGTACCATTCATGTTCTTGTCTTCTTTTGAGGCTGCTACCATTTGGGGAGCTGAGCCTTTTGCATTTGCAACTTGCTGCAGAGCAGCTGAAATGATGGCTGGAGTGACACCACTTTTTTGATCCAGGAGGAGCTTGGAGGTTGGTTGGACCTCTTTGGGCATCTTCTCTTGTAGGTCCTGTGCCTGCTCCCTGCTCGGGGCTGCTGTGGCATGCAGAGATACCTCAAAGGCAGCTTTTGTGTGGCCTGCACCTTTGCATTCAGAGCCTGGTGCTGGAGCCCCCCTGTTCTGTTCATTAAGCTGGGGGGTCAGCACTGGCTGGACAGCCAAGGTGTAGCTCCGCTCAGCATGCTGCTGCTCCTGTTTGCTCTTGCAATTGGTAAGGTTGGGGCTTTGGTGAGAGAAAGCTGGCTTCAGTGAAGGGCTCGGCTCCTGGCGGCTAAGGGGGTAGGGTGAGGTGAGAACAGCCTGGGCAGCACAGCTCTGGATTCGGAAAGGCAAATCCTTTCTGGCCAGGAGGTTTTCTTTGTTGATGTGTTGAGCAAGGAAGTAAGCTGCATTCTGATGCTGCTTCATAGCAGAGACCATCTCCGAGACATCAGTTAGCTCTGAAGAGTTGGTTTCATGGCCAGAATCCAAGGATGACTCAGGAGTGATGGCAGCCAGGACAATAAGACCTGAGGAGGGACACAAAGAAAACCCCACGACAACACTCACACCACACTATGCAGAGGAGAGGGAAACTCCATGTGGCAGGAAGGTCCCAGGAATGCAGAAGACAGCATCCCATAGGAGAAACTTTAGTGACTTCCCACAACTAAGAGTTAATGCTTTTAAGAGAGATCACTTGTCAGCGCTGAGCTGGCTTGCTAGCTCAATTCAGCAAGAGCTCTTGGCCCAGGAAAAGGTCCTGGGAAGCTTTCCAGTGTTAGCGATAGCAGAGCTACAGGGACTTGTCTGGAGCAAGACGGAAAATCGGCCAACAGCTACTCTGCCAGAGTGAGTAGGGCAACCAAGGCGGGGAGGGGGACAAAGGACTGTGCTGCCAGCAGGCTGGTCCAGAGACAATCATCTGGCAACAGGTTTGCTCTGTGAAGGGCTCACACACTGCAAAACCTGGGTGGGAACGTGTGAAGACTGAGGGTCAAAGGTACCACCTGAGTGGGGTCCCTCGCAGCAGGGAGGAACTCATGCTCACAGTACTGGTTTGTTAGTGCCTCACCCCAGCATTGTAGCACGTGGACCATGGCAGATACGGGATAATCAAGAGACTCCTTCCAGCCACTGTCAGGGAGAGGAGTCCCACCTCAGCTTCTTAGAAATCTTCTGAGCAGCAACTTGGCTGCTCCTGCTAAAGCCCGTTGCCCCAACTTAGTTTTTACTAGAAGCTGCTCCAGAATCACGTATAGGATAGGAAAAGGAGACTAAAGGGAAGGATGTATCATAGGAAAGAAAGGCTATAGGGAAGAAAGAAGGTCACAGCCACTGCAATACCTGCTGTCTGCTGTGGCGGGGGATGCGGACAATCCTCTGAAGCAGCCAGGGCTTCCAGTGCCTGCAGGGTGGACACCAGGGCATCGTCCAGCTCTTGGGCATGGTCTCGGACCGTCCGCGGTTGCACGTTGTCTATCAGTGTGACAGGGATCTCGTCATAGAGGATGCCACAGAGGTGCCGACCCTGCTCCTGGCTCTGGGCAGCCGCCCGGCGCTTGGGGTCATCCTCGTCTGAGCTGTTGTCTCGGAAGCCGGGAGGGGGGGCGGCGATGGCGGGGAGCAGGGATGTTGTCTCATCTTCTTCCTCATCACTCCCAGGAGGAGGAAGTGACATCAAGTCCACCATATTGTCCCGGGTGCTGCCAGGCTTGCCCCCCTTGCACGAGGCCAGCCGGCTCTTGATTTTGGCTTGGCAGGACTCGCAGTAGAAGTGCGAGGCGTCGCTCCGCAGGTGGGTGTCTATGGTGTGTGCCCTGGCCCTGCTCGCATGCCTGTCTTGGTCAAGGCCATCCGGGTCATACTCATTACCTGCCCCGTTGTAACCTTGGCCAGAGCTTTTGGAAGTGGGGTCGGATTTGGTCCTGGGACGAGTTTCCTCAAAAAAAATCAGGTTTTCATTGATATCCGTCCTGCTCTCTTTTTCCTTCCTCTGCTCTCGCATGTGCAGGTAGCAAAAGCTGATGAGCTCCGAGTCCGAAGCCCTGGCAGCTGGAGCTCCGGCTGCTCCGGTGCTGGTGGCAGAGCCACCCACCAACCCGCTCTCTTTCTTTCCCGTGTGCCCCACTGCGGCAGGCCGGTGCAGGTTGTGTGCGTTGATGTAATCTAAACCAAAATCACAACAGGCACATTAGCAGCAGCACCCAGGAGAAGGGCAAACAGCATAGGGAGGCTCCTGCTCACCCTGGAAAAGCATCCATGTGCTCTCTGCCCTCCAGCCCTTGGTGTGCCGGATTACAGTGGGACACGCATGCTCCCTGTGGCACAGCCAGGCCACCTGGCCAGTCTTTTGAAAAATCACCTTCTGCAACCCACTGCCAGTAATGAGCGTAGGAAGAAATGTCCTGCACATGCAGATCATAGAATCATCAAATGGTTTGGGTTGGAAAGCACCTTTAAAGGTTACCTAGTTCAACTCTCCTGCAATGAGCAGGGACATCTTCAGGGACGTGCTCAGAGCCCCATCCAACCTGATTTGAATGTTTCCAGGGATGGGGTATCTACCACCTCTCTGGGCAACCTGTTGCAGTGTTTCACCACCCTCATTGTAAAAAAAAGTCTTCCTTTTATCTAGTCTGAATCTATCCTCTTCTAGTTTAAAACCATTACCCCTTGTCTTATCACTATCGGCCCTGTTGAAAAGTCTATCCTCGTCTTTCTTATAAACCCCCTTTAAGTATTGAAAGGCTACAATAAGGTCTCCCCAGAGCTTTCTCTTCTCTAGGCTGAACAACCCCTAACTCTCTCAGCTTGTCCTACTAGGAGAGGTGTTCCATCCCCTGGATCATTTTTGTGGCCCTCCTCTGGACCTGCTCCAACAGGTCCATGTCTTTTCTGCGCTGAAGGCTCCAGAGCTGGATGCAGTACTCCAGGTGGGGTCTCACCAGATTGGAGTAGAGGAGCAGAATCACCTCCCTCCACCTGCTGGCCATGCTTCTCTTTGTGCAGCCCAGGATGCAGTTGGCTTTCTGGGCTGTGAGCGCATGTTACCAGCTCATGTCCAGCTTTTCATCCACCAGTACCCCTGAGTCCGTCTCACATGGCTGCTCCCAATCGCTTCATCCCCCAGCCTATATTGATACCAGGGATTGCCCCGACCCAGGTGCAGGACCTTGCACTTGGCCTTGTTGAACCTCACGAGGTTCAAATGGGCCCACTTCTCGAGCTTGTCCAGGTCCCTCTGGATGGCATCCCGTCCCTCAGGCATGTCAACTGCACCACTCAGCTTGGTGTCATCTGCAAACTTGCTGAGGGTGCACTTGATCCCACTGTCTATGTCATTGATGAAGATATTAAACAGTACTGGTCTCAATACGGACCCCTGAGGGACACCACTCATCACTGATCTCCATCTGGACATTGAGCTGTTGACCACTACTCTCTGGGTGCAACCATCCAACCAATTCCTCTTCTACCGAACAGTTGATCCATCAAATCCCTATCTCTCCAATTTAGAGAGAAGGATGTTGTGGGGGACCATGTCAAAAGGTCTTATAGAAGTCCAGATAGATGACACCCATAGCTCTTCCCTTGTCCACTGATGTAGTCACTCCATCATAGAAGGCCACTAGGTTGGTCAGGCACGACTTGCCCTTGGTGAAGCCATGCTCGCTGTCTCTAATCACCTCTCTGTCCTCCCTGTTCCTCAGCCTTCTCTTCATCTGTTGTTACCAGTTTGCCAGTCATGTTTATCAGGGAAGGTAGACTTTCTTTGACCTTCCTTTTCTGGCTGACATACCTATAGAAGCCCTTCTTAATATTCTTTGCATTCCTTGCTAAGTTCAGCCCCATCCACACCTTGGCCTTCCTTCCCCATCCCTACACAACCGGGCAACGTCCCNGTCTCACATGGCTGCTCCCAATCGCTTCATCCCCCAGCCTATATTGATACCAGGGATTGCCCCGACCCAGGTGCAGGACCTTGCACTTGGCCTTGTTGAACCTCACGAGGTTCAAATGGGCCCACTTCTCGAGCTTGTCCAGGTCCCTCTGGATGGCATCCCGTCCCTCAGGCATGTCAACTGCACCACTCAGCTTGGTGTCATCTGCAAACTTGCTGAGGGTGCACTTGATCCCACTGTCTATGTCATTGATGAAGATATTAAACAGTACTGGTCTCAATACGGACCCCTGAGGGACACCACTCATCACTGATCTCCATCTGGACATTGAGCTGTTGACCACTACTCTCTGGGTGCAACCATCCAACCAATTCCTCTTCTACCGAACAGTTGATCCATCAAATCCCTATCTCTCCAATTTAGAGAGAAGGATGTTGTGGGGGACCATGTCAAAAGGTCTTATAGAAGTCCAGATAGATGACACCCATAGCTCTTCCCTTGTCCACTGATGTAGTCACTCCATCATAGAAGGCCACTAGGTTGGTCAGGCACGACTTGCCCTTGGTGAAGCCATGCTCGCTGTCTCTAATCACCTCTCTGTCCTCCCTGTTCCTCAGCCTTCTCTTCATCTGTTGTTACCAGTTTGCCAGTCATGTTTATCAGGGAAGGTAGACTTTCTTTGACCTTCCTTTTCTGGCTGACATACCTATAGAAGCCCTTCTTAATATTCTTTGCATTCCTTGCTAAGTTCAGCCCCATCCACACCTTGGCCTTCCTTCCCCATCCCTACACAACCGGGCAACGTCCCTATACTCTTCCCAGGATACCTGTCCCTGCTTCCACTGCCCATGCATTTCCTTCTTGCCCTTTAGTTTGACCAGCAGGTCTTGACTCAGCCATGTTGGTCTCTTGCCCTCCTTTCCTGGTTTCTTACACCTGGGGATCGAGAGCTCTTGCGCTCTATGGAGTGTCTTTAAAGATCTGCCAGCTCTGTTCTACTCTCTTGTCCCTGAGGGCAGTTTCCCAGGGGGTCCTATTGACTAACTCCTTGAACAGATCATGGGCTGGAAGGGATTTCAGGTGATCACCTTGTCTGTACCCCACCTCTGAGGCAGGGAAACCATAACTAAAGCAACCTTCATAAATGCGTGTGTGATGGAGGGGAGCACATTCCCCTGGGTGGCTTTGTATGTGCCACACTTGCCTTTGGCCTCTCCACGTGAGTGCATAGGTCTCTCTAGAGGAAAGGGTTAAGCCCTGAGGGATACCATGCATGTTGCCACCAAGAGCAGGGGGGACTGCCTGACACTTGAAGACAAGGGACCTTCTGGTCCTGAGACATCAACCCCTCCCTGCAACAAGGAGAGAAGGGAAGAATTGGAGGAGGCAGAAGGGAGAGGGACATACAGAGATTTACATGATGGACGTGGAAGATGGCCAGCTCAAAAAAAACCTGCATGGTCTCGAAGAAGCTGACGTGCCTTTTTTTCCTAAATCAATAAAATCTGTATTCCCATTAACAAAGAGCTGTTGGGAGGCCCTTAGGTGTGGCTGGGGTATAGCGATAATGGAGGTCAGAAGAGCCTAGAGGGTGGCTGGACAGGTTTTAGAAGCAGTTGAGCTCCAGCCAGCAAAAGCCCTATGACACACTGATGGAGCAGGCCACCTTGTGTGGTTTGCTCCACTGTCGCCAAAATGATTATGTGCTATAGTGTTTAGTCATATAAATTTTATAAAGTTAAATATTATGACATTTATGATAAGAAAGTATTGATCCTAAAGCTGTTTTTTGCAAGGAATTAGATCAATGACACTGTGGACCAGCAGCACAACTGATCAGTGCCCTTTTACAAGCAACCTTTAGACATAAGAAATATTGTCCCATTCCTCCCTCTCCATCTCCCCACCTGTCTCTTTTCTAGACTAACCACAGCAAATTCCTTTAACCTTTCCTGACAGGTCTGTTTCCTAAATGTCTCAGCTTTCTTACTGCTCTGGGCTGGACTCCATCCGTGTTGGCTACTTGGGAAAATGTCTTGTTTCTGTGCTGCTTGACAGCAGCAGGGAGAGGAAGCAAGATCCCAGTAGCTTGCTGGGAGGCAGAGCTGGGCAGAACCAGAAGAGGGCTGGCCAACATAGCAGACACTGAGACATGGGGACGTGGATGCTGCATCACCGAGCCACCAGCCATATTCAGAGGGCAACGGGAGCAGCCTGGCTGCATGCCCAAATGAGGACCTTCAGCCTCAGTCTGCCAGTTCACGCCTTATATGGCAAGAAGGAATTGTTGTCACCATTTTTGCACAATGTTGGCCAGATCAAGCAGTTTTCCTCAGGAGACTGCTAAACGTGGTGCAATATTGCCTTTCCGGGAGACATCCAACATAGCTTGGCTGACTTTAAGTGACAGACACACCCCCCAGTCCCTTGTCCCTCGCTGCCCATGATCCATGCGTTGTTTCTGTCTGGCTGACAGCTATCGGATCAGGCTAGCTCCAAAAGAGCTCCCCGCTCCTGCTGTTAAGCATTTCCTTGCAGGGCCTCCCCTTGCTCCCTTGTGCAAGGCAAGCGGCTGAAATATCGCTTGAACTTCTGGCCAGTGGTCCAGCCCTCAGGAGGGGCATCTGTCTGCATTACAGGTTGAATTGTGCAGCTGTGTTGAGAACGGCTGCCGGGGGGGATGCAGGCTCCATCTTAGCAAGTGTAAATTAAATGAAATAAATCCTAATTAAATTCATTAGCTCAACAAATTGGACAATTTGTCTCCCCAAACACACGTTTGTATTATACTGTTCATCACCTGCAATGCTAAAATCCCAATCAAAACAGTATCTCTCTCATTTACGGACACACCAGTACTCAGAAATGACAGCTGTGTGAGTGAACGCAAGGCTGCTGCAGCCGGGGACATGCGTTCAGTGCTGGGCTGTGGTGGGGCGGCATGGACCGAAGCAGAGGCTTTCCCAAAGCCAGACACCTCTGATGGGTCATGCTAGCAGCCTGCCCCGCTTGGACAGCCTCGCTGGTTGCCCATGCCGAGCCAGGGCCTGCTGCTGAATGGGGCCAAAACCCTAAAATCCATAATCCAGCTGCTGGATGCTCTGGGGGAGAAGGTCCTGACGAAGAGCTGAGAGAGCAATCAAGGGCATGGAGCTGCTCGGCTGATGATGGTTGCTGGTGGGAGCAGGGAGAGGAAGGGGCAGGGAGGTGAATCGCCTGCGCAGCTCCAGCACAGCACAACCCTTCCTGCGGAGGGTGAGGATCTGGCATATGGCTCCGCAGGGAAATGTGGAGAGATGGATCTAACTGACAGCATCCGGACAGAGCGTGCATTTCTAAAAATGTCTGCAGTTCAGCAGGAGGTTTTAATGGGCCTCAGGCAAGATGGATGTGCTCCTCTTCTAGGCAAAAAGCATGGGCCAGGGCTTGATTTTACATTTAAGATTCTGGCACAGCCTGCCGGCAGCCTGGAAAGTAAAAGCCTGGGCTAACTTGATTCATCCCAGTTGGGCTTTCTTATCTTTCCTGCAGAGATGTGCTAATGATCAGCAGTCCCTGCTCCCTGTGATCCGCCTAGCGCCTGACAGATCAGCCTGCAGCCGTAGTGAGACCAGAGCTGTGAGCAGACTTTGTTTTCTCAATATACACTAAATTCACTCCTGAAGGATGCCTGAGTGGCTGGGCTGAGTGTACTGGGTCTGCAGGGAAACTGTTCCACTCCACTGGTCAGAGAAGTTTTCATTGTACCCCTAAGGATAGACCAGACCATCCAGAGAGGGGCTAGCTCTTTGGTATGAGGACCATGGATCCATTGCTCCATCGCTGTCCTACCCACACCATGACTTTCCCCCCACACTGACTCCAGTCCCCTGCAGAGTGACACTGGTTTCTTGAGACTGTCAAGAAAAGGGCAAGATCTACTACCCCTTTTGGCACAGGTTCGGACCATGCCCACGAAGCAAAATCTCCCCAGAGAAAAATCCTGGCTATTATCACTGTTGCTAGAGTGTGGAAAAGCACCACTTGCACATGCTGAGACATCCCCTGAATGACCAGTAACTGGGAGCACCGCCAGCCGCCCTCCGAGCCCCTGGGGATGTTCTGGGATACTCTCTGCTTCCTACCACATTCCTCTGACTCCCATTAGCCGTGTGCCCCATGTGTCCCTGTAGCACATCTCAGGGTGACATGACCCACGGAAGGACTGCTCTGATGATGGCCAGTTAAGTTGGAAACACTCTCCACTCATAGCAAAATGTGAGTAAATGTATTTCTGTAGGGCACTCAGGGCAGAGAGCAGAGTGATAGCTGTCAATAAGAGGCACAGAGAAAGAAAAGAAAGGAAACCATGCGCGTATACTTACACCAACATCACCTGCCAGGTCTTTCCCTGGATTCACTGAGGTTGCCGCAGATGCTTTCCTGATGCCTCTTGTGAGTGTGTCCTCCCACATGGGCTGTGTCTGTGTCCGGGTGCCTTCCTCAGACCTCAGAGGCACTGAGTCCTCTCCCAAGGACCCTGCCAGCTCTTGGCACTCCTCCCACCTCCCCCAGCTAGTCCCATCTTGAGGAGGCAGTTTTGACCCTCTGCCAGCTAAACTGAAGACTTGTCACAGCTCTCTGGAGCTGCAGTGTCATTCGGCAGGTCTGGGGGCAACCTTCCAGAGTCAGCTGGGTTGGTATTTTGCCTATCTCCAGCCACTGATGCTGTATTTTATATTTCCCTATACAAAACATATTTGATGTGAACACCTGCATGGAACGACAGCATGTGGCTCATGGTTGGCTCTCGTTTGAAATCACTTTTGAGAATCATTGATCATTCTGAGGGTGACTCACACCTGCAATCTGTCGTCAAGGAACAGAGCATCGGTGCCTGGTGGGACAGAACTTGTCTTTAGCTGTTTTGGTCTCCTGCTGTGCCCAGACCAGCCCTCTGCTCCCTGCATCAGGCTGGGCACCTGAAAAGCTGGGACATAAAAGTTTCCTTCCTGATTTAGGAAATCAGCAGAGCAGCCATGCTTGCAGAGCTGCCTGTGCAGCCCAGACCCCCACTGATGAAGGCTGCGGTGTCCAGAGGCAGCAGGAGCACAGTCCCTGGCTGAGCGCGTACACTCACGTCGGTCTCCGGAGCCGGGATGCCGGCCAAGGAGCGTGTGCTGCATCCCTGCAGCAACGCACAGGCTGTTCTGCGGGGACCCAGCCTTTAGCTGGCAGCATTACAGGTCTTTTCAAATGGCACCTCCTGGATCTGCTCTAGGAGCTTCCAGAACAACACTTGCAGTGAGTGTTTAGGGCCCAAGCTGACACCACAAGTCAGAGCTTATCCAAAATGAGGACTTGTCTCATTGCTCCTTATTTTCCGGTTAAAAGGGGGTCTGCTGGTTCTGCAGGGGGAATGGGAGCAGAGGGGAGATGCCAGAGAAACCCTTCTCCTCTCTAATGCTGCAGAGCGCTGGGCAGAGGGAGGAGGAGGAGGGGGAGGCTGGGGAAGGGGCTCGCACAGAAAGCAGAGGCTGAAACGTACCTGCCTTGATAATCTGAGGTGGGGGCGGCTGGCTGGGGGCCCTGGAGAAGATCATCTTCTTGGAGTCCACCAGGAGACGGCAGTAGCCTGCGATCAGGCAGGCAAAGTTGGTGGCTTCAGGCCACTCCATCAGCAACACCAGCGGCTGGAAGGCAAGAGAGGCAAAGCACATGAGGGCCGTGCGGCTCAGCTGACACGGGACCAGTGCTCCAAGGGGCTCGTGCTGGGGCCCTGCACTGGTGTAACTGGTGAGCTGACTGGCACTTTTAGCAACCCCAGAGGAAAAAACAGCCAGGTGCACGCCCTTGCTCCAGATCACCCAACAAATCGCTGTGCACAAGAAAGCACCTCGCTGCAGCTGTAATTCCTGCTTGCTGACTCCCCTGAGGATGATGAAGGAGGTGGAGCCCCACAGGGCACAGGCTGTGCATGGCAGGGCCCCCGTGCAACTGGCTCCTGATCGTTTGTCTGCATGTCAATGCTCTACCTGCAAGCACCAGTTTAACCATCAGGCCTTGGAGAGCTCAGGGAGTTTGTGGAGTCTCCAGCTGCCAGAACCCCTGTTTCATTGCAGGCACCACATCACCCTCCCATAAACTAAGACGACTGCTTCCAGCAAGATGCAGAAGGGGCAAAACCCCATTACAGGCTCCCCCAGCCACCACTCTGAGCCTGGGGATCTTATTTAAATCTAACCCTTTGGAAAATTAAATTTGTGCTTACGAGCAGATGGTGTCTTCTCTTTTAGGAGAGCATTTATTCGCACGCTAAAAACGGTCTTTGCTTTAAAGTGAAGAAAAAATCAGACGCGATCTGTGTGGCACATATAACCTCATGGACAATCTAGTGGCAGACACCGCGACTCTCCGACTCCCGGCTTGTCCCAAGGAGAAGGTCAGCTAGCCCGGGCAAGCTGTCGGGGTGAGATCCACTCTTACCCGCCGGTGAGGTCCCATGCACTGCTGGGACCCGGCTGGGCAGAGCAGCCTGCACCAGCACAGCTCAGTCGAGCAGTCCATGCGCAGTCTGAACCCCCAGCACTGCTCAAGGCGGACCCGCAAGATGGAAAAAAAGTTGGCAGTGCCTTCAATAAAGTTATTGTATGGCAGCTCTAGCCCTCATCTGCCCCTTGCACAAAGCACCCCTACCTAAAGGACCTCTGTCCCCAGGTACAGGGCGTATCTGAGGCAACTGGGGGATGTTTAGCTACTGCTGTGGCTCGGGCTGCCTGTCCTGCCACGCTCGATCTCTTGCACACTGACAGCCCTCCAGGACTCAGAAGAACTTGTTTACCACATCCAGGGCAAACCAAGCCCATTTTAAAAACCACTTAAGCCTACGCAGTGTGAAAAGCATTAAAGCTATTTTGGTTTTCTTGTTTTATAACCACAAGAGGTTCCTGGTACCCACTGGCCAGTTCTGCGCTCTGCTCAGCACTTGATTTTTTTAAGCCACCAAACCAACTCTGGCAAAGGAAGACCCGGCCTTACAGCATATCATGCTCTGGACCATACAACACAAAAAACCTGAGTGTGAAGCCATCATCAACCCTGGGCAGAGCCGCATGTCATCCCCAAGCCACGCCAGCCCCTGGCAGGGGCTGGTTCCTCCTAGGGGCCAGGGTAAAGAAGCTCCCTCCTTGGCTGCTGTGCAGGAAGAGAAAGGAAAAGAAATAACTTGACATGGAGGAGAAATAACTCGACAAGCAAAGGTGCTCTGCTGAGAGGCTCTGCCCCTGCCCGCTTGATGAGGCTCTTTCTGCATCATGGAAAATAAACCTGAGATGACACAGATCAAAGGGAAAGTATCAAGATAGAAAGGAAAAAAGAGATTCTCCGCATAGCTTGAAGGAGGCAGGCATGCAATGGTGAGGGGGGGTGACACCCTCTTAGCCCAGCTCCAATCTTGACATAAGTGATGAAAGGAAACCATGTGTTCCAGTTCTGCCATATGAAGCATCATTAAAACAAGTGCCTTCTACATAGGGCTAAGCCTTCTTGGGTTTTTCAAGCCATCTGTTGAATAAAGAGTCATTTGCGCGTTTTCGCCCCTCTGTTATGCAGCAGTGAGGGTTTGAGTGCTAGGAACTGGAAAGGAAGCAAACACCAAGAGGAGGGAGGCAATGGCTGATGAGTATCCACTACTGGGAGATTAAATGAAGAGGCCAAGGCGGGTTGAGAATCCTCTTTCAAAAGGAAAATTAGGGGGGCGAGTCACACGCCAGAGATTCACAGCTAGCTCTTGGGGACACCAAGGCTGAGTGGGACAGAGTCATGGACCTTCACTGTCTCCCTGTCAGCGCTTGCCGTTCAGCCCGTGGTGCAACCCCAGTACCTCAGCTGGGTACCAGTACCTCTGAGACCCCTCTGTGCTCAGATACCTCTGCTTCAGGATGCTCCCACCCATCCAGAGATGGGACTGTAGGCTCTTGCTGGCAAGAAACAGCCCCTGGATCAGTCGTCCTGAAGGGAGACAGGTCTGAGACACAACCACCTCAACTGGTGTTTCTTGCCTACAAATAAAACACATGCAAGGCATCAAGATGCCACGATCTCCCTGCCAGGTCTCCAAGCAAGCCCAGCCTCCAGCCTGCCTTCCAGCAATCCATGCGTGGCATGCTGGGGTTAATTGTAGCACTCTGCCCTGAAAAAGAGGAATCTTAATACTGATTAGCATTACAGCTGCGCGAGGGGTCTTAGAAACGATTACTCTCACATCCTGGCAAGCGAGTGGCGTGAGACTTCTTCTCTAATTGTCAGACATTCAAATATTGTTATTAGGGATTAAATCACTTCAGGGGCAGCTTGAAGCTATCCACCCATGCTGCCGGCAGCGCTCCAGTGAGCTCCCCGTGGCCCGGGAGCCCGCACTGCTGGAGCTCTGTGATTGGATTATTGGCTGTTTAAAAAGAGATTGAATGTGAACAAAGCTGCCACAGTCATAGAATCACAGAATAATTTAGGTTGGAAAAGACCTTTAAGATCATAGAGTCCAACCGTAAACTGCTAAGTCCACCACTAAACCATGTCCCTAAGTGCCACATCTACACAGCTTTTAAGTACCTCCAGGGATGGTGACTCAACCACTTCCCTGGGCAGCCTGTTCCAATGTTTGATAACCATTTTAGTGAAGAAATTTTTCCGAATATCCAATCTAAACCTCCCCTGGCACAACTCAAGGCCATTTCCTCTTATCCTATCACTTGTTACTTGGGAGAAGAGATCGACCCCACCTTGCTACAACCTCCTTTCAGGCAGGTGTAGAGAGCGATAAGGTCTCCCCTCAGCCTCCTCTTCTCCAGGCTAAACAGCCCCAGTTCCCTCAGCTGCTCCTCATAAAACTTGTGCTTTAGACCCTTCACCAGCTTTGTTGCTCTTCTCTCCTGGCTCGGTGGCTTCTCTGCTGCTCACTGACAGAGGTCTGGCTGTAACCCTTTCGCACGTAAGGTTACAAAACTGAATCTCTCTCTTCCACCCGCCTAGGTAATTTTTCTGAGATTGCAGCAACTCAGCTGCCTTCGAGACTTCCACCCTGCTGCCAGGTATCCCTGAAAGTGGCCAACAGATCTGAAAGTGATTCGTGGGGTCAAAAGGCAAAGAGCCAACATGATTGCAGCAGCCTTGTTTCCTTGAGAAATCAGGCTACAAAGAGGAGTTGTCAGGGATGGCAGCTAACGGAGATGTTATTTTTAGACATCGGCAATCTTGGTCACTCTGTTCCACGCAGGCAAGGCAAACGAGATCTCACGGAGACAGTCAGGCCCAGGCAAGCTGAGCAAACATTGACTTTCTGAACAGTTGCATGAAAAATTTCCAACTAATGTTGCTAAGGGTTTCAGGTGGTAAATTCAGGGCAGCTTTGCAGGGAGCTCTAAGTAACAACAACGCATGACTAGCCTGTGCTTTGGGCTTCCTTGTGATACCCGTGTCTTGTAGCGAATGGGATTGACCTCCTTTCTTTCGGAAACATCCCACAAGGGGCAGTGAGGGCTCGTGCCTGTGGTCAGTGTTGGCCTGGTCCCCAAGGGGCTGGGGCTCATGCAACATCTCTGCCTCCCCCTGCAATTTTTTTAACTCACTGCTCAATCTCAACCAGACCTGACAAAAAGGCAGCAACCTGAAAGAGTGTAAATCTTCATCGGTTTTCTAAACCTGGTGGTGCAGTAGAGCAGAGAGACTTCTGTGAGCAATCAGAAGGCAGGGAAGGATGCAGGAGGAACAAAACCGGTGTCGTTCCTCTAAGACCTGCTCCCTGCCCCATCGGCACTGGTTTTTTTGGAAGTTGCCACAAAATGCAGTACCTCTTTCCCAGCTGTTAATCAGGAGATTGTGTTAATCACCCTCGGGGAGAAAGTTATTAACTAGGATAACCCTCCAGTTATCCTCCCGCCAGGCACCGATGGTGTGTCTCATGCCAACCAGCTCATCCTCTTCCTCCCCCTCACCGGCACATTCTCACTGCGACAGCGATGGGGGCTCATACCTCGGTGGCCCTGAGGACTCTGCTTCCCTGGCATGCCAGAGCAGAAATACCTGTCTGATTTTTGTCAGGGCAGCAGCACCTTTAGGCTGAAAGCTGGTCTTACACAGAAGCAAACTTACAGGGATAATCCTACTGCTCTAAAAATGTCAAACATCAGATTCCCAGTGGGATGCACAGGTAAAGGTTCATCTCTGACCTGTAATATGCCAACATGAAAAGAAGCAAATTTTAAAGAGAATGCTCTTTCTACATTTAAATGCATAATACCAGCCTGAAATTTTTGATGTTTTGATCTTTCACTCATACTGGTTTTCTAGATTTTCTAGACCTAATGAGAAAGGGACATTTTTTCACTCAAAAGTTCCCTGCTTGGCAACCAGTCTCTCTGGGAAGTAAAACAAAATACATTTATACTGGATATAAGAGATGAGTTTTCCATTAGCTTATTAAGGATATAGTGCTTTTTCTATTATGCCCTGCCTTTAAATCAAACGTCCATGTCCTTCTGGAGGATATTATCTTATTCAGACAAAGGTGAAGGTTTCATAGAAGAAAGCCTGGAGGAAATACTATGGCCAGGGTTACACGAGAGGATCTTAACAGTCCTCATATTTAAATTAATTTGTGACCCAATCTATGCATGCTATAACCCTTAAGCTTATGTGCATTTCCTTTTAATCTCCTGCCTTTATCATGTCCTTTTGGTTTTACCCTGCTTCCTTTAATGTAGTGCAGGAGAAAAGTGGAAGATTAATTTACATAATTTATGTTCCCTGGTTTAGTTGAGGTGCACCGCCAAGTTTATATTTAATAATATAGGCATCCGGGCCTAACGAGACAGCAGTCAATTTTTCACTTGTACATTGACCCTTCCTTCCCTCCCTTTAAGCATTATTAACTCAGCTCTATCAATACCAGGCTGCTTGTGATTAGGACCATTATTTCCCATTTGTTGATCAATAAACCTCCTGCCTTTGTTAGCAGCAGACCTTCAGGTTTCTGCAGCAGCGTCTCCTTCCTTAGGGTTTGAGCAGCTGCCACCTCCCCTGGGTGAATACGCTCCTTGTCCTCCTGCACGGTCCCACAAAACGTCACAGTGGATGGAGAGGTACCTCTATAGACTGCAAACTTGTAGGTGTCTCCTTCTCTCCACTTCGATGATGCTGCTGTGTCCCTTGCGGTGCTGCTGCGTCCCAGGGAAGGCGCAGGTCCAGCCTACACCTTCTCATCATGCTGCAGCTGCCACCCTGGCCAGCTTTCATCTTCCTCCAGGCTACTCAAAGGGCTCATGCTCTTCCCTGGGAGATTTCTAATAACCAGAGCCTGCCGCGCTTTTGGCATCTTCCATGTTTCCTATTGAAGTAAGTTCTCAGGACTCCCCAAGTTGCAGCACCACCGGGCTGCGCTCACGCCCACAGCACTGAATGCCCGAGGTCTGCTTGTTTGTTGTTTTTTTTTCTTTTTTTGTTTGGCTTTTTAGCTGTGGGGTTTTTTTTGGTTTTTTTTGTTTTTTTTGTTTTTTTTTAAATAAACAAATCAAAGTTGGCTTTGCAGGGTTGGAAACTCATCCTCTCCACACGTTGTCTGACTCTTGTGTTTCTGGCTGGCTCCCGTCCCGGTGCCCACGGGCAGCACTATGGGTGGCACCAGAGCTGGCACCACACGCTGCTATGTGCTTTGCTTACATCCCGCTAGAAAGGCTCTGTGAGGGGGAAAACTGCATCCGCACCTCCCACCCCAGGTACTGAGCCAAAGGAAATCTCAATCCCTCCTTCCTTCCCATGAGATGACAGTGTTTCAGAATGGCTTAATGCAAATAAAGATGAATTCATCTTAGGGAACCAGAGCCTTTAGTCCATCATCACTGCAAAGCCTCGTTCTTCACATAGAAGAAATCTGATGGGCTTCAGTCATTGCTTGCATGAGCAGGACTAACGCCGGCCTCGCCTGCCCTCATCAATTTGATGGGGCTCCCCACCATTTTCAGAGTACAATCTGGCAAAAGCACATACAACCTCGGCACCCACAGCACGCCCCTGCCACGGTCAGCTGGGGGAAGCACCACCAGGCTCGGGGCCAGCTGTGGCCATGCCAGCACCTGCTGCTGCTGGCTCCGGTGGGGGAGGCTGGGAGGCAGAGGGGTCCCCATCCCATTGCCAGTGAGAGGGAGGGGCGGCTGGTGGGCAGGACTTGGCTCCTTCCAGCGGGAGAGGAGAAGGCTGCACCCCGGCCGCACACAGCGGCTTTTTATTTCCATGGCAGGCTGGAAGCACGCCGGGGCCCCTGGGACATTGACATCAATAGCCAGAGTCCAGGCACAGCACCAGCTGGGGACCTTTCTGAATTAATTTTTTCCTTCGTTTTCCTCTGTCAAGTCTTGATCTTGGCTAAAGCGCTGGCTGGCTGCAGGCCCTGCTGGGAGACATGAAGTCAATTACCCCAATGCCTTTGATTGAATTGCGCTTGGCGAGCAGCCAGCTGCCATGGGCTCCTGCCCTGTAGCCCGGCACGGGGACAAGGCACAGCCTGGGACAACTCCTCTGTTAAATTGCAGACGCTTGTCAGGACTCAGGCGATCCGGCTGCCCCTCCGAGTGTTCCTCTTTCATTCCCATGCAGAGGGCTTCGGCAGCTTTTTTTGCCAATGTCAAGACTGTTAATAATAAAAAGCCCGGCGGCGTGTAGCTGTGTAAATCAGAAAGGAGAAATGCTCCAGTTGAAAAAGCATTTCAGTAAGAACAAAACCTTTGCTGCTGCGGAGCCACGCAGCCAGGGCTGCAACCTGGTGGAGCCACCCGGCTGGACATCAGGAGCTGGCTCCGATGTGCCCAGGGAGCTGAGCAGACCTCCCCATGCCTCCCGCACTGGGGAGCCTGGGTGAGCGTGGCGAGCAGCAGCGCTTCTGCCTCCTCTGCACCCCAACAGCGCTGCCAGGCTTGCCCGGATGCCGGGCAGGAGATGCTGACACTGCCCTTCCCGGGACGCTGGGAGGTAGAACAGGACTTCGCAGTCCTGTGCTGGGGAGGAGGGGAGATGCATGCCTGGAAGCCCAAATCTGAGCTGGCTCAGAAGCATCGTCTGCTCTCAAATGCCGGTCCCAGCACTGCTGGGCAGGTGGAGAGGGAAGCCTCCAGGAGATGCAGGGCTATGGGGACCACAGACCACCGAGACAAGCTGCATTTAATGCATAAAGATCACAGGAGACACCATGTGCCACCACCCTGTCCCCAGCAAATCTATGAGCTCCAGAATCAATGCTCAAACACTAGCAAGTCCAGAGTGTAGGAGGAAGAGCAGAGAAGCAACAGCCCCAGCAGAGAGGGGTTTTTGCCAGGTGGGAATGACCACACGATCCTGCAAAATGCCCGCATGGCTGCAGTGCAGCTGGGGAAGCACCGTCCTGCCCCCAACCGCGTGCTGTGAACTTTCTCAGCATTTCCAAGCAATCCTGCCCCGCTCCCTCCATGGCTGCCGAGGCAAAACCGGCTCCTCTCCTCCCAGCAGCTCCCTCGGACATTGCAGGGAATAAAAATCCTTCTTGGACCCAGTAGCAGAGGCCTGAAGGCTTTTGTTCCTCTGTCCTGAGGTTGCGCAGCTCCTCCACGAGGGGTCCTGCCAGCATTTGCCCCCCCCCCCCCCCCCC